>JAAGEH010002534.1:29329584-29477690 GCA_011751065.1 Lasiurus cinereus
TCTCTCTCTCTCTCTCTCTCTCTCTCTCTCTCTCTCTCTCTCTCTCTCCTCCCATCTTCCATCCCTTCCACTCTCTCTAAAAATTAAAAAAATCAATGAAAAATGTATCTTTCAGTGAAAATTAACAATAAAAAAAGACCTCATGCATATTCAAGCACACAATGAGCCTTGGATTAAGTAAATGTTTCACGCTGATTAGTGTCTTTCAGAAATTAACAAGACTTAGAGGAGATCCACATATAGTCATGCATCACTTAACCACAAGCATCCATTTTGAGAAATGCATCCTTAGGCAATTTTGGCATTAGGCAATTTGTTCAAACATGATAGAGTGCAGGTACTTACTCAAACCTGTGGTATAGTTTACTGCACACCTAGACTATCAGGTAAGCCTATTACTTCTATACTACAAACCTGTGCAGGATGTTACTATATGGAATACTGCAGGCAATTGTAATACAGTTGTATTTATCTAAACATACTTACCACAGAAAAGGTACAGTATAAAAGATAAGAAATGGTACACTTGTATAGGGCACTTCCCATCAATGGAGCTTGCAAGACTGAATGTTGTTCTGGGTGAGTCAGTGAATGATATTACTGTACACTAGTATAGCCTTATAAACAGTGTACAATTAAGCTACACTAAATTTATTTTAAAATATATAGGGTGTCCTCAAATAATGTATACAAACACTTAAAATAATTATAAAGGCAGTGTTTATTAAAATACATTTCATTTTCAAAATTGAGCTATCAGCTCTTACAGAGTATATACATTTTTGGGTGCACCTTGTATTTTTCTTTAATAGCAAATTAACCTTAGCTTACTACAACTTTTTAATTTTATAATATTTTAAAATATTTTTTTAACTTTTCACTCTTTTAAAACATTGCAACAGCACTGAAACCGGTTTGGCTCAGTGGAAAGAGCATTGGCCTGGGGACTGAAGAGTCCCACGTTCGATTCCAGTCAAGGGCATGTACATTGGTTGTAGGCACATCCCCAGTAGGGGGCATGCAGGCGGTGGCTGATCGATGTGTCTCTCTCTCATCGATGTTTCTGGCTTTCTATTCCTTTCCTTTCCTCTCTGAAAAATCAATAAAAAATATATTAAAAAAATAAAATAAAATAAATAAAACATTGCAACAGCATTATGACAGCTAGGCTGTCACTAGAAAACAGAAACACTTCAGCTCTGTTAAAAATCTTACTAGTAGCCCTGCACATGAATCCGTGTGCCAGTAGTTCTCTGCAGGGCCTGGTCACTCCCCACCCACTGCCCAGAGGCTCTTTGCAGCCCAGAGGCCCATCTGAAGCAAGGCACAGAACACTTACCTCATCGCCAAGGTGACAACACAAGCATTACACACACACTCCCTCCAGCTGCTCCATGCCCACTGCCCAAAGGCCTTCTGTGGCCAGGGTGGAATGCTTGCCCCATCGCCATGGCAACAAAGCAAGCATTCCATCAGGCTACTCACAGTACCCATTCTAAGTGGCTGCCCACCCCAGGACTGGGGGTACTCTAGTGGGGGCTGAGAGGACTAGACACTGCTATCTTGTAGCCATGGGCGTCGCCATCTTTGTGACAGAGTGATGGTTAATTTGCATATTACCTTTTTATTAGATAGGATGGGGCCACTGTCATATTTGCAGCACTTGATAGTAGAGGGAATTTCAGTGGCTGATTAAAGTAACCTAGCAGAACCGTACCTCCTCCTCCTCCACACATTGCACTATGGTAGGTCTCTATTCACCTGCTTCCACCTGCATGTCACTTGTGTTCCACTGGGAACTTGCTTCTGCCATGATGGGAAAGGTATAAATCTCTTGGAAGACAGTGCAGGGTCTGGTCTGCTTTGCTTTCTCTTAGGTCTTCAATCAGCCATGACCACTAGGCTTGCTTTATTACATATATTTTATGTGTTTGCTCTTAGTCCACCTAGTTTCTGGCCTCCTGGTCAACATGACCTCTGAAATCATTATTCACAGATATTTTGATTGATGACTTTGAACTTGTTGATGTATCTTGAAATTCTGGATGACCCTGGATGTCTGTGATGACTTTCCTGATTTCCTAACATAATTTGCCTAAATCTCCAACTCCAACATTGTTCTTGGTTTTTCAAGCACTGTTACTAAATCCTAAGCCATTTCTACTATCCTTGGTCAGCCATGGATACAAACAAACTATACTACCCATAATTTAAATGGTTCCAGAGAACAGCACTCCAAATAGTTTTATCTATGAGATCTTAATGAGAAAACACAGTATTAAAATTCTTCAGTGGTAGTCTAGGCAATTCAAAAAATTAATAAGTTTATCCTAAAACAGCACTAGTTTTGTAATATAGAAGTTCAGTTCATCAGCTAATATACAAAACTCATATCCATGCCCATTGACCAGCTCAATATACAAAACTCATGGTTGCTTTTGGTTTTGTTTAGTGTGTTTTGGGGTTTTCTGTCATTGTTGTTATGGGTGTTGCATCCTGAGGAGACTTTTTGTTAAATGTAAGAAATGTGCTAGACTACAATAAAATAGACTTTTTGCCACAGCCACATTGGAATACAGTCTCTAGAACAAGGCATAACTGTGGATTGGTTGGAGTCCTTACCCTTAGACTTAGTAATACTAAGGACCCAGAATACTGGATGGAACAACGTGCTCTTCAGCCAATAGTCTCCCAGTTGGGTTCTTCAGATGGCCAGACAGCTTTTACAGATCTGTGTTCTCTCTCTTCTTGGGAAAAGAAATAGACATAAAAATAGCCTAGAAAATGGCTTCCGGAAGCCATTAGCTCACCCAGATTGTATCTGACCTATAGAAGACACACTGACCCCACCTACATTCCCATTTATCAACCTCTTGCATTGTCATTGTAACAGAGTGTCAATTCTTCATTGCTGAATAAGAAGGGGGACTTAGGACTAACACTAAAACTCAGGTTCTTTTAAATTAGCTTAAAGTCCTGGGCTTGGTAATCTAGTGTAATTCCTGTTAGAGGTAAGCTACTTCAGAGTAGATGTTATGAAGACATGTCATCCAAGAGAAGCAGGAGAAGTCACAGCCTACACTTTTATATAAAACTATTGGCCCAGTTGATGAATTCATGTATATTGAAAGAAAATCAATAAGAAGAAATATTTTAATATCACTATTTTCTCTTTCTTTATAATAGAAGTGTCAACCAAATTCACAGTTGACAATGACAGTTGGAAACACACCTGTGATTAGCATCAGCAAGAGCTCATGTATGGTGCATGCACAAGTCAACTTAGCCTTTTATATGTATAGAATAAACTTGCTTAGACTTGCTTTCTGATTTAGCTAAACTTTTTCTAGGCCAGTGAAGCACTCCAACTTCTCTTTTAGGTAATTGTTAGCAACACAGCTGTAAATATCAATATGAAGTAGATTATTATTGTAGATCACTCAGGGAGAACAAAGGGCAAACACATCACGGGTGCCCTATAATCCTCCACTGAGAGCGTGTGCATATCCACAACAGGTGCAGCAACAAAAGCTGAGTCTGCCCACTCCACAAATACAGAACTCTGGACACAACAGTCATGTCTTTCTAGAATGCAGGCCTCCTGAGACTCATCACCCCAACAGATGGTTCTGTGTGCCATTGTGAGTCTCCACTGGGCATGCACAATTTCAATCAAGGGTGTAAGATAGCAAAAATTGGGACACCCCCTTCATGGCTGCTGACTTTTAGACACTGCAGTTGTACCTTTCCAGCACACAGGCCTACATCAAGAGAACCTAAATAGCTCAAGTAGGGAACTACACTAGATTACCAAGCCCAGGAGACCTGAGAGATCACACTAGTAGCACCATCCCTCAAAGAACCTGAGTATCAAAAAAATTGGACCTACAATTAAAACGTTATAGCAAAACATGGGAAGACAAAAGAACCATCCCCAAAGAAAAGAAAAAGAGGAATCTCCAGAAATGGAGTTAAATGAAATTGAAGCTGGCAGCATATCAGAGAAAGAATTCAAAGTAATGGTTATAAGAATGTTTAAAAGGCTGGATGACAAATAGACACAACTCAATGACAAATACACACAACTCAATGAGAACTATAAGGAGCTAAATGAGAATGTCACCAACATGAAAAGGAACCAAGAGGAAATGAAGAATGACATAGCTGCAATAAAGGACACAATGGAAGGCCTAACCAGTAGACTAGAAGAGGCTGAGGACTGCTAGCGAATTAGAAGACAAGGTAGGAAAAAACACACAAACACAGCAGCAACTAGAAAGAAGACTTAAAAATCAAGGGGAGAGTCTAAGGGAGCTTTGGAACAACACAAAATGAAACAACATTTGCATAATAGGGGTACTAGAAGAGAGGAAGAGAAGCAAGGAATCGAAAACCTGTTTGAAGAAATAATGGCAGAAAACTTCTCTGATATTGGCAAGAAAAAAACTATGCAAGTGTAAGAAGTACATAGACTGACAAACAAGTTCAACCCCAAAAGACTGACACCAAGACACATCATAATTAAATTAGTGAACAGCAATGGAAAAGTAAGAATTTTCTAAACAAAAAATCAGCAAAGAAAGATCAATTTAAAATGACTCACTGGAACAGATGGAATTAATTGACATATTCAGAACATATCATCCTAAAGCCA
Source organism: Lasiurus cinereus (assembly GCA_011751065.1). Classification (NCBI taxonomy): domain Eukaryota; kingdom Metazoa; phylum Chordata; class Mammalia; order Chiroptera; family Vespertilionidae; genus Lasiurus; species Lasiurus cinereus. Next base: position 29,334,239 of record JAAGEH010002534.1, read on the forward strand.
CAGAATATACATTCTTCTCAAGTGCACATGGGTCATTTTCAAAGATAGACCATATATTGGGTCATGGAAATTCAAGAAGATAGAAATTTTATCAAGCATCTTTTCAGATCACAATGGCATAAAACTGGAAATCAACAACAATAAAAACAATTCAAAAAATCAAACACATGGAGACTAAATAGCATGCTATTAAACAATGACTGGGTTACCAGAGAGATCAAAGAAGAAATTAAAAAAAAAAAACACATCATGGCAATAAACAACAATGAAAACACAACACTCCAAAATGTATGGGACACAGCGAAAGCAGTCTTGAGAGGGAAGTTGATAGCTCTACGAGCCCACTGCAAAAAAACAAGAAACAATGGTAATAAATTACCAAACCGCATAACTCAAAGAGTTAGAAAGAGAGCAACAAGAGAAGCCCAGGGTAAGGAGAAGGAAGAAAATAATAAAGATCAGAGTGGAGATAAACAACCTAGAGATCAATTAAAATAATACAAAAGATCAATAAAACCAAGAGCTGGTTCTTTGGAAGGATAAACAAGATTGATGAGCCTTGGTAGCCAGGCTCACCAAGAAGCAGAGAGAAAGGATCCAAATAAGGAAAATCAAAAATGAAAGAGGAGAAATAACAACAGATGCCACCAAAATGTAAAAGATTGTTTAAAAAAATTCTGTGAACAACTCTATTCCAACAAACTGGACAACCTGGAGGAAATGAACGTATTCCTAGAAAAATACAAACTTCCAAAACTCAATCAGGAAGAATCTAAACATCTCAATAGACCAATAACTATGGAAGAAATTCGAGTAGTCATCAAAAAGCTTCCAGCAAACACAAGCCTGGGGCTAGATGGCTTCATAGGGGAGTTTTAACAAACATTCAAGGAAGTTCTTAAACTTATCCTCCTCAGACTATTCCAAAAAATTCAAGAGGAAGGAACATTTCCAAGCTTCTTCTATGAAGCCAGCATTACCCTAATACTAAAATCAGATAAAGATAACGCAGTGAAAGAGAATTACAGTCCAATATCCATCATGAACATAGATGCCAAAATCTTCAACAAAATTCTAGCAAATTGGATCCACAGTACATCAGAAAGATCATACACCATGACCAAATAAGATTTATTACAGGGATGAAAGGATGGTATAATATCTGCAAATCAATAAATGTGATATATCATATAAACAAATTGAGAGATAAAAACCACATAGTCATATCAATTGATGCAGAAAAAGCATTTTGACAAAATCCAACACCCATTTTTGATAAAAAAAAAAAAAATCTCTCAGCAAGGTGGGAATAGAAGGATCTTACCTCAACATAATAAAAGCCATATATGATAAAACCACAGCCAACATCAAACTCAATGGGCAAAAACTAAAATCATTTCTCCTAAGAACAGGAACAAGACAGGGATGCCCACTCTCACCACTCCTGTTTGACATAGTACTGGAAGTTTTAGCCATTGCAATTAGACAACAAGAAGAAATAAAAGGCATCCAAATTGGAAAAAAAAAGTAAAGCTGTCCTTATTTGCAGATTACATGATATTGTACATAAAAAAATCCAAAAGACTCCATAAAAAAACTAGTAGAGTTAATAAATGAATTCAGCAATGTAGCAGGATACAAAATTTATGCCAAGAAATCTGTGGCATTTCTAAACACCAAAAGTGAACTTATAGAAAAAGAGACTTAAAAAGCAATCTCATTTACCATCACACCAAAAAAATTTAGATACTTAGGAATAAACTTAACTAAGGATGTAAAAGACATGTAAGCAAAAAAAGATAGAGGAAAATGTAAAAAGATGGAAGAACGTACCATGTTCATGGATTGGTAGAATTAACATAATTAAAATGTCCATACTACCCAAAACAATCTATAGATTCAATGCACTCTCATTAAAATACCAATGGCATATTTCATAGACCTAGAAAGAACTCTCCAAAAATTCATTTGGAATAGGATAAGACCCCAAATAGCCATAGCAATCTTGAGAAAGAAGTATAAAGTAGGTGGGATCTCAATACCAGATTTCAAGCTATACTACAAAGCCATTGTTCTCAAAATAGCCTGCTATTGGCACAAGAACAGACATAAATACCAATGGAATAAGATAGAGAACCCATATATTGACTCAAACAACTATGCTTAGTTAATATTTGACAAAGGAGGCATGAACATACAATGGAGTCAGGGCATTCTTTTCAATAAGTGGTGTTGGGAAAAAAACTGGACAGATACATGCAAAAAAATGAAACTAGTCCCCCAACTTATATGATACACAAAAATAAACTCAAAATGGATATAGGACTTAAACATAAGACAGGAAACCATAAACATACTAGAAGAACCCACAGGCAGAGAAATCTCAGACATATGCCAAAGCAATTTCTTCACTGATGCAGCTCCTAGGGTAATGGAAACTAAAGAAAAAATAAACAACTCGGATTACATCAAAATAAAAAGCTTTTTCACAGCAAAGGAACCATCAACAAAACAATAAGAAAGTCCACTGTATGGGAGAACATGTTTGCAAATGTTATCACTGATACATTTTTTATCTCCAACATCTACAGGGAATTTATACAACTTAATAAAAGGAAGATAAATGATCCAATTAAAAATGGGCAATAGATCTAAATAGAATCTTTTCAAAAGAAGACGGAAGAGGCATATGAAACCATGCTCTAAGTCACTAATTATCCAAGAAATGTAAATCAAAACAGCACCGCGATACCATCTTACACCTGTCAGAGTGGCAATCATCAAATCAATAAAGGACAAGTGCTGGTGAGGATGCGGAGAAAAAGGAACCCTCATGTACTGCTGATGAGAATGCAGACTGCTGCAGCCACTGTGGAGAACAGTATGGAGTTTCCTCAAAAAACTAAAAATGGAACTCCCATTGGACTCAGTAATCCCACTTCTAGGAATGTATCCCAAGAAACTGGAACCACCAATCAGAAAGGATATATGCACCCCTATGTTCATAGCAGCAGAATTCACCATAGCTAAGATTTGGAAAAAGCCTAAATGCCCATAAACAGATGACTGGATTAGAAAACTATGGTACATCTACACCATGGAATACTATGCTACTATAAAAAAGAATGAATTCTTACCATTTGCAGCAGCATAGATGGACCTGGAGAGCATTATGTTAAATAAAATAAGTCAGGTAATGAAAGAAAAATACTACATGGCCTCACTCATTTATAGAAAATAAAGAACATTATAACCTGATGAACAAAATGATAGACACAGTGTGTCAAATTACAAGAGGAAGACTGGGGGTTGTTATGGAGGGGAGGAAAGAGATCAACCAAAGACTTGTATGCATGCATATAAGCACAACCAATGGACACAAGACACTGGGAGGGTGAGATGAGGGTATGTGACAGGTGGGAGAGGAGGTTGGGGAACGTCTCGGGGGGGGGGGAAAGGAGATATATATATACTACATTATGTAATACTTTAAACAATAAAATAAAAATTTAAATAAAGATACACTAAAAAAATTTCTAAGCTTTCTCAATCTGCATTTTCCAGCCAATGAAAAGAAAATAGGATTCCACTGAATCTTCTACCTACCTACTCCAGGACTTCTCTGAGAATCAAATGAGATGAGGCACGGGAAAATGCTTCATAGACATTTGGTTACAGTGTAGTGTTTCCACCTGATTATAAAGCAAGCAGTGTCCCTGGGCTGAAGAAACCACAAGATGGTTCGGCATTGCTAGGGAGAGGAAGCTGGATGTTGCTACATGATATCATTACATGACACCAACAGAAACCGTTTCTGGGTGGGCTGGGCATGGGCTTCATTTTGTGCCATGCAATCTCGGCAGTATCGGCTGTGATTTGGTGGTCTGTCACTCTAGGGTGGTGGCGGGGCCTATGTCCTACTTTGGGGAAGCCAAGTGTTGCTTTGTAGGTGCCAGGTTGGCAGCTCCTGTGCATCATGTCAGCTCCTGCATTGAGCATCTACACTCTTGTGGTCAGTGTATGTCATAGCCACCTGTTGGATGGAGGGAAGGACACTTAGCATATTAGCCATATATATATATAGGCAATTTCATTCATTCAGTATTCATGACATTTCTATTAAGTCCAAAACAGCAGTGATGCAAAAAAAAAAAGCAAAAACATGATTGCTAAAATAGAAGGAGTTTTAGAGAAGAAAGATACTTTAATACATGTGAATAACATTTTTTAAGTAAAACCTTCTAATCTATATATAAGCAACTGGAAAGATGAAATGATTGGAACAACTGTTTGCTCTGATGTGCACTGTGGCAGCTAACTGGCCTGATTGGGGCTCTAATTGCCCCCCCTGCTCCTGTGGCCCCTCCCCCTGGCCAGCAGGCCCCGATCACCTGATGGGGCCAGGCCCTGGATTGGGACAGGGAACCAGGGGTGGGTGGTAGCAGAGCAGGTGGCAAGGGAAGGAAGAAGGGGGAGGCAGGAAACCTGATCAGCCCTGATCACAGGTCAGGCCTAGAGACCCCACCTGTGGATGAATTATGTGCACTGGGCCTCTAGTATATAATAAACAACACTAGAGGCCCGTTGCACAAAGATATTCGTAAAATAGGCCTTCCTCGCCTGGCTTCCAGCACCGGTTTTCCTCCAGCACCCAGGGACTCAGGTCTTCGCTCCGGCCAGAGTCTGCCATCTTTGTCTCCGTCTTCCCTCTCATAGCAGGTGTCCTGCCCCACTCAGCCACTCTGAACCTGGAGCAGCTGGGCAGCCACCATCTTTGTCCTTCTAATTTGCATGTTCCTTCCTGATTGACTGGTGGGTGTAGTGGCATGATGGTTAGTTTGCATGTTTCTCCTTTATTAGTGTAGATACTACAGTATGTCTTCAAATAACATTGTTTAGTTCAATGTCATTTCATTATAACATTGATGAGCTCTTATCTATGTTGATTAGCCTATGGTAAAACTGGTTTCATTATATGTCATTTTTCTTAAAATTGCAGAACTTATCGAAGATGTTTAGTGAAGACTTATTGTACCTGCAGTTGGGTTAAGGGTTAAATGGACCTTAAGTTATAGGTGAAAATCTAGGGGGCTTTTATCCCTGTTTACCTCTTATAAATTATACTTGTTTTCCTTTAATTTGGAAGAGAAATGTTACATTCACAACTTCTAGGCATACATTTTCTAAGGTCTTCGAGGTTCCCATTAGAAGAGAAAGTATTAATTCTCTTTCAACAACTCTCCTGTGGATATTAAATATCTTCACCTTGTCCGGTGAGAAAGGAGAGGCTCCCAAGGTCTTGCCCATCTCAGTGGAGAACCACTTCTCAAGCAGGCGGTTTCTCCCTTGTGCATAGGGCATTCCATTCCCATTTATCAACAGGCCCGAGACCAGGGCCCTTCCAAGTGTATATAACTTCTAAATAAAACAAGGCTTATAAGTTTTCACAGAAGGCTATGATCACATAAATACATGCTGTAAAATATTTACTTGAAATCATCCTCAGCCACTGAGTTCCATGGAAACCAATTACCCAGAGAATGAGAACAGAGTTGGGGCATTTAATTTCTCATTCAGGGCCTGGACGGATTTAAATCAGACAGCCCGGTTTTATTTCTGTTGAAGTCTGGTATGTATATATGAACTGACTTTCGTAACCCTGGTAATTGATAGGATGACATCACTTTTATGGCCATAAGACCACTTGTATAACGGCTTGTGAAGCTTGGGAGAAATATTTCTAAACATAGCTCTTGGCATGCAACTCTGGAGCACTTAAGCCAGAGGGCAGCTCCTGCCTCCCCAAACTACTTTCCCAGGGACCCAAAATATGTTTATATACACAGCCAAGCATTTTTCAAAAAGTATTCTCCTTCCTCCCAAATGAACAGAGTATGCTTCCTCGCGTTTATATAAATGGCTCTCCCGGGTTCTCAGGTTGAGGCCTGATGATGCAATGATGACTGTCAGAGCTGGGACATTGTCCAGACCCAAATATGGGATTAACTGTGTGAGTGAGAGTCCTGAAATGCCTCAGAATTTCAAAAGCTTGTTTGGGTTTGGGTTTTGCACGTCACCCACTCACTTCACCATCCAAGTGCTATTTCTAAAATCCTTTCCCCAAAGAGCTGGCCCTGGGATTACAAAGTGACAAAGGGGAACTTCCAAAACTGTTTGGGCTTCGGCCCCAGATGGTAGGCGTGAGAGTGTCAGGAGTAGGAGGAGGAGAAAGAGTGGGGGGAGGGAGCTGAGGGTAAAGAAAAAGAAATTGCTAGACTCTTCTGTACTCTCTACCTTGGGGCTAAGCCAGGAAGCTGGAGGTCAGCACCCTACAGCCAGCCCTTTTTGCTTGCTGTTCACACTCACCCTATGCAATGACCATGCCATAGAATTCATTTAGGAAAGCAGGAATGTTACCACTTCATACCCACTAGGATGGCTAACCTCAAAAAGACAGGAGGTAACAAGGTGGGCGAGGATATGAGAAAATTAGAACCCTCAGACATTGATGGTGCTATTGTAAAAATGGTGTAGTCACTACAGAAGATAGCTGGGCAGTTCCTGAAAAGGTTAAACACAGAGTTACCAGCAATGCCACTCTTAGGTGTCCACCCAAGAGAAATGAAAAATGTATAGCCTCCCAAAAACGTGTATGCAAATATCTATAGTAACATTATTCATAATGGTCCCCCCAAGGTGAGGACAGCCCAAATGCCTACCAGTACCACTGATGAATGGATAAACAAAACATAGTTTATTCATACAATGGATTTTTATTCAGCAAGAAAAAGCAGTGGAGTGCTTATACTTGCTATATGAATGAACTCTTAAAAACATTACGCTCAGAGAAAGAAGCCAGTCCCCCAAGTCACATTTATAATAATAAAAGCATAATATGTTAATTAGACCAGACACTCTTCCTGACGAACTTCCAGACAAAGCTGGGGCTGCAAAGAAAGCCTGGGTCCCAGGTGCCAGAGGGAAGCTGGTACCTGCAGTTGGGGGAAGGAAGGCCTACTCTTGCATGAATTTTATGCATTGGGCCTCTAGTTTATATAAAATGTGCAGAATAAGCAAATCTATAGAAACAGGAAATTAATTAGTGGTTGCCAGTGTCAGGGGAAGGGAGGGCTGCCAGCTAATGGGTACAGAGTTTCTTTTAGGATGATGAAAATTGCCTAAATTTAGGTTGTGGTGGTGGCTGTACAACCCTGTGAATATACTGAAAAACCACAGAATGTATACTTTAAATGGACAAAGTGGTCTGCATATACTTTATATTTCAATAAAATGATTTTTTTAAAGAACACTAGCAAAGAGCTATGACAGTTGTTGACAAACTCATTAGTCAACAGAGCCAAATATCAACAGTACAACAATTGAAATTTCTTTTGAGAGCCAAATTTTTTAAACTTAAACTTCTTCTAAGGCCACTTCCTCAAAATAGACTCGCCCAAGCTATGGTATTTTGTGGAAGAGCCACACTCAAGGGGCTAAAGAGCTGCAAGTGGCTCATGAGCCACAGTTTGCCAACCATAGAACTATGGGATTCCTTCATTTAATGAATAAGCACCCAGCTCTGCTCCAGACCAGCATTTTGGTTACACGTGGAGATTAAAAAACAAAAGCATTCAGTGGATGGAAGAAACAAAATATGCAATAGATTTCAACCTAAGTTTGAATCCTGTGTTAGAAATCAGGAGGGGTTACAGAATTAAAATGTGAGACTGTGAAGAACAGTATGGAGTTTCCTCAAAAAACTAAAAATGGAACTCCCATATGATCCAGTAATCCCACTCCTAGGAATATATCCTAAGAAACTAGAAACACCCATCAGAAAGGAAATATGCACTCCTATGTTCATAGCAGCACAATTTACAATAGCTAAGATTTGGAAACAGCCTAGGTACTTGGATCAGATGATTGGATCAGAAAACTATGGCATATCTACACAATGGAATATGATGCTGCCATAAAAAAAAGGGAATTCTTACCATTTTCAGCAACCTGGATGAAAGAGCATTATACTAAATGGAATAAGCCAGTCAATGAAAGAAAAATACCACATGATCTCACTCATTTGTGGATAATAAATAACATTATAAACTGATGAAAAAAAAGATAGATACAGAGGCAGTAAAGCATCAAACAGACTGTCAAATTAAAGTGGGAAGGTTAGGGAAAGATGGGGTAGATAAGAGATTAACCAAAGGCCTTGTATGCATGCATACATCTGTGTGGTTTCTATTCCTGCTCCCAGACTCTAGGTTGCAGTTTTTGTAAAGATGGAGAAACATATTTTTTAAAGCCATAAATGCCTTTGCCTGACTTTTACACTGGTAAACTCATTAGTCAACAGAGCGGCAAAACTCAGCTCACAAGTGGCATGTGGCTTGTGAGCTGCAGTTTGCAGACTACTGCCCTGTGGGGAGGGCCATTACAAGTAGAACAGAAATATTGGTCCTATGGTCCCTTCCCAAGGAACCATGGAGGGAGCACCCTGGAGGGAGGCAGGCACCATGAAGCCAGAAGTTCCTGCCCAGGACAAAGGAGGGGAGGTGGTGGAATTGGCAGGGGACCCAGGGCCATAAGGGCACTGCCTGGCACTTCCAATGCCACTGCTCTCCTAGCCACTGCCACTTTGTCCAGCTGTTCCTCTTATGCCCCTGGGGATGGAAAAAGCCAAGCTTTCAGCAAAGCCTGGCCAGCTTAAGGCTACAAAGTTTCAGTTGTAGAAGATAAATAAATTCCAGATACCAGGGCCTCCACTTGCGTTGCTGGGAATGTGGCTAGCCTGCAAACCACCACATGCTCCTCGCCCAGGCCACCCTACACCCCAAAGGAACACCCACCCTGATCCAAGACATCCTTCAGGGCAAACCAGCTGGCCCCCACCCATGCACCAGGCCTCTGTCCTATCTAATAAAAGAGTAATATGCAGATTTACCATCATTCCAACACACAAGATGACTACCCCCATATGGTCAAAAGATCCTGCCCCCCATGTGGACACAAGATGGCCACCACAAAATGGCCAGCAGGGGAGAGCAGTTGGCAGGGACCAGGTCTGCAAGGGAGGGCAGTTGTGGGTGATCAGGTCAACAAGGGAGGGCAGTTGGGAGGACCCAGGCCTGCAGGGGAAGGAAGGGGTGACCAGGCCCACAGGGTAGGGCATTTAGGGACAAACAGGCTGGCAAGGGAGAAGTTAGACATCAATCAGGCTGGCAGGGGAGTAGTTAGGGGGTGATCAGGCTGGCAGGTAGAAGCTGTTAGGGGCAATCAGGAAGGCAGGCAGTTGAACAGTTGGGAGCCAGCAGTCCTGGATTGGGAGAGGGATGTCCAACTGCCTGTTTAGGCCCAATCCTACGGGCAGTCGGATATCCCTCAAGGGATCCCAGATTGGAGAATGAGCAGGCTGTACTGAAGGATACTCCTCCCCCTCCATACACAAATTGCATGCACTGGGCCTCTAATATATACATATCCACAGACATGCAAACAGACACATATGCATATACAAACACAGACAGGCACACAGAGACACACATACACACACATCTGTGTCTAATTGCTCTGGACATTATAAATCCCTTTAAAAGCAAGAGCATTGTGGTCAATGGTCTTGTACTATTTGCATGCACAGCCTATCAGTGATGCTGGGCAGCATCCTCACAGCACTGGGGCATAACCAATTCCTCTCTCTTGTGCTTGCAAGGGCTGGGGACACCTGCTGATATTGGCAGGCTCAGATTACAGGTGCAAAGCAAGTCTCTGAGTTGGATGTCCCTGTCCCCATGAGTAGTAAAGACTTCAGAACAGTTTAAGTAGGTCTCATGGTTCTCATTAATTAATATTTTGGTATTCAGGCATGTTTTTAAAAAACCTATAACACCTTCAGACTTAAAAGATTCCCAGACCATAAGATAGATATATACTTAACTTTTTAAAAAAATTAAAGTCACATTATTTAATCAGAGGGTAAACAATTATCTTTTAAACTGTCCCTATCTATTCCATAATTACACACTTCAGACAAGAGCCTAATTCCCAGCCAGAATCCCCAGAGGATGGATAGCATGAGCTCAGGACACAGGCAAAAGCTAACTGTGATGTAGCTGGTCTTTGTTTTTTCTTGAAAATACCAAGGTGATTAAGTAATATTAATTGGACAATCATTTTCCCCATACCATTTGTTTTTAACTTATTTTTTAATCATTCTTTCACATATATTTCTTTATTTCTTCCTTAAATAAAGCTTCCCTTCCTTCTTCCTTAAATAAAGGTATCTCTGCTGATGGAAAGGCGAATTCCTTAGTATCCCCCCTTTCATCTCAAGGTGTGTGGAAATAAAGGAATAAGACCCAGGCATAATGTTTTACCTCAGAGCCATCACTCATGGTAAAATGATCAAAACTCATCAAAGCAGAGTTAAATGGAAATGGGCTTCCCATATTTATTAAATTAACTAGAGGCCTGGTGTACACATTTGTGCACAGGTGGTGTCTGGCTGGCCAGCCCCCATTGGGGCCAATAGGGAAGGACCAGCTGGGGAAAACGACCATGGGCAGTTGGCTGGCCTACCCCACCCCCTGGTCGAACTTCTGGTCGAGGGGACAATTTGCATATTATCATTTTATTATATAGTACTTGAGGCCTGGTGCACGGAATTCGTGCATGGGAAGGGGGACCCCTCAGCTCGGCCTGCACTCTCTTCAATCTGGGACCCTTCAGGACCTCTGGCTCCAAACTGTTCACTTGCTTGCCAGCCTGATCCCCCTAACTGCTCTCCCTTGACAGCCTGATTGCATCTAACCTCCTCTGCCTTGGCCCTGCCAACATGGCTTTGTCTGGAAGGATGTCTGGAAGGACAACTGGAAAGTCTGCTGGAAGACTTCAGTCTAATTAGCATATTACTCTTTTATTAGTATAGATGCCACCTTGTCCTAAAAATGCAGGTTGCTCCCAGGTTTTCCTATCACGGAAAGGGAGCCTGCAATAGCATCCTGGCTTCTGAGCAGGGCTTATGCACTTGTGCTTTATCTCAGCAAATGTGATTCCTAGAAGAAGACTCTTGGATGTACCTAGAACATTTCTATCGAATTTGCCAAATCATCCTCCAAAAATGTTGAACCAGCAACCATGCATGCACCCTCTATCCCACTTTGATGCCAATATAATTGATTTCTCCTTAGAAGCTTCCCTCCCGTCAGCCGTGATTGCTTGGTACTTGAGCCAACCTCATTGTTCAGCTGGGTATTTGATTTCTCGAGATAGAATTTTGGAGGAGGAAAAATAGTTTTCCTCTAACTTTCTTAGTTCTTTGTGGAGGCTCTTGTAATGAAAGACAGATCACAAAGAGAAAAACAAAAGTTCATTAACATGTGTACCTCCTCTATATGTGGGAGATCCCAAAGAAAAATGAGTAACTCCCCAAGGTGGCTTAGAATGCAAATTTAAATACCTTCTTCCTAAGGAAAGGGGACAGGAGATGTAGGCCTCTTACAGGAGAGTAAATGATTTTTTTTGAAAGATGAATGGGAATGGGGGAAAATAGTTTGTAACAAAGTTTGGATGTTATGTCAACTTCTACTCTCCTGTCCTGTGACAGGAGTCAGTCTTCTCTGCCTGATGACACTTCTCCCATGAAGGGGACCTATAACATTTAAGCTCCTTTAGGGGGGTCTGATTTTAGGCAGATCAGGAGACTTTAGTGAAATCCTCTGCATGCATTTCCTATTTTTCAAGCATCTGCAGCTCAAGATCATCAATATAACAACATAGCATATGTTGGGGTGGCATGTTCTCTGGCCTTCAGAATAAACCCAACAAAAGCTTGTTTCCTCTCTTAGATGATTTGCCACAGAAGCATTATTCCATGGAGATGGTATTCTGACCAGACCTTCCTGGGAATGGTCATAACATACCCTGTGATAATAGAAAGATGTGGGCCACATCACTAAATAATCCAGGGGTAGTTTTCTCATCCTGTGGAAAGGGAGGTAAAGTTATGATAGTTTATCTCCCTTTCCACAGGTTACTTGTGAGTTTGTGTCTCCGCTGCCTCGGGCCTTGGGGCTGCTGGGTGCCAGGCCTATAGGTTTGTCTCCAATTCGTGCCCGCCCTCTGCCCCCAACCCCAGGTCCACAGTGGCGGGGCTTGGGGCTGCTGGATGCCGGGTTCCCTATGGGTTTGTGTCTCCTATCCAGCCCCCCGCAACCCCAACACTACAGTGGCGGGGCTTGGGCCTGTAGGGTGCTGGCCACCCTGAAAGTTTGTGTCTCCTACTCACCTGAGTAACCTCAGCACCACCTGGCTATTATGGGCCTTGCCATATTGGTTGGGTTAATTTACTACTCACTCCCATTGGCTAGCAGCATAGTAGAAGTAGGTCAATTTGCATGTTTCTCTTTTATTTGATAGAATTAATGTATCAATTCATGCTTCATGTAATCAATAGTGGGTACTGTCCTTGAATTACCTGATCATGGTAAGTGCTCCAAAAAATACGTAAAATCAGGTACATGCCATGCTCTGTGTAATTCACTTTAAGTATATTGTCTCATTTAATCCTCACAATCACCCTATGAGTTTGGTATGATTTCTATCTTACAGATAAGGAAATATGTCAGAGAAGTTCATTTGTCTGAGTTCACACAGTAGGTGGTTGGGCCAAATTTAACCTCAAGTATGTTGGACTTTCAGTACTATACTATCATTCTGATACTATTAAAGGTTTAAGTTGAAGAGATGAGGGTGGATGGATGGATGACTGATTGAATGGGGAAAATGTACACATGGCAAACACCCTTCAGTAACTACTATGGTTTTTCAGGGCTATCCAGCCAAAATGCTATTGAGACTAGACATGCACCTTCTCTTAAATGTTCAGGTTGTGTTGTGGCTGAACCTCTCCTGTTGCCTCTCCTTCCTGCTCTGGAATCCATTAAGTTAGGATGCAGATGCCCTTATGAAACATGGTTTAAAATAATTAAACTCAAAACAACTGACATCTCATATAATTGTACCCTGTTCAGCTGGGTGTCTTTCCTTGGTCTGAGATTCACAAAGGGCTGATCCAATACATAGTAAAGTTGTAAAAGCTTTGGAGAAAGTGCCCCATCGCGAGGAAATGTGGAATATTTTGCCTTTACCTCCTTTATCTGCTTTCCTCCCAAATTGAGGATGTTGATATAAAATCTTTCAGATAAACTTTCTTACAACCTTTTTAATCCTAATCTCAACTTGGAAAATTTTCAAAGAAAATGCCTGTATTTTTATAAATTGGACACAGATATAGCAATTTTTCCAGGGTTGATATAAGATGGGCCAATTGGCTTCGCCTTGCAGGCACTTGTTGCTCTCTAAGTTTGAAAGAGTTAAGAAGAAAGATGGAATGCTTCGGGAATGTTGGCTGGGAGGCCCAGCTCGCTCCTCTCCGATTCTTACCCTGGACAAATTCCCGGGAGCCAGGAGAATTCAGTGATGTCTCTGGGTTCATGTTCTTCCCTCAGTTGTACCCCCAAAGTTGCCTCTGTGTGCTGGAGAGGGAGAGATGTGTAATTTTCTGCAGGGTGAGGCTTGTTTTCACCATGTCCCTGGAGAGTTCCCAGACACAGGGAGAAAACATTTGAATTAGGAGCCATTGGCTAATCCTTGCTGGAAAACAGGACCTGGAGAGTAGTGGGGGTGGTGAGGGAAGGAAGGTAAGGGAGAGAAGAGTGAGCAAGAGGAAACAGTTATTTTGATTACATTTTTTCTTTGCTTGATTAAATCTAGTGACATTTGAACTTTGTGGTACTAAAAGAACCCAGCTTTGAATGTGTGGGGCCTGGGAGCAGAGGGTAAAGGCGGGGCCTGGAGCTGGCTTGGCTGCTGGTCGCTTGGCGCTGGGGACCTGCTCTGTGGCTGGGACCAGCTGGTGTGGAACCTGACTTCCCGGACGCTGAGGACGTGCAGAAGGGAGAGCCTTCAGGTCCTGCAGCTGATGCAGAAACTATGGTGCTTCTCCAGAGCTGTCTATCAGGTGGGATCTGCAGCTCCTCTTACGTTGCTTTGCAGCATGAGAAATGTGAGGAATGGTGGCAGAAGGGCAGAAACTATTGTCACTTGTTTAGGGTTATGGAGTGTGTTATAATAAATGTGGGGGGCTTGGTTAACATTAATTGAGCATCCTCTTCAAGGTGCCAGGCACTGTGAGTGGTGTCTTGTAAACGTATCTAATTCAGTTTTCCAAACCACCAGGTAAAGTAGGTGCTATGTCACCATGTTGAAGATGAGATTATTGAAACGCAGAGGTCTTAAGTTTCTCCAAGTCACCCAGCTGGTAAATGGCAGAACCCTGCAATTTAAATCAAAGATTTTCTGGATACAAAGATGAGGATGCTCCTTCCATGAGTTCTTAGTCCTCTTATAGACATTGTTTTCTCAAAGTGCCTGTTGGGGTGGTGACAAGCTATGGCTGTGGGGACAGGAGGCCAGGAGGGGAAAATGCTGAGCAACAATAAGACGTCTTTGTTCTTACTTCCTTGTCCCTTTGGTGGTTTGCATGATGGCCCCTGAAGTCAGATATTCACACACACTTTTTCTCAAATGTAAGAAAAAGAGAAAATTTTTTGCAGAAAAATAGTCCTGAGTCAATTGGCTGGAGGTGCAGAGCCCTTCAAAAGGGGAGATAAGAGTATGTCTGTCCCCTGTTTATCTGCTCAGACTGCTGTCATTTTGCCACAGAGACTTCAGTCCCCACAGCCCAGCCCAGAGGAAGGGGCCAGACTGATCTGGTGTGGTAGGGGGTGTCACCAGCTCTTTCTCAGTTGACAGTGGTGTTTTGTAACCCAGTTTATTTCACTAAGTCAACTTGCGTGGTTTTGGCCCCCTCTCCTTGTTAGCTAGCTCACCAAATGCTTGGAACCAAGCAGGCACAGCTGGTCTTTGTATTTTTAGGCATAATTTGGTGGTACAAATCCCTTAATGAACTGTAATGACTACACAGCGCAGGACCATGTAGCCCCCTTCCTCCCTCCCCTCCTTGAGGAATGTCTCAATGCATGGAAGCGACAGCTCCTTGGAAGAGGTGCCCAGGAGCCTGGGTTGATTTCACAGAGGAGTACGTCCTTCCAGAACCCCTCCTCCCACTACTTCTGCCCATTGGCAGTCGGACTGAAGGCCATTCAAATGAATAATTGTGTTTGAAGGGCATGTATGTATTATTTTACTAATAATAGCAAATATGCCCCAAACTGGTTTTATATAAATTAAATGTGAGTCTTACAAGTTTGAAACAATCTAAAAAATTTACACAACATTTCCAATGCTGATTTGCCAATCTGAAAGAAACCTGGAAAAAAAAATCTACCTGATTAAGCACGTGGTTGGTTTGTCTACTTGAAAATTTTTCTGCTTTAGAGTCAAATCTCAAACAGCTTGGAGTTTGGGAGCGATTTCTTAGTTAAGGAAATTCTGTCTTAGCTGTTGCTCTGCTTGTGAATGAATTTGAGAGCCTTGGCTTCCTACCTCCATCTCCCACCTTCTTTGTACCTCCTGTTTGCCTTCTCAGAAAGTTCTATCACCACCAAGATTCTAAATCAAGTAAACCCCACTTCAAGGGGCTTTTTCAGGACTTCCCTTAATGTTATAAGTGTTCTGAAAAGTATATTGAAATTTGTCGGCTGCCAGGTTAGGGGAAAAAACACAAATTGTTCATGCTCAACCTCTATTCAGTTTGTCAGGCATGCAAGTGACAGCTCCTTGGAAGAGGTGCCCAGATCTGTGTCTGCCCTTCGCTCCTCCCGTTTAGAGTGGGGGGCGATGGCTTCATAGCCCCATAAAAATTAATAAGAATTAAGTAAGGGCATATGTTGAATTGTGCTGCAACATTAAGTGCATACAAATGGGAAATGTTGTTTCTTAATATACTGTATCTTGAGAAAAGCTTAGCAAAAATGTCTTTATTTTTTAGCGGTGAGGTGACTAATGGCTATTTTATGTATTTTGTTTAGGTAATTGTCTAGGAAAAACTCTTTGTTTTCTTTAACTGTCACACTACTACTCTTAATGCTCATGACACTTCTAATGCCAAATATGAGGATTTCCCACACACAGAGCAATTCTGACACTAATTGGACTTAGTGCAGACCCCACAGGTCAAGGGCTTAGTCACACAAGACTGTGCCCCAGTTCAGATGCCAATCCCTAGTAGGTCCCAGGTTACTGACAATTCTTTCCAGCGTGGATACAAAATGGAGGTTCCCATTAGCACCTCCCTGGGTTTAATTAGTTTCTAGAAAAAGCTTAAAGAACTCAAAAGCCCATTTACCACTGTTATTGTAGGATAAGGTGCATGATAAAGGGTATAGATGACCAGCCAGATGAAGACATCCATAGAGTTTGGAAGAGTCCCATGTGCAAGAGTTTCTGACTCTGCGGAGTTGGGGAGTGTTGTCCTCCTAATGTGGAGATGTGTTCACCTATCTGATGAAAAGCTATCTGAACTCCGTGATTTGGGGTTTTTATGGATTCATCATCACATAAGCATGATTGATTATTAATATAATCTTCCTAGAGAATGGAATGGGGTTGAAAATTCCAAGTCTCTAAGCATGGCTTAGATTCCTGATGACCAGGCTTCCCCCACCCTGCCCAACCCGCCCCTCCCCAGGAGCCCATGCAGAGTCCTCACCTCATTAAAACAAAGACACTCCTATCACCCAGGAAATGCCAAGGGGCTTTGGAACTCTGGGTCAGGAGCCAGGGTCAAAGACCAAATGTTAACCCAAAAGATGCTCCCAGTGCTCTGATCACTTAGAAAATCACAGGGGTTTCAGAGTCTGTGTAGGAATTGGGACAGAGACCAAAATACACTTTTTCTAGTAGTTCATAGGAATGCCTTCATGGTTTAAAGCTTCTTACTGGCTAGGGTGATAGTTATCAAACCCTGGCTGGACTTGTTGGGAGCTTTTACTATCACCCATGCCTAGGCCCAACTCCTGTAGATCCTAATTTAATTGTTCTGGGCCTGCATATTGCTATGTTTTCATAGCTTTCCTGGTGATTCTAATGTGAAATCCAGCTGGAGAGCCTCTGAGCTGAAGGAGGCTCATTCTACTATCAGGTAGCAAGTAGATGTTTATGAAACCCCAAATAATAGGCAGCATTGAAATCACTGAAGGAAGGAGACACTTTAAAAATGTATGTATGGCCTTAGCCAGTGAGACAAAAGGGTAGAGCATTCGCCCAAACACCAAAGGGTCACATGTTTGTGTTTGATTCCCGGTCAATGGCACAAACCTGGGCTGCTGGTTTGATCCCTGGTTAGGGCTTGTGCAGGAGGCAACCAATTGATTCATTCTCTCTCTCTCTCTCTCGCTCTCTCTCTCTCTCTCTCTCTCTCTCTCTCTCTCTTCTCCCTCCCTCCCTCCCTCCCTTCCTCCCTCCCTCTCTCTCCTCTCTTCCTCCCTTTCCTCCACTTCTCTAAAAAGCAATGGAAAAAGTTTCCTGAGGTAAGGATTAACAACAAAAATGTATGTATTAATTTCATGAGCCCCACCTTAGACTTCATGACTAAGAATATCTTCGATTGGGGCCTGCAATCTACATTCTTAGCATGTGATTCACGATATGAGTAGGAACCACAAATAGAGAACAGAAAGTATTGCATGGCCCATAAAAAAATAAGGATCAGAGTCAATGAATTGACAAGACCATCATGAGGATTAACTTAGTTCAAATTAAGTTCATTCCTTGGCCCACACAAAGCAATAAATAAATGTTAGCTGCTTTTATTATTATTGTGATCATCCATGTTTACCCAAAACTATGAAGAGAGTAGGATTTGTTACTTGGGATGGCAGTGACCATCTTTGGACCAGGGTTCACCAGCAGCTCCAAAGTGGGAGTTTTCCTCATTTCTAGGTCCCTATTACACTCCCCAAACAGTAGCTCCAGATGTGCAGGTGGCCTATAGGCAGCTCCAGTTTCCTCTCTGCAGAAACGCTGGTCTTTCTGATGTGCCTCTGACCCAGTACTTCTTGATCACATTACTCTCCCAGAGAGTGGTTATTTGTGGAACTTGAAATGTCCATATCCAGGGGTGGGGAAGCTTTAAAAGGAAATAATTTTTTTAATAGTACAAATTTAGGTGTGCAAAGAAAACCACAGCACATTACAAATGGAAGAAAGCTGACAAATTTCATAAGCATCACAAAATCTAGAAAAGTGACACAAGTTTATTAATAAACTGCCTAACAATCTCTATTAATACTTTTCCCCCCAATGTATTTTGGCTTCCTACTCTTTTTCTTATTTTTTATTTTTCAATTACAGTTAACATTGAATATTTTATATCTGTTTCATTAATCTATGTGTCTGTTTTATGCTAATACCATGTCATTTTGATTACTATCACCATATAGTATAGTTTGAGATCAGGTAACATGATACATCCAACTTTGTTACTTTTTTCTTTTCAAGATTGCTTTGGCTATTTTGGAGTCTTTTTTGGTTCCATATAAAATTTAGGATTATTTGTTCTAGTTCTGTAAAACAAAATGCCATTATTGCATTGAATCTGTAGATTGCTTTGGGTAGTAAGGACATTTTAATGAAGTTATTTCTTCCTATCCATAAACATGGAATATGCTTCCATTTATTTGTATCTTCTTCCATTGTTTTCTTCAATGTCATAATTTTCAGAGTGCAGGACTGTTATTTTCTGAGAGTTCATTACTGGTGTATAAAAATGTAACTGATTTTTGTGTATTAATTTGTATCCTACTACTTTACTAAATTCATTTATCAACTCTAGTAGTGTGTGTGTGTGTGTGTGTGTGTGTAAACTTTAGGGTTCTTTATATACAATATATGTCATCTACAAATAATGACAGTTTTACTTCTTCCTTTCCAAGTTGAATGCTTTTTTTTCTTATCTGATTTATGTGGCTAGGATTTCCAATACTATTTTGAATAAAAGTAGTGAATGTGGACATCCTTGTCTTGTTCCTGACTGTAAGGAAAATGCTTTAAGCTTTTCATCAATGAGTGTGATGTTAGCTGTGGGTTTGCCATAGATGGTTTTTATTATGTCTCAGTATGTTCCCTCTATTCCCACTTTGCTGTGAGTTTATCATAAATGGATGCTGGTGTTAAAAATTTTCTGCATCTTTTGATAAAACCATATGGTTTTAAACTTTTGTTTGTGTGGTATATCATGTTAACTGATTTGTTGATACTATATCAACATTGCATCCCAGAAATAAATCCCACTGTATGGTGATGTATGATCTTTTTACTGTATTCCTTAATTTGGTTTGCTAATATTTTTGTAAGGATTTTTGCATCTGTGATCATCATGCATATTGGCTTTATTTTCTTCCTTTGTGGTGTCTTTGTCAGGTTTTAGATTCAGGATAATACAGGCCTCATAAAATGAGCTTGGGAGCTTTTGTCTGCTTAAATTTTTTGGAATAATTTGAGAAAGATAGGTGTTAATTCTTTTTTGAATGTTTAATAGAACTTGTCTGTGAAGCCATCTGGTCCAAGGCTCTTGTCTCTTGGGAGTTTTTTGATCACTGATTTGATTTTGTTAGTAGTTATTGGTTTGTTTAAAATTTCTGTTTCTTTTTTACTCAGGCTTGGAAAAATATATGTTTCTAGGAATTTATCCATTTATTCCAGATTGTTCAATTTGTTGGCAAATAATTGTTGGTAAGATTTTCTTATAATCCTTTGTGTTTCTGTGGTGTCAGTTTTCACTTCCCCTCTTTCACTTATGATTTCATCTATTTGGGTCCTCTCTCTTTTATTAAAGTCTCATTAAAGTTTATCAATTTTGTTTATATTTTCAAAGAACTAGCTCTTGATTTCATTGATCTTTTATATTTTTAAGACTATTTTATTTATTTCTGCTCTCCTTATTTCAATTATTTTCTTCTTTCTACTACTTATGGGTTTTGTTTATTGTTCTTTCCTTCTTTTCTTTTTTTTATATTTTATTTTATTTTTACATGCAATAAACATTAATGTTTCAAAAAAAACTATTCTATATTATGAAAAGCTTGTGGTCGTCACACACTCATGCCATCAGGACTGATCAGCTGATCATGCATGGGTGGGCGGGGCATGCATGGGTGGGCGGGGCTGCATGTGCTGTGCAGCCCGAGGGTGGATGGGGCCTTGACACTGCATCCCCATGAGCACTGGTGGGGACTTGACCAGAAAGTGCATCAGGGGAGTCCCATAATGCCATCCCTGCAGGGTTGGACTCTGGGACTTGGGTGTGTCCTGAGATGCCAGCTCTCCAAGAGCCATGTGGCAAAAAGGGTGCAAGGGATGGACACCGGGCAGGTGGGGGTGGGTAGCACAGCACGGGTCCCCAGGTGGCAAGTGGAGGTGCTCCCATCGTGGGAGCAGGGGCAGGGGTACATGCAGCCTGAGGTAGGGGGAGGTGGTGTATGGGGGAAGGGCATGAGCTGGGAGAGGAATTGAGGCAGAAGGTAAAAGCTGTTACTAAGGGAAAGAGCCAAACAATTCGGAGCAGCCAACAGCTCAGACACTCAACACTGGGGAGAGAGGAATGGGGACCAGCCAGGCACAAATGAGCTCGTGAGGCCCATGGCAATGGTGGCAGCTCGGGGAGGGTGTGGGCAGGACCACATGATTTCTTGCACTGGGCTTCTAATTTAAGTATAATAATGTTACATGTAGTCTCTATGCAGCCTCCACTTTTGGTCCTCAGGTATCAGGGTTCTTATGAGTTTTCTGTTAATTATTCAGGAAGTTTTTCAGTATTTTAGTTGTAATAGCAGTTTGTTCCTGGGAGCATCTCCATGCAGCATCCACTTACTCTCCTGCCATTTTAAATTTCTTAATCTTACTTTTTCCTTATTTTTTTATTTGAGATTTTTTTTCTTAGTTCCTTTGTTTATTGTTCTTTCCTTAGTTCCTTATTTGAGATTTTTGTATGTTTCTTAGGATAGATCTGTATTACCATGAATTTCCCTCTTAGAGCTGTGTTTGCTGTGTCCCATAGATTTGGGGTCATTGTGTTGTCATTTTTGTCTCAAAATATCTTTTTCTTTCTTAATAACCTATTCATTAGTAGCATGCTATTTAGCCTCCATGTGTTTGTATGTTTTCTAGTTTTCATATAATAGATTTCTAATTTCATACCATTGTGGTGGAGAAGATGCTTGATATGATTTCATTGTTAAATTTATGGAGACTTGTTATGTGGCCTAACATGTTGTCTATCCTGGAAAATGTTCCATGTTTGATTGCCTACTCATTGATTTCTTCAAATGACCCTATATAATAAAAGCCTAATATGCTAAGTGCCCTGTTGTCTGGTTAGCCATTCAACCAATCAAAGCATAATGTGCTAATGATATGCTAAAGCCACTCAACTGCTTGCTATGATGTGCACTGTCTACTAGGGGGTAGACACTCTGACCAGTAGATTAACTTGCTGCTAGGGTCCAGCCCATTGGGACTGAGTAAGAGGACTGGCCAGACACACCCTGAAGCCCTCCCAAGGTCCTTCCTTAGCTGGCCAACCTCTTGCATCCCTCCCTGGCCCCGATCATGCACCAGTGGGGTCTCTTTGTCTGGCCTGTGCCCTTTTGCAACCTGGGACCCATAGGGGAATGTTGGAGAGCAGGTTTCAGGCCAGGCTGAGGGACCCTGCTGATGCACGAATTAATGCACCAGGCCTCTAGTTTTATAATATTTCTGTAGAGACAGAAGAGGAAGATAAACTGGACTTTCCTATAGCATGACTGATCAAAATCTTCTTTTGTTGGTGTTAGTTTAGAAATATTTCTTTCAGATTTACAACTTGTTATTGGACATATTCAAATATTAAAAATTGTTGTCAAATTTGGAAAGCTTTCTCTCAAGTTTCTTTTATATATTCTATTATCAAACAAACTTATTGTTTGTAATAAAAATACTGGTGTGTACCCTCTAAACACTGAGTTCTGGAAAAATTCAATTGTATTCTACGAATGCAATTCATAGAAAACAGTATGTGGTATTTCTGTAGTGGTGTATGTTGTGTATTATATTGTCCCTTGATAGGGGACAAGTTTCTGCTTTTGACTGGGGATTATGAGAACTGCACTCTCTACTTATAATTTTAATGTCTGATAATTAGAAGGTTTCCCCACTGACTGTAATATGGCTCTTAGCTTTATAAACTAAGAGGAGGCCACATTCTTGCATAGCCAGGTGATGTAAAATACAGTAATACCTGGTTAAATCTGGCCCTGTATCTTCATGTACAACTTTCAGCTTAGGAGTATGGCTGGAAGCCGTATCTACACTAGTATTGCTCTTTTTTTTTCTTTTCATCAATGTAAGTGACTGTGAACTTCACCAATACATACTCCTTAACCCAAACTACATGCATCCCAACTCAACTTCCCTTTAGCTGAATTTCAAAAAACTCTGATGGTAATTCAGATGCTACCTGATTAAAATGGAAAGGTTAACAGAGGGGAAGTTATTGTGGAACGAGACTTTAGTCACAAGTGAAGTGTAAGCTTGATTAGCTTCATGATGAATCCACCTCTGTACCTTCACCCCCAGCCTCCATCACCCTGGGTTGTGCAGTACAAACTATAGGAAAAAATAAAATAAATAAGGCTAACAACCTGAATTACTGCCATGCCGTAAATTGCTTCTGGACTCAAAGATGTAGAACATATGTATGACATATGTAAGTCTGTTTTAGATTATTATTTTTTAAGTTGGATGTCATTAGTTATTTTTTTATTTTTGGTCTATTATAGAAGCTGTATTCTTCATTAGAGTTGTACACTTTGTTTTTGTGTTGTTTTTGTTGTTTTCTAATAGCTACTGGACAAAGCACAAAAGAGGCAATATATCTGGTCTTCCTAGCTATAGGATGTATTATAGAAAGTAGGAGAGGAACAGTGTCCCAAGGGACATCACCACTTTCCTTCAATAAGTGTGGTTTGTTACATGGTTGTAAAATCATCTGTGGTTCAGCCATCTCTGCTGCTTCTAGAAAGAAATATGGACCAGTGGCTAGAGTAACCATCCAAGTGTCAGAAATTGGGTAGAGTCCTTTTTAAGCTTATATATCCTGGTTCTAACCCAATGCTCCAGCAGCAGATCTCTGGCTCACAGGTCAGGCTGCAATGACCTGTGTACACCACATTAACTGCAAACAGTGTAAGAAAAACAGGACAACAAGTGAGTTAACATATGAGATAGCCTTATCACCCTGGGAGGGGTTTTGTCATCACAGAGAATGATTTGTGTTTTCTTCTTAGTAGAAATCACATTTCTGTACTGAGAGGTTATAGAAACATGAACTGTTTTAAAAATGGAACTTTATCAGTTATATACATGATTAATTATGATGATGTCAGTGGTAAATTCTAATGACAAGCAATTCTCTAAAATGAGTTTGGGTTTTCAGTAATTCATTTGTATCTTCTTAAACAACTAGTACAACCAGTTTGGGGCCGATGGATTACGCCATGATTCAAAGAAACGTTTCCACATGTGGAAAGTTAGGCTTTGATTCTCAATTTGCTGTTTTTGCTGTTCCCCTTTCATCATTTAGTTATGGCGATGTATATTTTCAAAGGGCTGTGCCCTTTGTATTATTTAATGCATGCATATGGAGTGGGGCTTAACTTTTTCTCCAGTGATCTATAACACATGTTATGGTTAAAGGGGGGAAAGAAAGGATTGCACCAAGAAGAACAATTAGCAAATTTATGAGGTTTGTTGGTAATTTTTTGCAAGTCTGTGCATTTGTTTTAACCTTTATGACAGTCATTAGGGCTGCTGGCACCTGTCAGTAAAAGACAGTGTGTTTGCATTCGGGCCAATGTGCTGGAATGTCACTCAGACTGTCTCCTGCAACAGTATTTTCATACATTAACATGGTATCATGTATTTGTAATGGAATTGGAAGCACAATTCTCATCCTTAAATTTTCGAATTTCTCTTCTTTGATGTGAACAATATTTGCAGACAATGTCAGAGCTCTGTTTTTATCCTGTTCATAAAATATTTTTGAGTCTGGGAGAAACCAAGATGGCAGCATAGGTAAAAATCTAAACGGTAGCCTCACACAACAATATCAAAACTACAACTAAAAGACAAAATCAACACCAGCTAGAACCACAGGAAAGCTGGCTGAATGGAAATTCTACAACTAGAAGGATAGAGGAAAGCACATTGAGACTTAGAGGAGCTGCAAAAGGCTGAGGTATAGAGACGCGAGAGTGGAGAGGACGGGTGGCCAAGTGCATGGGCAGCTGAATGCATGGCTGGCTTTTTAAAGCAGGAAGGAGACAGAAGCTCCCAACTGTGCTGAGCTCCAGTACCGGGCAAGTTTCTGGGAACTCAAACTCATTCAGGGAGAAACTGGAATGTCTGGCAGCAGGTGAAACTTGAGGGCAGCTTTCTCTCATAGGTGCTTGTAGCAATTACTGAGGGACCCGAAGACCCAGGGGCCTCATAGGGCAGGGTTGATGGGAAGCCAAGGCTGTTTGCTCCTCCCTGAGACTCCACCCCATCCAAGCTGAGCACAGAGGCTTTTGCAATTTTGCAAGTCTCATCTCATAAGAGTGTCTCCAGCACAGAAGTTCTCCCAGCATAGACACAGCTGATCCTCACAAACAATTGGCCTGGGGATCAATTCCCCACAGTGATACCAACAACAATCAAGATCAAGACTTAACTACAACAAGGCTGTGCACACAGTCCACAAAAGGGTGCACCAAGAGTGTCTACCTCAGATAACTAGGGAGGCTGAGCCACTGGGCCCTATAGGTCACCTACCACACAAAACTACTCTACAAACTCAGGGAAGCAGTGGAAATGTGGAAATAAACAGTTCACAAATGAAAGAAATGGAGGAAAGCAAATGACTGGATATAGAGTTCAAAACCATACTTATAAGGTTTTTCAAGAATTTCCTAGAAAAGGCTGATAAATTTAGTAAGACCCTGGAGAATATGAAAAAGGATCAACTAGAAATTAAACATACACTGACTGAAATAAAAAATATTATACAGAGAACTAACAGCAGACTAGAAGACCACAAGAATCAAGTCAAAGATTTGAAATACAAAGAAGCAAAAAATACTTAACCGGAAAAGAAAAGAATCCAAAAATTTGAAGGTAGTGTAAGGAGCCTCTGGGACAATCTCCAGTGTACCAACATCCAAATTATGGGGGTGCCAGAAGAAGAGAGAGAGCAAGATACTGAAAACCTATTTGAAGAAATAATGATTGAAAACTTCCCCCACCCAGTGAAAGAAATAGACTTACAAGTCCAGGAAGCACACAGAACCCCAAACAAAAGGAATCTAAAGAGGACCACACCAAGACACATCATAATTAAACTGCCAAGAGCAAAAGACAAAGAGAGAATATTAAAAGCAGTAAGAGAAAAACAATTATTTACTTATAAGCCAGCACCCATACAATTGTCAGCTGATTTCTCAACAGAAACTATGCAGGCTAGATGGGAGTGGCAAGAAATACTCAAAGTGATGAATAGTAAGAACCTACAACCAAGAATACTCTATCCAGAAAAGCTATCATTCAGAATTGAAGGCCAGATAAAGAGCTTCACAGATAAGAAAAAGCAAAAGGAGTTCATCAGCACCAAACCAGTATTATATGAAATGCTGAAAGGTACTCTTTAAGAAGAAGGAGAAGAAGAAAAAGGCAAAGATAAAAATTATGAACAACAAATGCATGCCTATCAACAAGTGAATCTAAAAATCAAGTGAATTAAAAATTTGATGAACAGAATAAACTGGTGAATATAATAGAATTAGGGGCATAGAAAGGGAGTGGACTGACAATTCTTGAGGGGAAAAGGGCAAGGGGGTTGCGGGAAGAGACTGGATAAAAATCATACACCTATCGATGAGGACAGTGCAGGGGTAAGGGCAGAGGGTGGGATGGGAACTAGGTGGAGGGGACACATGGTGGGGGGAAAGAGGAACAATTGTAATAATCTGAACAATAAAGATTTATTAAATGAAAAATATATATAAAAATATTTTTGTGTCTGCCATAGGGTACTTTCCTGGTTTTGGTGAGAAAATAATACTTTTGGAGTTTTAACATTCTCTGTAAGTTATTTCAGTCATCTCTCACTCTGGGTCTGTTCCTCCTAATATGTGCTCATCTACTTTCAAAACATTGTGAAAATCAACTCTGTATTTAACTTTTAACCAAAATCAGGCTACATTTGAATAATGAGAGCTTTGAAAATTTTACTTAGGTGAGGTCTGCAGTAACACCATTGAAAGGGGTATAGCCAGTTTTTATTTAAATTGTATGTTTACTTGGGGGTATCTTGAAGTGGAGCTGATGGAAAATATGGGGAGTCTAATTTCTCTGTCATTGCCTTGAAAAACAGACATTTAACTAAATGGAAAGTTTTTGCCTAACAACCTCAAAAAGTCCTATTCACAAACTGATGTCTTTTTAGAGGCCCATCAATTGAAAGAGAATTTTTCACATATCCTAACTTCAAAAACAAACAAACAAACACACAAACACCAAAAACTAAACAACAACAACAACAACAAAAAAACCCACGTATTTACATGGTTTGTTCTTTTTAAAGTTTACAGAGTAGTTCCAAAAGCATTCTGTTATTTTTGATTCTCAATTCCACTGGGAGGTATTATAAACAAGGGCACTCCACTGGGCTCAGAGAAGTTGGTGGCTGGCCTCCTGTGAGGAGGATCTCAGCAGTTACACCACCAACATCTGTTCTGAAGTAATGATCACCTAGGAAGGCCAGCAGATTTGGAGCAGCCATCTTCAACAGTCATTTGAAAGAAAATGGCTAGCAGCGGATGCTAAAGTCAAGTATTTTAAATTATATTTCTAGCTTTTACCATTAATTAGGGTATGGCATATTTCTGTCTCAGCTTCCCCATGAATTAAATTAAGATTGATTCATTCACTTATTTACTCATTTATATTTTGTTCATTTGACAAATAATGAACAAACACCTGCTATGTACCAGATATTGTGCTAGGTCCTGGAGATGAGATGGTGAGCAAAGCCAAATAGGATTCCATATTCTTTTTTAAAAAAATATATTTTATTGATTTCTTATAGAGAGGAAGGGAGAAGGATAGAGAGTTAGAAACATCAATGAGAGAGAAACATCAATCAGCTGCCTCCTGCACACCCTCTACTGGGAATGTGCCCGCAACCAAGGTACATGCCCTTGACTGGAATCGAACCTGGGACCTTTCAGTCTGCAGGCCGACGCTCTATCCACTGAGCCAAACCGGTTTGGGCAGATTCCATATTCTTATAGAGGTTCCATTCCAATGGTAGAATCCCAATAATCATTCATTCACTCAGCAGTGCCAATACAATACCAAATAAAGTCAGGTAAAATTAAAATTGGAAGTCAGTCCTTTGAGGACAAGGTATATGGTGACGTAACAGGAGTACAAGAGGGGAACTTACCTGTTTTGAGATGTCTGAGGAGGCAATACATGAGCAGAAGTCTTAAAGTCAAGTGGGTGTTAACTAGGAAAAGGGGGCCAAAGGGATGGGCAGGAATAATACTATGTACCAACCCAAAGATGCTACAGCAGGCAGGAAGACAAGAATACCAAGTTGGTTATGCCTAAGAATCATGTGGCCTTATTTAATAAATATAATGTACTTTATATAATTTACAATAATGGTGACCATCCTGCTTGACCACTGTGTGCTCTGTATTAAGCATTGTCCTAACCCTGCAGTGGACTTTGTGAAAACCAGCTGGCCTCTTTTGGAAACCCCAGCCTCAGCTAGAAATTGTTTTCATTCCCAAGGGTATGAGGTCATTACCACACCAGATGGGTTCCCAATAAATGATGATTGTGCAATCTGATTATATTCATGTCATGCTGATTCCCTTTGGAAGATGGAAATAGGGTATGGGGTCTTCTTCATCTTTCTAAGTTAGAGGAGAACATCTACACCGCCTGCAGATGAAGAGAAAATGTGCAGTTCAGAACGAGTTGCCAATTCTGGAATAAGGATCCACTAACAATCACTTTTCAACTGGAGAATTGATCCATTTATATCACAGGCTACATCATTTAAAGTAAGTTGGGCTTCCACACTGACACCTTGGAAATCTCAGTGACTTACCATGACAAATTACATTAAGTCCAACAATGTATTCGGGGTCATCTTGTGACTCTCTCCTCCTCTTAGTTCTCATTGAACAAAGAAAGACAGAAAAGGGAAGCACCCATGAATGTTTTTATGTGTCTTCCCTTCTACTCGCATCCCATTGACCAGAATGGAATCCCATGGCCATTTCCAACCACCAGGATGCCAGGAAGAGCAGATGGGTGTGCATCTGGCTCACCTGTCACAAAGTGTCCGCTTAGCCTGGGGTAAAGACATGTGCCATGCAGTCAGTGAATTCCCAATTCCCAAACCAGATCTTGTCACCTATAAAATGGAAATAGCAACTCTATTTATCATATAGTGTTATCTTTAGGCTTGAATGAGGCACTGCATGTAAAACACTTAGACCAAGCCTGATAAATAGCACATGTCAACAAATGTTATGCTTTATTATCAATGTATTTATTCCCTACAAAAATAAAAGCAAATGTAATCTTTTTGTATTATCTCAGAAGGAAAAAAGCTCTTGATTATCCAAATTTGGGGAAGATTATTCTTCCTGAGCCTCCTTTAAGTTTCCAGGGGAAATTTAAGAAAGTCTTTTGATAGACAGTTTTGTCAGGAAATAAGCAAGCTGCGATCCAAGAGTTAAGTGGGCAATTTTCAGTGGCAGCCACTGGGGACTCACAGCTGAAAGTCACACGGGTTGGCAGTTCCTAGAAATCTGAAGGGTGCTCTGTTCTCTCCTCCCCGTGAGCCTGGGTCCTGGCATGGGGGCTGCCACTCCTACACCATGTGGCTCTGTCTCTGCTTCCTGGAGTGAGAGTTTTGTTTATAATGTCCTTGTTCTGGGGCAGCCACACTGGCTTTTCCACAGCGTCTATTGGTCTGGCCCAAATAACCCGCAGTTTGTTTTCTCTCTTGACCAAGTTAAGAGCCAGCTCAGGGCACCCTTGAGCATTTTTCTGAGCAAGAGGAAGCACTTGTTGATATCCAGCTCTGGGGGACAAATCGCAGCTGATGTCTCCTTAAAGGGTTCAGATCCAGGCCAGGCAGCAGAAAGGCATGAAGTGCCAGCTCTCACTGTGCGCTCTGGAGGTATTAGAGGAGAGGGTAAGGCTGGTGTGGCCTCCTTTTAACAACTGTTGTTATACTTAGTTCACCTCCTATGTCCATGAAGCTTTAGATAAAGCCTTGGGAACAATTGGCTCAGCTGAGGTGACACGACCTGGACTTCCTTTACAAGGTCCACGGGATATTTGGAACATATCATCTGATAACATCAAATCTTAGCAACAACAACAAAGTCACAGCTATTGAATGTACGTAGACATTATTTGATAACCATTGTGTGGGGAGGGCTTGCTGAGGAGAAGGGCTTCTGGGAATTCCAGCCAATGCTGTCTAATAAGACTCCATAGTTATAGAGTAAAATATTTCAAGTGTCTGTGAGTCTTGTGAGCTGAGTCTAGGGTAATCCTTCTCTTCAGTTAAGGCTATATCTCAAACACCAAGGAAATTACCTGCCTAGACTGGTTATAACTATAAAAAGTAAAAGATGTTAAAGATGTTTATTGAGCTTTGTTTTGAGCATTTTACAAATATATTAATTCTTCCAATGAGTCTATGAGGTAGCGACTGTGATTACTCATTTTACAGATAAAAAATGGATGCAAGATCATCCTGTCCAAGGTCACAAAGGCCAGAGATAGGCTGGCTCCTCATCGCTGGGTTTATATAATCATCTACCAGCAGGAGATCCTTCCTGGTGCCATCCTGGGCTCCCACAACAATTTGAATATAGTCTCTCTCTCTCTCTCTCTCTCTCTCTCTCTCTCTCTCTCTCTCTCTCCTTTTCTCCATCTTCCCCTCCCCCCATCTCTCTCACCTTGGTTGTGTTCAAAGTTACCATATATGATCACCTTTCTAAGTTGCTGACCGAACAGAGGGAGAGAGAGAGATTTGGGGGCCAAAGAGACACAAGGACACAACTAAGAATAAATAGAATGGGGAACTGAAGGCAGAAAAAAAGCTAGTGATTTGCTCAACCCCGTGAATTAATATTGCAGCCAGAAATAACACCAAGGATTCCCATTTCCCACTAGATTCTCAATATGAGATACTGTGCTCTCCCCAGTAAGGGAGGGTTTACACTACCTCCTTTGTGTTTGAACTCTGCTTATGATAAAATATTCACCCCAAAAAAGTGGTGAGATTCATAAACACACAGTTGAGCAGTATAGCCTCTCAAAGGCCCTGCCTATTTGATTATCTTTCAGCTTTAAGACAGATTCTCCTTCCCACACATGTCTGTACAGAGTCAGAGCCATCCACCCACCAGGGAGAGGGCTGATCCTGTCATTAATAATTGTTTGGGTTAGCTTTTGGTTCAGAGACTGTGACTCTTTTCACGATTTTCTAAGCTATTACTTATCAGCAATGTCTGGGCAAGCAGACACTCAGGTCTCAGGCCTGAGGAAGTGGCCAGGGTGGGGGCTGGAGGGAGGATCCGAACTGACAGTGGAGCTCACTGTGAACCTCAGTTTTCAAAAGTGCTCACAATCTCCTGCTGAGGGCCAAGACGTGGGAGTAGCCTATTTGTTTTCTTACCCAGCCTTGTGCTGTTGTCCAAATTGTTAATGCTGCTCAGAAATTCCAGTCAATTCACTTGAATCTTAATTATAGTTCTCTTTACCATGGGGACAAATACTCTTCTATACATCCACAATAATGTTCTTTTTCCTCAACTAGCAATTTCCCCATTTTTATTGTGATATAACTGACATACATCACTGTGTAAGTTTGTTTACTGCATAATGATTTGACTTAATATGTTGTAAAATGATTACCACAGTAAATTTAGTTAACATCCATCATTTCATATATATATTATAAAGAAGAAAAATTTCTTTGCAATGAGAACTCTTGAGATTTAGTCTTAACAACTTTACTATGAATCATACAGTAGTAGTAACTATAATCATCATGTTGTATATTACATTCATAGTACTTGCTTATCTTATAAAGTGGAGTGTGTACCTTTTGATCCCCTCCCCCACCCTTTCCTCTGCTAATCACAACTTTGATCTCTTTCTATTAATTTGGTTTATCTTTAATTTTTATTTTTTAATTTTATTTTTTAATTTTTTTTGGTTTCACGTATAAGAAAGATCATATAGCACTTGTCTTTCTCTAACTGACTTATTTCACTTGGCCTGGTGCCCTCAAATTCTATCCATACTGTTGCAAATTACAGTATTTCCTTCTTTTTTTATGGCTGAGTAGTATCCCATGTGTACATGTACCACATCTTCTTTATCCATTTGGCCATTCATGGAAGCTTAGGTTGTTTCCATGTCTTGGCTACTGTGACTAATGCTGCAGGGAGTACAGGGTGCAGCTAGTACCTTCTAATTGCATCATGGTGTATGGGAGATAGCAGAGACTTTGGTTTCAGCCCAATACAGGTCTGATTACCCGTCTCCGCCAATTACAGGCTCATCGCCTATCTGTTGCATGAACTTGGCAAGCTACATGAGCCTGTTTCCTCTTCTGTAAAATGGGATGGGAATTATTTTCTTATAAGATTGTTTTAAAGATAAGATATTCTACCTAAAGCACTCAACATCTTGTATAGCACATCCAAGGTGCTTAGTAAATGGTAATAGTTTCATTGTTGACTCTTTAATCATCATTTAAGCATGCCTGGGACTGTAACTGTGATAGGAAGGGCCTTTGCAGCAGCATTAGAGATGAGTTTGAAAGGATTTAAAATAAAGATCAATCACATACATTGCCAATTGAAACCAAGGGTGGAAGAGTCTGGAAAACATAGAAATCATCTTCATATATCTTGCTTTGTGTCTAAGAACAATTCCTTCTTCCTGTCCCAGCATGGACTGCTAATCAATCCCTATCTCCTTGAACTGTGCTTTCTTGAAGGGTTGAATATCTCCACATATGGAGTGCAGTTTCTCTGCGGGGCCTTTAATACTAGAAATTCCTAAACAAAGCAGACCCTGGAAGAGCATGGGCTCCACGTTGACAAACCAGCTGCCATCAGGCCCCACCTCAGGTATTACAATGTGTTTTCATTTAAGACTTCAAAGGTTAGCTCCTGGCCTTGCATAATTGCACTGATTGTCCCCCTGCAGAATGGCGGTATCTGGAGCCAGAGAGAACCTCTCCACCCTGCTTTTATTGTAACCCTCACCAGCCATATGCTTCTTGGAGCACTGACACTTCAGTAACTTGAGTTAGAAGTACAATAGGTCACCCAGTAAATGGCATTTAAGAGCAGAATTATTAACATCAAGTTAGATGACTACCTCACCCAATTGAATATGATCTATGCTTTGTTAAGATCCTGTGACATTTGAAAAATGGGAGCTGGCTAAGAAAGAAAATTGTGTATATGGCTAAAAGAATTGAAGTCAATGCTCATTCTCAGAAGAAAAATTCAAATTGCTTTAAAAGATAATTTGCTGGTTATTTCTAGCCTATCTGCAATCTAAGCTATCACAGATGAAAACCTCCTATCAGGTTTGCGTGGAGGCCCTGCATTTCACACTGGCATGCTGGGAGGGTTGGGGCAGGGTGCTGGACCCAGGCCTGGAGGTCTGTGATAGACTTCCTATCTTGGAGGAACTTTGGCAACGACTCCAACAGTCACACAGGCTGCCACAGGAGGGGTGGGAAATGTTGCCATGGGACTGTGGACCTGGTGTCTTCAGGGATCTGATGACACTAAGGCCATGTTTCTTTCTCGTTTGGCGATCTTTCCTATTACTTGAACAGCTAGAGCCACTGAGCACCATAGGAATCTCTGATCAGAAAGAAGCCTCTCTTTTTATTTATGTCTGCACAAGCAGCCCACCTGAAGAAAAGCAGCAAAGAGAGCAGAGAACTGAAAAATTGGCACATTTGAGTCTGTTTCTTTCTGCCCTACTGTCCTAGCACAGCATTGTTTCCCTACCGAAGGAATAAAGACCAGCTGCTGCCCTGTGGGGGACTCTTTGTAAAGTGAACCCCTGGCTGGGGTGGCAAAGTTTGTTGGGCACCATCCCTTGAACCCAGAAGGCTGCAGGTTTGATTCCTGATTAGGGCACATGCTCTGGTTATGGGCTCAAATCCTGGTGGGGGGCATGCAGGAAGCAGCTGATCACTGTTTCTCTCTCACATCAGTGGTTTTCTCTCTCTCTCTCTCTCTCTCTCTCTCTCTCTCTCTCTCTCTCTCTCTCCCTCCCTTCCTCCCTCCCTCTCTCTCTCTTTTCCTCTCCCTGCTTTTCTCTAAATAAATCTATTTTTAAAATCTTTTATAAAAAGGAAATGCAGAATCCCAGACTTCACCCCAGATTTGCTAAGTCTGAATCTGCATTTTAAACAAATAAATAAATTGGCCCTATCCGGTTTGTTTCAGTGGATAGAACATAGGCCTACAGACTGGGATCGATTCTGGTTAAGGGCAGGCTTGATCCCCAGTAGGTGGCATGCAGGAAGCAGCCAATTGATGATTCTCTCTCACCATTGATGTTTCTCTCTCCCTCTCCCTTCCTCTCTGAAATCAATAAAAAAAAAATCTATTAAATAAATAAATAAACAAACAAACAACTGAACCGCTCGTGTGATTATGACAGGTCAAGTTCTTACATTTTACAAACAGTAAAAATAGTTGCTAGTGCAAAACCAATAAACAGCTCTTGGGGGAGTCCTGCCCTTGCTCACTTTAGAATACCAAAGGAAATGTTGTAAATGTTACAGGAAAAGGTTCACAAGTTAATTGTGTGAGGGAACAAAAGCAGGATACACAACTGTTCATACAAAGCAATCACCATTTCACAAGGGAAAGAGCATCTGTGGAGAAGTCAGGTGGAGAACAGCATTGTCCTAATAGTGGAGTATGAGGACTTGCCACATGCCAGGGATCAGGCTGTGTGTCCTGGAGATGCATCTAATTTAATCCTCACAGCAGCCCTGTAGGCAGTGGACACAGTAAGAAGTGGCACGGCCAATGCTCCTAGAATTCATACTCTTTGCCACTGGACTATAACATAGCACTTATTTCTGGGTAGTATAATCACAGACGTATTTTAACTTCCTTTAACTTTTCTCTGTTTTTCAAGTTGTGTGTTATTGTTGTTGTTTTACAATGAGCATATATTATCTGAAAAATCAGATAATAAAAAGCATTAAAAGGGGGAAAAAACATACATGTTTGTGAAAAGCAATCACACTTGCATCATAGAGGAGATGTTAAACCAGATTTAATTACCTCTAAAACAAGCTACTTCTAATTTAAGATGTAAATCTGAAAGAACATCTTAAGAACTCCAAAACTGGGGCAAAAAGAAAACATATTCTCACCTATCACTTCTCTGTAAAATTTTAAATGATAATATCTGATCGACCTTAACATTTCTCCTAATGATTAGGATGACATTGCCCACCCCCAAACGTAGTCAACTGAATCCCTTCATTTGTGCTTTTTCCCCCTTTCTTCTCTTATTTCTTTCTGTAGCTTTCTGTGTAAACTCCCCAGGGTCTCATTCATGCTGTTGTTTCATTCTACAGTTTCCTCTCAGTCTGTCCCAAAAAACAAGTTCTCTCCAGCTGCTATAGCCCCACGATACACACTAATGCTCCCCTTCCTTCTATACTGAATGGCACCACTGCCTCCTCACAACCCACTCCTTAAGTCCTCACAGTCTTGGCCTCTGTCTCTACCGTCCTGTTTCCCACAAAGTCACCAGTGACCATTCATTTGTTACCTCATTGCCCATTTCCCATCGTCAGTATTTCTGTAGCTTTGATCACCTTTTTGGAGTGCTCAGCACCCTTGGCTTCTATCTCCCTCCTTCTCTTTCTTCTCAGTTTCCATTGAAGGTTTCTTTTGCTCTAAATCCCACCTAAACACAAAGATCAATTCTCAGTTCTTGTTTTATTCTCTCTATATATACTCTTTTTGAATCTCAGTATTTCTTGTGTACTACATGTTCATGGCATAGTTATCCACAACTCCAAAATATATATACTGTATATGGGAAGGTTACATTCTATTGTGCAAGAGAGATGAAAACTAAGCAAGCAGGAAAGGGTCATCAAGAAGAACTTCCTGACATCATGACATCTGAGCTAAGACCCAGATGATGAAAAAGAACTAGGCAGTAACGTTCTAGTGGAAGAAAGGGCAGAGGGCAGAGAACGTGCAAAGGTCCTGAGATAGAAACAAAGGTGGTCTATTTGAGGAAGAGGAAGAAGACAGCATGGCTCGAGCCTGGTGAGCAAAGGGGACAGTGAAAGAAAGGGAAAATGGAAAGGTTGACTCCTCCATGAAATGTTAAATTACTAAAGTACCTGGTAATTCTATGGTTATCATTCTACCCAGTAATGGCATTATCTGTATCTCCTACCATAGTTATCTCAAGTGAAAAAATGCGATCTTACTTGTTTTTTATATTCCTTCCAGCACTAGATCAACAAATTATTAAATTAATTGAATTTCAGTGGGTATAAGACAGAAATGAAATCTGTTAAGTCCAGACTTACCACAAGTTAAAACCAGCCTTTGAGTCATTAGTCAGCATGATGCCAGAAATAACATCACACTGAAACATCAGTAAAATTTAGCCAGAACAACTAAGCCAAGTGTCTCTTTCTTTTTTGCCTCCTCCTGACTGGGAATTTAGCATCCCCCAAGCCACTCATCTGGGACAGGATTTCAGGGTGTGTGCATGTTTTCCATCTCCATGGGGCCAGCTGTGGGTGGAAAAGAATTACTGACATAGGATAGGGTCACCCTGAATTAACGGAGAAGACTCCTGTGGAAATCTCTACATGTTGCAAAGCCAGTAACCCTGCTAATTAAAGAAGCATTTTCTGAGATGCTGGGTTCTGTCATAAGAAGTGTTGACTCTTGATGACATGAAGAATGACTAGCATCTTATTTCATGCATTCCAAACAGAAAAACACAGATGTGAATGTCTGCTCTTTTTATCCATTGCTTCTGAAACAAGGTGCTAAGAAATCTCAGTAGTTTAGGGTGCAGCATTGGAGTCAGAAAATCAATGTAAAGGGAAAACACTTTTATGTTTTTTTATCTACTCTCAGTGCTGCTGCACCACCACTTCACTGTGGATACCATGCGTGAGCTTTCCACACATCAAGCTATTCTGTGACCAGCCTGATGTCATTTAGCTAAGTTCTGATACTATTTATCTGAAGATGGGATCTGATCCCACAAGTTAAGGATTCAATCCCATAAGACTGTCCCTGCCCCTTTTCCCTCCCCCCACCTCCTTTCAGAGGTCCCAGGACTAGATTTCCACCTGTGCTTCTGCTCACAGTAGATGGGAGGTCCCCACCACACACTCCTTGGCTTCCATTAATTTGCTAATCAGCTCAGAGAAACATTTTACTGACTGGATTCACCATTTTATTATAAAAGAATATAATACAGGAATAACCATATGGAAGAGAATTACGGGGCAAGGTTTGAGGAAGGGGTATGGAGCATTATGCTCTCCCAGAACACTACTCTCCAGACTGCCACGTGTTCTCCCACCCGGAAGCTCTCCAAAGCCCAGACTTCTGGGTTTTAGTGGTGGTTTCATTGCTTAGGTATGATTGATTAAAGCACTGACTACTGGTGACTGAGTCAACCACCAGCCCCCTCTTTCCTCTCCGGAAATCAAGGATTGGGACTAGAAGTGCCAGTTATTCCCCCTGGCAACTAGCCCCATCTCTCCTTAGGGACTTTCCAAAAGCCATCCCATTAACATAAACACCTTCATCACTCTTTTCATCCAGGAAATGAAATTCAGAAGGTTTTAGAAACTCTGTGCCAGGAACAGGGATGAAGACTAAATATTATATTTCTTATTATAAATTTCTTACTTCAAATCACACAAGGTTCTGGTATTGATGAGGTAGCATTTATTTCCTTCCATGTACTCACGCTGGGCCTCAGTGTCCTTATCTACAAAACAGGGATTTGATAAAGTTGGTCCAATAGGGTTGAGATAAGGTCACCAGTTTGTGAAATTGATTTGTCAATCATATAAGATCTTAGAAAATTAAGGTATGTTTGAAGCTTTTGAAAAATCTTGGCAGCATCAATTCTGGCCTTCGTTATATGGAGCTGCAAGAACAAGATATTCCCAGAGTTCCCTTGATTAAGTCTGGCCCTGGGCGTGAGTTCCTGTATCCCAAATTGGTCTGATGAATTCACAAAGAAAACTTACTTGAAGTCATGTACTCATTCCCAAGTGAGCTTAATTGCTGTGGAAGTAAGCAAAGCTGTACCTAAACAATTAAGCTTTAGAAAATGCAAAGAGAAAACTTCTCTCTTGGAACATAATACCTGCTCCTCTCTAAAATTCCCCATACCAGGATCTACAACTATTTTTACCTTGGGCATCAGTCAGACCTGCCTCCATTGAGTTAATGTATCTTGAAAGTGAAAAGTCTTTAAAAATGGTCACATAGAGATGAGTGACCATTTGGTTTCATGTTTTGAACTATATATATTGAATGAAAGATTTAATTAGTATTAAAAATGAGTGAGTTCTAGATCCCAACCCCCAGCAAATAGTTATACTTTTGGGTAGCATCTAGTGCAGTAATTTTCAACCTTTTTCATCTCATGGCACACATAAACTACTAAAATTCTGCGGCATACCAAAAATATAATTTTTGCCAATCTGACAAAAACTAAGTATAATTTTGATTCCTTCATACCAGATGGCTATTGTTCTTTTAGCTGTTGTCATTTTTAACTTTATTATCTAAGGAAAAAGAGGTCAGTGCCCCTGACTAAATAGTCAAGTATCGCATGTTTTAAAAATTTTAGTGGCACTCTGGTTGAAAATTGTTGATCTAGTGCAAATGTCAAAAGTGTTTGAACAATCAAAAAGTTATATGCATTTTCACTTTCAAAAATCTTTTCCCTTTCCAGCTTATCACTTCTGCTCATGCTTTCTTCCCATCTCCATCACTTGCTCTACTGTTCAAACCCATTTTGCCCATACCTTTGAGCTGTCGCTAACTGCCTCTAAATCCTTCCTCCTTCTTTATCCTACTGTCTTTCCCTTCAGTTCATTTTACCCATTACTGGGTAAGTCACTTGTCTGCTAAATAATCATTATCTTTTACGGTTCTTGATTGTCTTTCAGGACCAAACATTTTAACAGAAAAACACTTTTTAAAATGTGGAATCATATGTTAAACTCCCAATATATAAAATAAATTTGAAGAATGACACTTTAAAGGCATGAACCTACAAAATGTATGTATTATGCCCTGGCTGGGTACGTCAGTCAGTTGGAGTGTTGTGTTAATATGCCAAGATTGCAGATTATATACCCTGTCAAAGCACATACAGTGAGCAACCAATGAGTGTATAAATAAGTGGAACAACAAATCAATGTTTCTCTCTCTCTTCCTCTCTCAAACCAATAAAAATTGCTTATTACAAGACCATACAATGGGAGTTATATTTGGTTTCACAACACCAAGAAAATCCTAGAACACTCTGATACATGTTTTTATTGTGAGTGGACATGTGCAGGCATGAATATTTGAAAAGGCCAGGATAAAATGATTTGGGTTGACTCTTGATGACATGGACAATAATGACCCAATCAGGCATCTGCGAACATTTCAAAGTGCCTAGTCAGACAGACAGACTGACTCAATAAATTACTCATTTGACACATACTTCATTTCACCAGCTCTTTTATGTGCAATATTTAAAAAGACTTTATTTTTAGAGCACTTTTAGTTTTAGAACAATATTGAAAGGAAAGCATAGAGATTTCCCTTCCACCCTCTGCCTCCACACATGCACAGCCTCCCCCACTAGCAACATCATTCACTGAAGTGGAACATTTACTCCCAAGGATCAGCCCACATTGACAATCACAATCATCCAATGTCCATGGTTTGCTTTAGGATTCATGCTTGGTATTTAGACAAAAGTAAAACATGGATCCTTCAATGCCCTAAAAGCCCTCTCTGCTCTGCCTGTTCATCTTCTTCCCCACCCCACTGACCTTTTCATTGTCTCCCTAGCTTTGCTTGCCCATTCTTTTCATATAAGCATTTCAGGTTGTCCATGCTGCTTTTTTAACTGACTGGTCACCTTATTGTTTAGCCAGGAAAAAGGTTTTAGGAGAAAAGAAGTAGAAATTAGAAACAAAAATACAAGAAAAACATACACACACCAGATTCTGTTCCCATGGTGAGGCTAAAAAAGGAGTCAGCACCACTGGAGTTTGTAGAGTGACCCAAGGGAAATGGACTGTGTGTCACTTGGGGACATTATATTAGGCAAATAAACAAGGGGCTGTTACACCTGGAAGTTTTGTTATGATAAGAAAAATGCTCTCCTCTACTGGGAAGTCTCTGGCGTTGACTAACTCTGACAAGATTGAAGAGGTTGAGCAGGGGATTCTGGATAACTAGCACATGTTTCCAGCCTCAGGCATGTTCCTTGACTCAGGAAAAGGCCTGCCTGGAAAGTCCAGCTGCATTTGCTCTTCTAGAGCTGAGGGTTCAGGAAGCATTCATCTTCGCTTCTGACTTCACTGGCTGGCCTGGCCCCTCTAGTCAGGTGGCCAGGCCTGTTGGGTCAGGAAAGGGCTCTAAGCAAACAGTTCAGTGAAGATCAGATCCCTTCCTTGGCCCTTTTTGCATCACAACTCATAGCTGTGGAACCCAACATTATTTCTCACCGGGGCAATCTTATTTTTTAACCTCCCGGATCCTTTGGTGTATCTCTCTGAGAGAGGGGAAGACAAACCCTAGAATAATGTGTAAGTAATGGTTGGGCCCTAATTTATAGGTTTGGTTTCTGCAAATGAAGGTGAGGCATCTGACTCTGGCCTTGCTCATTAATTACTCCAAAGCCAGGAGTAATTAAGGAGCAAGGAAATGAAGGATTTAGTTGCTGGTGATAACTGGATAAGGAGAGAGAGTAACACCAGCCAAATGCAGAGTGCCCCCACACTGTGTAGATATGGAGGTGGCAAGACTTCCAGGGGTGACCCTGGATATGTAATTGAGCGAGCTTTATTAAATGACTTGGCGCATGGAGCACGTAAAGTCTCCTGGCCAGTTTATATGGCATGCTGCTCCAGAGGCGGAAACCAGCTGCATCTGAACCTCTGTGGAGCCCTGCCTGGCAGATTTGCAGACAGCGGTGCCCATGAGACATCTCAAACTTTATAACTACATATTTAAGCATTTATGAGACTTGCACTGCGTTCCATTAAAATGAAGACAGGCAGAGAGAGAGAGAGAGAGAGAGAGAGAGAGAGAGAGAGAGAGAGAGATGCAAGAGAGAAAAATCCTGAGACTTCCAGCAGAGGTAATTAACCCCAAATGTTTCATAAAGGATTTGATAGCTTTCTGGTTTTAAACTCCCTTCCCAGGCCTGTTGTAGAATGGAAATAGGAGAAAGGAACTTATTAAAAATTCACCATTGCACTTTTCAAAAAATCATATGACTAAACCAAGCTGTTGGGCCCATGTTCAGAAAGAGACTAACCACACAGACCTT
Source organism: Lasiurus cinereus (assembly GCA_011751065.1). Lineage (NCBI taxonomy): Eukaryota > Metazoa > Chordata > Mammalia > Chiroptera > Vespertilionidae > Lasiurus > Lasiurus cinereus. The sequence goes on from JAAGEH010002534.1 coordinate 29,374,940, forward strand.
ATGTCAAGGTAACAGATTAAAATTTTACTAGAGAGAAAATATTTAAGACACAGACTGGCAGTTTTCACCAGACCCACCCGAGAAATGCCTTTCTTTTGTCCCCTCATCTACTTACTCTGTGCCTTGCCTGTTGGGTCTAGGTTTGGCATCAGCCTGGGCAGCTTGGCGTCTGTCCAACTTCCCACCAGCTGGGATGCATTTCCCATTCCTCCTACTGCACCGGTGCTGGTGGAGAGGTGCGAGAAGCTGCTGTAATAGCAGAGGTAACTGAGGAAAGCCAGTGCTAAAACCTGCTCACTTGACCTCACCTGCAGTGGCCCCACCTGACATGCTGACCTCCCTAGGATGAGGACCGCACCACAGGACAGTCCTCATCAGGCCAGGTTTCAAAAAGACAGAGTCAGTGTGCTTCACTGAGGGGTGGGGCCGCCTTCTTTTCGTCCCTGTGTGCCCAGGCAGTGAAGGCACATCCTTAGTATGCACACACCAAGCCTTCCCATGTTACAAAAGAAGCTTCCACAATAGTCAACAACTGAGACAGCATCTATCTCCAAAAATTAAGTCTGAACCTATAAAGAGGGGAGTTTTCTGTCAATGCCAGGGCAGACACCTGAATGTTCAGCAGACCAAACAGTCATGCTCTGTCACACCTGCTAATAGATGTGTAGTCTCCATCTCATGAAAGATCCCCAAGAAGTAAGCAGACGGTCTGATGATTTCAACATTCACCTGTTGGGAGGGAGGTACTGTACAGGTGGTTTCTTGTGGTTCTGCCGGCCCTTTAACTCTGCTCTCTCTGGGTGGGAGAAACGTTTGCGTGTTCTCACTGATGGCTCACTTTCCTTTCGCTGCCACATGGTGCCCCTTTCTGCCAACCTTAGTAGGACCCCTGCTCCAGTACATTTTGAATTAAACTTTTAACAGCAATCTAACCCATAACCACCAACCTACTTCTATATCAGGTATTTTTAAAGACATAATAGATGCTGAGCTTTGGTATTATCTAAAGTGAATGAGAAGCCATGGCTGGGTAGCTCAGTTGGTTAGTGTTGTCCCAATTTTGGGTTCAATCTTAGTTCAGGGTACATATAAGAATCAACCAATGAATTCAAAAGTAAGTGGAACAACAAATCATTGTTTCTCTCTCCCACTCTGTAAAGGATTTGATAGAATTCTGGTTTTCTAAAGGATTTCTCTAAAATTAAAATAAATTTTCTCTAAAATAAAAATAAATAAATAAATAAATACAAATCATATCTAATAAAGAGGGAATATGTTAATTGACAATCACACCCTCACAAAGGTGGTGGCACCCACAGCCATGAGATGGCAGCGCCCAGTCCCCTCAGCCCCACTGGGGCTGCAGGCTCACAGCATGGCCAGGCCTACCCTCAGCTGGGTCTGGCTGCTCCATTCACCTACCTTGGAGTCCCCCAATCCCCTCAGCCCCCCAGTTTCCCAAGGCCAGCCCGAGGCACAGGCAAGCCTTGGATGGTGGCTGCCCAGCCACCCTGAGGCTCAGGTAACCAGGGCCGACTGAGGCTTTTGCTGCTGGCAGTGGTGGCAGCAGAGGTGTGATGGGAGCATTGCCTTCCCCTGACCATTGGGTCACCTCCTGCCCCTGAGGTCTCCTGAACTGGGAGAAAGGGCAGGCCTGGATGAGGGCCTCCAGTTTAATAATAAAAAGAATGAGAATTATATATTACTGTTTGATTTAGGTATATTTTTCATCAAATTATTTGATCAAGAATTGTGGTTGGCTTTTATGTCCTTGTTTTGGATATGTTGCCATATGGAAAAGCACAGTCCTTCACAAGTATCTGGAATTTTCAATATGAAACATATAATTCATAATTTTAAAATGACTTCACGACATTTTATAATTCATGAAATCCCCTGCTCTTTGTATGATCAGACATTTTATAACATAAACCACACACATCTTGTTTCTCTCAAGGAAAATAAAAGCAGAACACAGTTGTTTTTTTAACCATTTCTTTGCCATCAGGGAAGAAGACTTTCTGTTTTTGCACAAAATTCAGAGATCTTTATAAGTTTGGTGTGAAACAACATATTTATACCTTTCCAGGCATCTTGGTCAATAAAAATTCAAGCCATATGTTTTGTTTGTTTGGACTGCTGTAACAAAGTACTATAGACTGAGTGACTTAACCTCAAGAGAAATTTGTTTCTCACAGTTCTAGTGGCTGTGAGTCCATGATCAAGGAGCCAGCAGGTTCGGTGTCTGTAAGGACCTGCTTCCTTCTTCAGCGACAGCATCTTCTCACTGTCCTCACATGGTAGAGGGCAAGGGAGCACTAATGGATCTCTTCTTTAATTTATTTTTAACCCTCACCCAAAGGTGTGTTTATTGATTTGAGAGACAGAGAAACATTGATGTGAGAGAGAAACATCCATTGGTTGCCTCGACTGAGGATTGAACCTGCAAGCTTTTTGGTGTACTGTACGACGCTCCAACCAACTGAGCCACCCGGCCAGGGTTGTAGGGTCTCTTTTATAAGGACATTAGTCCTACTTCTAAGGGTTCCTCCCCAAACCTCCAAACACCATCACATTGGGGGTTAGGCATCTACGTATGAATTAGAGGAGACACAGTTATTCAGTTGATAGCACCGTATGTCCTTCACACAGCTCAAATGACTGAAATCCATGCAGGCCCTCAGCCACTCACTCCTTCCCTGGTGAAAGCCTTAGTACTCCAGTTCCATGATTTCTTTCAAGTGCCTACAAGATGAACTTGCCTTTCAGTCTTGTTTTACATTTTGTTCCTCAAGTTCAACTTCAGTCTGTCAGCCCTTCCTGCTCTCCCGTGAGGAACGCAGGTCCCAGAATTGCAGTCACAGCATTAGAGAAATCAGGATAGCACCGAGGAGGAGAGGGAGCTCATTAGTGCCTTTAATGAGCCTTTCCCAGTTTCATTTGTGTCTGAATCACAAACTTTCTAAGTCATTTACCCTGTAAAAGCCATTTTTGGAGAGGGTAAGCAACATTAGAAAGGCTTGGGCTCCTCCATCTCAGAGAGACCCCAGTGAAAATGCAATGCCACCCAGGATGGAGGTGACACAGTGGCCTAGAGATCTGAGACACCTGCCTTTGCCTCTGTGGGCTCCATTGGCAGCACCTGTCAGAAGTCACCTGCAAAAGGAGCTAGGATGCTAGGCATGCTGGGCCCCTGACCTGCCCCTTCCCATGACCCCTCTGATCTAGATCTAAGGTGCAGGGGCTATAAATGGGCCGGGAACAGGCTCTGCTCTTTCCAGGGGATGGCCCTGAGGAGCAAGATAGACTTAGGGCTTGAGCAGACCTGAACCCTGTTCTGGCACTACGCTTTCTCTGCCACTCGGCTCTCCTCGGGTCTGCTTCCTTCCTTTGTAGGTAAATGGCACCACACAATAAAGGAGTAATCCCAATTGGCCACTGACTGGCTGGGTAACCCTGAGCAGGCTTAACCACTTTGCCCTGTAGTTTACATGAGAGTTGGACTGGACAGCCAAAGGACACTTCTGAGCCCTAACCTTCCAGGAGTCTATGGATAAGGCAACAAGGTCATGTTGAACGAAGAGGCAAATATGGATAAGCCCAATCATGAATCTATTCTCCCAGACCTTTCCCCTGTGAGCATACTCTTCCCCTCACTGCCTAGGTTATTCTCCATTACTCAATCCTTTCAGAATCTACTAGGGAAGATGGGAATATGGTATGAAGAAGCAGGGTAGAGGCATCCCTGCTCCAGACTTGCAGCATCGAGACTGAGAAAAAGAAATGTTACCAGGCCAATAGATGGACATTATGCAGAAATCTAATTTTAAAACAAGAATGTCATTTTTTAATGGAAAAAGAAATGATGACATATATGGCATCATATTATATTTCAAGAGTCCTGTCTTTTGAATATGACATCAACACTATACTGAAGGATGGACTTTCTGGGAACTGGACTAGCAGGAGTGATCCCACATTCTTGCCCCTTCAAACTATAATAGTTCACACATTCTTTTTTTGTTGTTGTTAATCCTCACGCAAGGATATTTTTTCCATTTATTTTCAAAAAGAGTGGAAGGGAGGGGAAAAAGAGAGAAAGAAAGAGACAGAAAAAGAAACATCGATATTAGAGAGACACATTAACTGGTTGCTTCCTGCACATGCCCCAACCAGGCCCGAGGATCAAAACTGCCACATAGATACATGCTTTTGACTGGGAATAGAACCTGAGACCCTTCAATATGTGGGGTGACACTCTAACCAACTGAGCGACACTGGTCAGGACAGTTCATATATTCTTGAATAGACAGCTGGAGAAGGCAAGGGAGCCTAGCTTTGGTCACAGGACTTGAAGAAGCTGACTACTTGTGGGAGGTGTCAACCCCTGACCTTGGCCTCAGCTGACACTGTTTTGAGTAAAACAGCATTGGACCCCAGAGAAGGAAGGATATTGCACAGACTACTTCAGGTTCACCAAGCAAAACATGGGTGGTGGTAGACTTTCTTTCTAACTCAGAGGACCAAATGGCTTATGGTGGACAGAACTGCAACAGGTATCAAGTTGTTTTCTCATATTGATTCCCATCAAAGAACTGTGTTGTTTGTTTTGCCAAAAACACTGGATGTTACTACTTGTAACAAGCCTTCCAAGTGCGTATCCCTCTGCAGTTTCTGTCTATCAGGACACTGAGCCTTATTGTACAGCCCATGTGGTGAGACGGAAGAACCTTCTTGCTGCCAGGCTGGGAAGCCTGGTTTCACCTAGGCCCCCCAGCAGATTCCTCTGGGGCCATCTCGCTGAAAGACGTGGCACAGTGAGAGGCTGTCGGGCAGCACCAAAGATAATAATTGTTGTTGTTGGCTCCACAGAGTTATTTAAGGGTTTGTTCCACTCTATATTTAGTCATGCTTGCTACAAAATCAGGAATACTTTTATATCATTGACATTTGACACACAGACATTTTTCTGGAGGGAAAAAATAACATTCAAGTTCTCACATTAATGTTGGGAAAGTACAACCGTCCTACCCCCAAATATGTGGCAGTTTCTAAAGTTGGAGCCAGGGACTAACCAGCTAGAAGTTTGTATTACAAATAAATCCCGCTTTTTATGCCAAGGAAGCATGTCAAGAGGCTGACGGTTAAACTGGCCAAGCTAAAACGTTTCCTGAAAAAATTAGAATCCCCAAATAATGAATTACCTTTTACCTGATTAAAAAATAAAGGCAAAGTAGGTTGGTAATCACATTCTAAAATAAGAAGTAGATCCAAAATGTAACTAAAATCATATGGTTAATAATTTTCCAGTTCCCAAATGATCTCTAAGTTGGTTTCTCTCCCTAATCTCATTCTATGTTGATTAGTCCCATAAGACAGAACAACTTGAACTGCATGGTCAGTACCAGAGTGAAATCCGTCCCGCTGCTTCTGGGGGCTTCCCTTCCCATGTAGCATCCCCCCAGCCCCCCCCCCACTCACACACATACTCCAGGTTTTCTCAAGCCTGGCATAGTGACATTTTGTCCAGATAATTTGTGTCATGGACACTGTACTGTGCATTTGAGGATGTTTAGCAGCATCCCTGACACCTACCACCTGATACCAGCATACCTCTCAAGTTGTAGCAATTAAACACATGTCCAGAGCTGGCTCGACTTCAATCAGGGAACATATCTGAATTGTGGGCTTGATCCCCATTAGGGGGCGTGCAGGAGGCATCTGTTGATATTTTTCTCTCCCCTCTTCCTTTCTCTCCCTCTCAAATTAATAAAAACATATAGTATTTTAAAAATGTCTCCATATGTTGCCCAATGTCTTCTGGGTGGGAAAGCAAAGTCACATGCTGTTTCAAACCACTTTCTTAACCTCTCTGTGCCCAGTACGAAGCTTTGCCAATAATTAACCTGAATTTGTGCTGTACAAATATGTTATTATGACCTATTGAGACTGTTTAAGAACAGAGCAAAAATCAGAACCTTAAAACCATAAAAAGGAATAATTTCTGAGCATAAGAAAAACTTTTAATAGTAAAGTTATATTCAGGGCCACTCTTTGAAGGCCTTTAAAAGTTAGATTAGAAGATTATTTGTCATAGGAGGTTTAGGTAAGAGCACATAAATAAAATAGAATTTCTTTAAAGTTCTTTTTCAAACTTTTGTTTGTTTTTTATTTTAAGCAAAAAGGATATACAGAATGGCATGGAAATATACAGGGATACAAAGAAAAATAAATTATTTACAAGAATATTTTTATGCTTTAGCCAAAGAACTAGGCATACAGAGGAGGGAAGGAAACAAGAATATGCTCATATGAGAAACAGTAGAGAATTAAATTGAGAAATTAGTGGATCATTCATATCATACTATAATGGTTACAGTTAAAAGATTTGCCTACTTATAAATGTTTCAGAACACGAATAGTACTAACTGCTCTTCCACTCTTCTCATGGCAGATGGGTTTACTGATTGAAGAGCCTTTTAAATTTTAATTTTAAGTTCTTTTTTCACTTGTTTTATTAATCTTCATCATAAATATTAATTTACGAGCACCAATGTCCAAAGGGCCTCGGTGTACTGTCTCACAAAGGCTAATGAATATCACTACCACATTTAACCAAAAAAGCAGCGTGAGTGTAGAACTGACCACTTTGTTCCTCAATTTGAAGCAAATCTAAACCTAAAACACACTGTTCCTTATCCATGACCACATTCATAGGAACAGCACCCTAAATATAAAGGCATTGAAAGGCTTGACCCTGGGATGCTGGGGAGGGGTTGCAGTTTGGGATTTCATTATTTATAGAGTGAACCTTAAGGTGTTTTGTTTCATTCACCTGCTAACTGCAGTTTTCCTGTGTCCCTTTCTGCTTCATTAAGTCCATTCTCATCAGCTATTTCAGCTCTTGTGGAAGCACCTTTGCAACTAGAGGGAAAGCGCTTCCCCACAAACCTTTGAAGTTTGCTGCTATCAAAACCAGTGAGGTCCTAGCTGGTTTGGCTCAGTGGATAGAGCATTGGCCTGCGGACTGAAGGGTCCCAGGTTTGATTATGGTCAAGGGCACATGCCCGAGTTGCATGCTCAATCCCCAATAGGAGGCATGCAAGGGGCCGCTGATCAATGGTTCTCTCTTATCATTGATGTTTCTTTCTTCCTCTCCCTTCCTCTCTGAAATCAATAAAAATATATTTAAAAACACACGCACACACACATAAATAAACAAAGAAGTAGTAAGGTTCTTTCCTCTCTCCAAAGACACACAGCTGCTGGGGATGGCAAGCACTTGATGCTTTCCAGGGATAAAGAAGGTTACTCATCAAAAGGTTTGCAAAAATGTCACTGAGAAGATTGCATGAACCCCAGATTTGCTGTCAGGAGTTTTCCTACTTTACAGAGAACTGCAGGCTCCTTTGGTCAGTCCAACCAAAACTGCTATTAGTGCCTGTCTAGTCATGGGCAGCATTTATTAAGTGGATCAAGTACAGCACAAAGAAATGTCAAAACAGTTTACTTAAGTTAACATATGAGTTTGCTGCATAAGTGATGAAAGTGTGACAAAACAAAAAAGCTTTTTTTTTTAAATCAAAGTGAAACATAGACCCCAGATCTTTGCATCCTTGGTTCACTCCTCATTTACAATGAAAACCATTCTCAGTCCACTCAATGTTCACAGTGCTTAGGCCAAGGAGCCCAGTTGGGGGCTCAGACTCTAGCCCCATCATTCTCACCACTCCACCACATGTTGGTGATTTAAATGATGACTACTGTCCTCCTTAAAACAAGGAGTCCATTTGAAGCCATTGACATTCCTTTAGACTATGTGCTGATCTGTCCATAAGCTCCCCTGGATGGACATATCTTTCTTATAGTTACAGTCACGTGCCACTTAATTACAGGGCTATGTTTTGAGAAATGCAACATTAGGGTGATTTCATCATTGTATTAATATCATGGAATGCACTTACACAAACCTAGATGATATAGCCTACTACACACCTAGGCTGCTTGACACTGTAGCCTATTGCTCCCAGCCTGTGCAACATGTTACTTTACAAAGGAACATGAAATTAAATCAAGCACAAGAGAAAATGATGCAACAAAGAGACACAGTAGACCCGAGAGACATGAGGCTGCTGCTGACATAACATACTATTTTATAGCAAATTTTTTACATCTAGAGGGAATACATTTAAAACAATGATAAGGAAGGAGTATCCTATATAATAAAAGGCTAATAGACAAATTGACAGAATGATGAAAATACTGGTTGCTATGACATGCATTCACCACTAGGGGGATAGACACTGAATGCAGGAACTTCCCACTGATGGTCAATGTGCTCCTACAGGGGGAGTGCTGTTCAGCCAGATGCCCTGAGCTGGCAAGCACAGCAGTGGTGTTAAGAGCTTCTCCCAGATGTCTGGCAAGCACAGCAGTGGTGTTAAGAGCTTCTCCCACCTCTGTGGCAACACTAAGAATGTCCAACTGACGGACATCCCCCTCTCCCCCACCAGTGCACAAATTTCGTGCACCAGGCCTCTAGTAGTACATACATAAATAACATAGGTGTCTATCATTATCAAGTACATGCACTGTAGGTAGTTGTATGTGCTATGCTTTTGCAGTAGGTTTATTCATGCTACCATGACCACAGACATGTGAGTAATGCATTGTGCTATAAAACAGCTATAAAACTGGGGAATAAAAATTTTTTTAGCTTCATTGTAATCTTAGGAAACCACCATCGTATATGACATCTGCCATTGACCAAAAAGCATGGAAAGCCCATAGACTCTAGAGGTGGATAGAATTTGGGTTCAGCATATGGTTTTCCACGAAAAAATGCATTTCTTTAGAGAATTTGTGTATCTTTCTGAGCCTCAGTTTCTGGTCTGTAAGATGGATGCAGTAACTAAAGTGCCATGACAAGTTTGAGAATGAATGAATGCATTGGGGTGATAAGTGGCAAGAGAGTGACATACTGACTGGCAGGCAGGAGGCACTCAGGGAAGGGAGTTTTTCTCTACTAACTGGTCTTTGCTTTCCTTCACCAGTGAAAAATAAATATCAGAGATGATAAACTTATTTTTGCCCATTCTTTGGAAAACATGACATATGGATATAAAAATTCTTTTACTTAACACATTGCATACGGATTATCCTGGGACTTTCTGGAATATCATTCCTCAACTTCTAGAATGAGGGCTGCTGTTTTAGTCTTGAATCTGCACTGTTCTCTTCATAATTTGATACCAGGTTTTTTGCAAGGTAGTTATGTGTTCTACTTTTAGTTTAACTGGAAGAAAATCTCCTTAGCATTCTTGTCTACTGCTATACATGTAAAAATGTTCTGCAAGGGATTGACCACAAAGGGACTGGCTGTTTTATTTCATCAGATGTGCAGTAAAATGCTTATTGCTCTGAAGAAGCTTCTATATTTAGCATCAGAGATGCAAACGGGATTACCTGGCAGAGTGTTTCTCTCTGTTCTTTGGTCAATGAACATTAAAAGACAGCTAACTTCTCCAGTTTTTAAAAGCAAAAGCATGTTTTTCTTTTCTTTCTTTTTTTTTGATTTTTGTTGTTGTTAATCATCACTCAAGGATATCTTTCCATTGATTTTTAGAGAGAGTGGAAGGGAGGGGGAGAAACAGAGAGACAGATACATTGATGTGAGAGAGACACATCGATTGGTTGCCTCCCATATGCGGGCAGGCCAGGGATCCAGTCTGCAACCAAGGTCCTTGTCTTTGACTGGAATCGAACCTGGAACTCTTCAGTTTGTGGTTCGATTGAGCAAAACTGGCTAGGGCACAAGAACACGTTTAGAATCCTATTTTCCCAGTTATAAAATTAGATTTTCTATCCAGGAACCAAATGAATTAAGTGGATCTCTAGATGTTTATTGAGGAAAAAAATTCAGACTTTTCTCCAAGCTAATATCCTCTTATGATGAATCATTTTTTCTGTTTGGCTGGCTAGCACAATTAGAAATTATGTTGCCTATCTCTTCCTAGAATCTGTCCCTTGTTCTAGCTGTCATTTGACTCAGATACAATAAAAAATAAGATAAATATGCCCCCCAAACTCTGCTCTTTCTATTTTCTTTCTAGCTCCTGTCCACATTTGTTACCACCCTCAATCTCTCATCAATGTTTTTTTAGACATAGAATTCATATATTTCCTTCCAAAGTGTGAAAATATAATTAACCCCACCTATAGGAGCTTGACAAATCCTGTAGCACTTTTTTTTTAAATCATGTCTTCTGGACCTTCATTCATAACAGCTTTAAAGTTTTTTTTTTACAACCTTAGATGCTTGTAGCTGTTGCTACATTCTACATAATAATTACGAAGCTGCCAAGAAGACTGTTTCCTAGCAGCTACAATGGTGGCATTTCTATATTTGCTACTACTCCCAGGGTTGGGCTTGGCTGATTATAAAATGAACTTCCTCTCCTTGTCTGCTCCACCTGCCCATCCCTCTTTGGCCAATTAATCTGTTGCCCAAATCTTTAGGAATGATAGGTTCTTTCTTTCTGTGCCTGGGGGATCCCTAGGGAAATAGATACATGGCATAGGCAACATACATTGACCACAATTACCTAAAATATCCACAAAAAAACATGAAACTCCTCCTTACATTGAAAAACCGAGAAAGAAATTTTCAATGTAGATAAATCTGTGTTTAAAACATATCTGGTCCCCTATGGGTGCTTCCTAGTTTAGAGTGTGACTTCTATTGTGTATATAATTTAGAAATTCTTCAATCTTCTAAATGTAGTTAGAAATGATTTCTTAACTACAGTAAGTCAGATCCATTACTTGTTTGAGTATTCCCACCCCTGTGTATTACAATGTGCCATCCCCTATTATTTTATGCAGTGTTCTTCATTTTTTCCAATAGACGGTTAAGTTCCTTGAAAGTAGTTCTTTTAGAAATCAAGCATGGTGTGGGATGAGTCTAAGTTCAACATGAGCCAAGAGTAGTGCCCAGAGGTTAAGGGAGGCAACCCAATCTGAAGCCTTATCCATGAAAACATAGGGACCAGCTTGTGGGAGGAAGGCAGCCACTGTCCAGACTGCTCCAGCTGGATGAGCTGCAGCCTCTGCAGGGTCCCAGCTAACCAGAACTTTGAGAACCTGTAGTTGGCCCAGAGAGATTTTTAGTTGATTAAAATTCTGGAAGTCATGTCTTAGGAGAAAAACAAAAAAGTAAAGATGTTTACCTTGAAAAAAAAAAGATACAGGGAGGATAATATAATTACTTAATCAGTTAAAATTAATATATTCATTCAGCTGTCATTAAACAACATTTGTTGAGCAGTTTCTTGTGCCAGAGAAAAGACAACAAGGGCAAAGGACAAGGGCCAAGTGCTGCTTTTGCAGACTTCGAGTTAGTGGGGCACGGGGACCAGACAGAAAGGGCTTCCTAGGGGACAATGTATTTTGGGTTAGGAACTACTTTGTTACAATTCTTTGGGAAAATGAGGCCATTTGCCTAATGGTTTGCATTTCTTATTATTGAGATATAATTGACATATAACATTATATTAGTTTCAGGTGTACAGCATAATGACTTGATATTTGTATATAATAATGAAATAATCACCACAGTATGGTAAGTCTAGTTAATACCTATTACCACACAGAGGTATACACATTTTTTTCTTGGGATGAGACTTTTAAGATCTACTCTCATAACAGCTTTCAGATATGCAATACAGCAGTGATTTTCAACCTGTGTACTGTGGCACAATAGTGCCGTAAAAATTATTAAATCATGCAATACCTGACTATTGAGGTAGGAGCACTGACCTCTTTCCCCTTAGACTGTCAAATAACAAAATGACATCAGCCAACATTACTATAGCCATCAAGGATGAAAGAATCAAAATTATACCTATTTTTGTCAGATCAACAAAAAAATATAATTTTTGGTGTGCCGCAGAATTTTACTCATTAGTTTGTGTGCCATGAGATGAAAAAGGTTGAAAATAACTGCAATATAGTATTATTAGCTATAGTCACCATGCTGTGCATTATATCCCCATGGATTATTTATTTATAACTGGAAGTTTGTACCTTTTAACCCCCTTTACCACTTTCACCCAACCCCTAACCCTGACTCTGGCAACCACCAATCTGTTCTCTGTATGCATGTGTTTGGTTATTTATTTATTTATAGGTTCCACATATAAGTGAATTCATACAGTATTTGTCTTTCTCTGGCTAACTTATTTCACTTAGCATAATATTGCAAGTGACAATATTTTATTCTTTTTATGGCTGAATAATATTCCTGTGTGTGTGTGTGTGTGTGTGTGTGTGTATGTGTGTGTGTGTGTGTTTATGTGACAGGTTTTTTAATCCATTCATCCATTGATAGATACATGGGTTATTTCCATATCTTAGCTATTGTAAATAATGATGCAATAAATATGGGGGTGCATATATCTTTTTTAAGTAGTTTTCATTTTCTTTGGATAAATACCCAGAAATGGAATTGCTTGATCACATTGTAGTTCTATATTTAACTTTTTGAGAAACTTCCATACTGATTCCCAAAGTGGCTACACCAATTGAAATTTCCCACCAACAGTATACAAGGGGTTGCCTTATTGTTTCTTAATTCTGGATCTTTATGATTCTGATTAACTGGTTTATTTCTTTCTCAAGAATAGGCATGTACACCCCAGTGTGAGATGCTTGGTGATGGGGGGTACACAGTGGGGTTTTAGATGTACAGGGAAAAGCATTCAGCCAGCACTAGGGTCAGGAAAGGTCCTGTCTGCTGCCTGGATGGTGTGGTGGACTCGGAGCACTACGGTGGGGGGTCCAGATGAAGTCATTAGTACCCAGCATCACTGTGAAGGGTCCTAAGCAGTGCATCCGCATGTGGGGTGGGAGCATGGATTTGGTCAGTCCTGGGGTGGGGCTCCCAGGTGGCTGGAGTGGTCCCTGTGCTAAGGAAATGTGGAGTTTTAGAAAAGGCCAAGTGCAAGATCAGAGACCTGGGCTCTGGGCCTGCTTGTGGTGCTTGAGCAGCTCACTAGTCTCTCTGGACTCAGAGCCTTTCCCAGCAGTGAGCTGATGCACTGGATTATCTCCCACCTCTTCTCCCCTCTTACTTCTTCATGGCTCCCTCATGTCCAAAGTTAACATTTTAGGATGTTCCCTGGGGACCCCGGCTCAGGGATCTTATGGTAATTAAAGGCCTGTTTACCATTATTCTTAATTCCATACTGTGATGTCCCCATGCAAGTTTCATTCAAACAACATTCTCCCCTAAAGCTGAGACCCTTTATCTGTCTCTTTCTCCCAGTACTTTAGGGAGTGGCTAGCAGCGATGCTCTTGGCTCATGACTGGATTTTACAGACCAGAGCGAGTCATCTATACCCTAGAAACAAAGTGTGCTCACTGGAGAACAACCCGAAGTTCGCTCTGACTGGCGCTGATGGCTTCCTAAGTCCTAGGAAGACTCTCCCAGGGCAAGTAACCTCTGCTGCTTATCTAGCAGAGGCCAGTATTATCAAACACTTAACGGGGAAGTCAGAGAGTGGCAGGAACCTACACTCCTGTCACTCATCAACTCTTGCTTGTACGTAGTTTTCAACCAGAGCCACACAAGCTCCCAGATGCAGTGCATGTCTCTGATTAAAGCAGGCTGCGATGCTAAGGAAAGTAGCATTGAATCCAGCTCCCTGAACACCTGACCTAGCCTGTTGGAATTTAGCTGCAAGCACTCTACAAACACTTAATTTCGTGCATTCATAAAGCCATCTCTTTCTTTTTAATAAGGAAATGCTGCATTATCATTGCCTATCTCTTCTTTCATGAAATTCAAAGTATTTTTTGGAGAAAATTATTAATTCTTACTCTATGTCCTGATATGGAATAATAATTATTATTATAATTTTAACTAATGGTTATTACATGCTTATTATAGATAGAGCCCTGGCTTGTGTAGCTTTCATGAAATATTTAATTACCACAAGAACTTTATGAGGCAGATATTGTCCCTACTTAATAGATGAGGAAATTGAGGCACAGAAGAGTTAACTTAATTTTGCCTCTAAAATTAAGTAGCATGGCCAGCTAGTAAGTAGCATGGCCAAGACTCAAACCTACAAAGGCTGCCCCCCAGACCCTGCCTCTTTGCCACTGTGCCTTGCTGCCATTTCCCTGCTGAGAATTTACAAACCAAAGGTTATAAAAGTTGGTGTAAGCTCACACTTAGGAATGCCTTAGAGTCAATATCAGAAACTCGGCCTCCAGCTTAGTTCCTCTCCTCTCTTTTTATGCAGGTGACAAAACCAGGCTAAGTGCCAGCTGTTATTACAGTTGTTCTGGGTTCTCCTTCCATCGAGACTTAAGTTCTCATCTTCATAAATTGATTTTCACCTTAAAGTGATAAGACTTTTCTCCAAATTTTACCACTGAAAACCATCCAAGCGCATCACTCCTGTGGAGCCTTCCTGCTTACCTGGACACGGGCTGACAGAGGCCAGGGGGCCACATCTCCAGGCCAGTTCTCCTGGGGAATGTCTAGGAAGGCCACCTCTCTGCAGCTCAGGATGGATAGTCTGTAGCGAGAGCTCACCTGGAGGGGCCCTCAGGAAGTCCTCCAGACTGTCTGCCAGCCATTCCATATGGAAAGAGAAAGAACAGGACAGATTGTGAAACATAGGCTGTCACAGTTACTTTATGGTCACGGAAAATTTACAATTTGTATGTCAAGTGGTAACTTGATTTAAAAATAAAATATTGCTGCTGACTGCTATTCCACAAATAACTTGTGGCTATGTGAAGCCAAACACATCTACAAATAATAAGGAAATAACACTTGAGAATAACAACATGGCTTGGCAAAGGAAGACAAGGATCCCAACCATGTCCAGTTACTTTGGAACCAATTTCTTTTTGTGGGTTTGAGGGGGAAGGCGGATGGATAGCCAATTTCTAATATACCACCAAATACTCATTCACGTATGGAGCGAACTGGAGGTCCTACTAATTAAAGTTCCATGTAATTTTGTTTTAATTAGACGTCCTGTTTCTCATTGTTCTGTCACATGTAAAGGTAAAAGGATGAGGAAAGGGAGATGGAGAAAGTCCTCCATGACTTATACACACTGGACCTTTGGAGTGGCTGAGTATCCAGCTGGCCCTGAGGTGGCTTGAATGGGATGGGGAGGAATTTCTGGCAGATGCCCATCTCTTGCCCAGCCACACTCCACAGAGCGCTGTGTGAAATCATAAAATAGACTATTAAGGATAATATATACTAGTAATCTCCATTTATCACTGAATGTAAAAGGAAAGGAAATGGAGTATTTAATATAAAAATAAAAACCATGGCTAGTATTCTAAAATAAGTCTGTATTTTTTTAATTCCACAGGTATAAAATAAATGTGCATCTGGATCAGCCTAAAATAATAAATGCCAATACAAATACTTGTGAGGATAGTTTGATCATCATGATTGCAATTCACATTGTAGGATTTTTTCTTTTACTCTGGCTGAACTTCTACTTTTTAAAATAGATCCTCAAGCTATCATTGTAAATCCTAAATACAACTCAGTACAATTTTGAAAATGAACTCTAAAAATTATACTAGGGAAAAAATCAATTTTATTTCTTATGATCAACAGTTTAACTTACATATTAAAAAAAAAACTTAAATATCTTGACCATCCAACACTGCCAACTGCCTTAGATTTTAGAGATCTAATTTTGTTCGTTTTCCCTGTGTTGCTATGAAACGCTGGTCTTCCTTTCTGTGCTGATGGTCTCTCCACATGGATGGAATGTATAGGGCCTTTGCGTTCATGATCACGTGGCCTCACTTTTAAAAGAAGATAGCCTCATGGAAATAACTTGACTCTTTTCCTGATCCTTTCTTCCTAGAGAGGATATTTCTTGGCTATTTTAAAATTATCTTTTTAAAAAATATATATATTTTATTGAGTTTTTACAGAGAGGAAGGGAGAGAGATAGAAAGTCAGAAACATCGATGAGAGAGAGTCATCGATCAGCTGCCTCCTGCACACCCCACAGTGGAGATGTGCCCGCAAGCAAGGTACATGCCCCCGACCGGAATCGAAACTGGGACCTTTCAGTCCACAAGCCAACGCTCTATCCACTGAACCAAACCGGTCTCAGCTTAAAATAATCTTTATAATCTTCGTAGAATTTATGTCCAGGTAAAAGGAAGAAACCAACTGAAATTAAACATTTTTACTTCTTGAGTAGTGTGAGGAAAATCAGATATCAATAGATGATTCATAAAACTTTGAAAATTAATATTTGCATAGGAATTAATAAATGAAATTAAGGTAAGTCTACAGTCATGGTATGAATGTTTGTTTCCTCACAAAATTCATATGTTGAAACCTAATGCTCAAAGTGAGCTGGGGCCTTTGGCAGGTGCATAGGTCATGAGGGTGAGCCCTCATGAATGGGATTAGCACCCTTATAAAAGAGGCTCCAAGAGCTCCCTCGACCTCTCCACCATGTGAAGACACAGGAAGAAGTCAGCCATCTGAAACCTGGAAAAGGGTCCTCACAGGAATTCAACCATGCTGGCACCCTGATCTTAGACTTCCAGCCTTCAGAACTTTGAGAAATGAATTTCTACTGTTTATAAGCTGCCCAGCTGTTATTATAGTAGCACAAACAGACTAAGACATCTAGGTTCTAGGAAACACTTCTAATGTCACAGAATTAGTCTTTCTGAATAGATGGTTTTGTGTGCTAGGATATTTGGGCTTCATTGTAAATAGAGATTTACGTTGGACTCTTCACTTGGAAGAACTTAACCATGCATCTTCTTGGCAAAGGTGGGGGATTCTGTAAGTAAGAATAAAGGTGGAGACATTGCCTCCCAAAGTGATCCTGTGGTGGCTGTTCTAAAAGCATCTGGTGCTCAGTAGTATCTCTGCATGTTTTTATTCCCTTTCTTCTGTGCATCTTTGTGCATTATTACCTTGAGCATGTTGCTCCTATTTGTCTGTGTAAGGAAATTGCTTAAGTAGAAGACATATGAAGATAGCCAAGCTTGGGGAGCTCAGAGTGAGACAAACTTCCTCTCTTACTGCGACAGTCAAAACTGCTCCAAATGCAATTGGTGGGTCACAAAAGAGATATTGTGCTTTATACTTGTGTCTGGGAGAGATGGCATTAAGAAGCTTAAAAATAAATATCCCAGCTTCTAATCGTTAGCTTTGACTTGAAAATTGCTGGCTGATTATTGGCACTGCCGTTGTGTTGCTTTTTTTCTATGAACTGGAATTGCTTTGGGTATTGCCTTGGCATTAATGAATACCCATTACAAAAGGGAATAGCTTATTACATCATCTTTGTCTCCCTTTCCCTATGCCTTGAGGGGATCCAGACAGGATTATTCCCTACAGTGAAAATCACCAGTGTCCAGGCCAGTCTAGCTGCAAATGACCCCAACAAAAAGCTTTTCACTGATTCTTTGGGGATCTGTATTCACCATTTGACAGGGAAGGTTGAGAAGTGTTTCCCAGTATACAACCCCCCTGTCTCCTCTGTCTACTTCTTTGCATGACTCTTAGTTAATCTATAAAAGCAGACATGGGTCAGAACTGAATATATTCCTTCACTATGGTTTTCAAATATCTGTAGCTGAGAATGTCTTCTTTGAACCAGATACCTAAAGAGAGGAAATGCAAAATTGATTTCTGTGAGCAACAATTATTTCCCATGCACTGTATTTGATCAGTCAAATAAATTTACTGATTGATAACATGAAATTTTTTATGTAAAGGGAAACTTTATAGTAAAAAAAGAAAGAAAGAAAGAAAGAAAGAAAGAAAGGAAGGAAGAAAGAAAAAATAGGTTCCACTGCAATGGAACGTTTCATAATGTTGAAAATTGATTTTAGTAAAAAGAGAGAAGCTGAAATTAGAGAAATTTGGCATTTTCCCTCTGGCACAAATTAACTTTCCTAGAAAAATGGTCTGAATAAACAAAAGTGGAGAGTGGGAAATGATCAAACCAGTGAGGTTGAACATTTGCACACAAAAATCAACATATATTCAGCTTGTGGTTGACTGTAAAAATTATGATTAGAGAAAGTTTTTCATATTATGTCTATTTATCTCTATCTCCCTTGCCCAGTGGTCAAGTGTAAACCTTATTTTTGGGGCAGTGATTGAGTCTGAATCCTGACCAATGATGAGATCAGGACAAACCATCCCTGTGACCTCTCTAAGTGACCCGAGAATCTCACCCATTGTGTATAGTGTCTATGAAGCCTATCTATAATAATAAAAGCATAGGCTAATTACACCAGACAATCTTTCGGATGAAGCCAAGGCTGCCCAGGTCCCAGGTGCCTGCCAGTGGCCTGAGGGAAGCCCGGGTCCCGGGTGCCAAAGGGAAGCCGGTGCTAGCAGCTGGAGGAAGGAAGGCCTACTCTTGCACATATTTTGTGCATCAGACCTCTAGTATTACATAAAGATATACTCAATGCATTCTGTATTAAGGCCTTCCTTTAACAAATGATTGTTGAGAACCCATTTTATGCCAGATACTCCTCTAAACCCTGGGGATAGAGCAGAGAACAAGCATGCCCGCTTTCATGGAAGTTCCATTTTGAAAGGACCGGGGAGATAGAAAATAAACAAATCTGCATTGTGTCAGATGATGGGCAATGCCGTAATGAAAATAAAATAGCCAGGGCAGACAATGATAGCAGGAGGAAGGCTGCTGTTTAGATTGGGTGATCAGGGAAGGCTTCTCTTTGAGAGAATTCCTATATGAACTAAGAGACTGTATTTGAGGAAAGAGAGTTTCAGGCCAATGGAATGGCCTAGAGGTAGGAGCATGGCTGGTCCAGTGACTGGAATAAAAGGAGGGAGCAATAAGGAAAGTGGGAGGATATGAGCCCGAGTAGGGAGAAGGTATTTCACATAATGTTGTTTGAAGGTGAGGGGCTAGTATGTGCAATTTGCACATTACTCCTAATTAGATATGGTATCTTGAAGAAATCTTAGCTGAGGCATAATGTGATCTTGCTTATGGTTTTAAAGGGTTGCTCTGTCAGCTGTCTGGCCCATATGATATCAGAGGCCAAACTCAATAGCTCAAGTTGGTTTTCATCATCCCCTCGCCATTGTAGAAAATATGTTCATAAACCTGCAAATAATACAAAATAGGAAAAATAACAAATTCAAGATCTAAAAATAATTATTCTTTACTTTTAAAACCCAGCTAAATAGCAGCCTCCACTGGGAAGCCTTCTCTGCCCCCTACCCCGCCATACCCCACTGCTTCCCCATGGTTAGACACTTCTCAGCAATGCTCCCTTAATATTGGCATACACTTCCCGCATCATGTCACTCTAGAACTTGTGGGTTTATTTATTCCCCCTCAACACTGCACCCCACTTAAAAATAGAAAGGTAGCTTACTTACCTCCCCATTCTCCAGACTGGCACACAGTAGAGATTTAATAAAATTTCTTTGAGTCAGTGAATTAATTAGCTACCAATCTGTTAGGACTGATTTGCGCCAATATGATGATATATAGTAAAATCCAATTGCTTGTGCATAAGATAGATACGGTTCACCTTTCCAATAGTTTAGGTTTTAAAAGGTCTGGTATTTAGCAGACCTTGAACTTATTATGAGGTATGAATGGGATATAACTACTTTATAAAATATAGTAAGTTGATGAAGTCTTAAGATCTAAGCAGGTTGGGCCATTTGCTGGTCAAATCAAAAGCACTGTATGGAACACATGATGTTTGGATTTCTGTATGTGTGCGGGTATATGCCTGTGTGAGCAGAAACAACACAATTTTCTATTTCACCAGAAATAGAATTAGAAAGAGCCTAAGTCTGAAGTTGTGATACCTGAACCTCAGAAGCAGAAAAGGGAGGGAGGGAGGGAGGGAGGGAGAGAGGGAGGGAGTGAGGGAGGGAGGAGGAAGGAAGGGAGAGAGAGAGACAGTGAGTTACAAAGGACTGAACTTGTTGGTTTCTAAATGATTTTTAACTGGCACCTTCTGATTCTAATTGTATCTCATATTTTGGCTTTTCAAGTCAGAGGCAGTGTGATTTTGTCATTAGAAAAATGAAAGAGGAATTTTACCTTCTACTTTAAGTCAAACTTTGAGGAGAATGAGAGCTTTTTATTTTTAGAACACAGTCCACTTACCTTAGAGATAGAAACCAATCTTCTCTAATCCTACAAAATAAACCGCCATCAGTCTCTCCTTATACTGACTTCTGTATAGTAAGTCACTTACCCTCCCTAAGTTCCACTTTTTTCTATCAAATAAAGGAGTTGGACCACATAATCTCAAACACATTTTCTGACTCTGTAAAATTCTTTCATCTTTATTATGATACATGTATGGACTTTGTTCTTGAAGACCACTGACTCCCTGTTTACTTTCATAGCATCTTAGCTTTTAATTCTTCACTGTATAGCACCAATATCAGGGATAGACAGATAGAAGGATGAATTGTCACTGTGGATAAGACAACAGACATTTATTTCTCACAGTTCTGGAGTTTGGGAAGTCTGAGATTAAGGTGCTGGAGGGTTGGTTCCTGGTGGGAGCTCTCTTCTTGTCTTGCAGATGGCCACCTTCCCTCTGTCCCCACATGGCAAAGAGGAACCTCTTCTTATAAGGGCACTAATGCCCTCCTGGGGACCCACCCTCATTACCTCATTTAACCCAATCATATCCCAAATGCCCCTACCTCCTAATCAAATCAAAGTTTAGGGTTTCAGCATAGGAAGTTTGTAAGAACACAATTCAGTCTATAGCTATTACTATAAAAATGTATAAATGCTTAATATAAAAGGAAGGAAAGAAAGACTATAGAACAATGTAAGGGCACTGAAGCCACACTAAGTTTAAACTTCACTTCTACCATTAACTAACTCTGTGACTTCTTTATCTGTAAAATTAGGATTGTTATAGGATAAAGTTTATGAAGAGAGGTAAATTGCTTGGTTTGGCACTTTATTTATTAATTAAATTAGAAGCCCAGTGCATGAAATCATGCATGGGAGGAGGGTCCCATCAGCCCAGCCTGAACCTTCTCCAATCCAGGACTCCTCAGGGGATGTCCAACTGCTAGTTTAGGTTCACTTCCCTCCCTGCCTGCCTGATAACCCCTAACTGTTCTCCCTGCTGGCCTGATCACCCCTAACTACCCCCCCACACCAGCCTGGTTGCCCCTATGCAGCCTGCTGCTCAGTCATTTGGTCATCCCTCACTAACTCCCCTGCCGGCCTGGTCACCTCAAACAGCCTGTTTGGTCATCCGTTCAGTTGTTTCGGTTGTGATGGTTGCTTGGGCTTTTATATGTGTAGTTGCTTGCTCCTACTCTGCTATTGAAGCACCTGTACATCACTGGTCCCATTCTAAGAGCTACAGGAGGATTAAAAAATAAAAAATAAAGCAAAGCATTGAATAGAATAGTTGGTTTCCAGGGCCAAACAAACATGGCATGTGTTGAAAGTTTTGGAATAGTAAGGAAGGTGGCAGCCAAAAGAACCCAGTGTTTAATCTCTGACCTCCTAGCAATGTCAGTGGAACATTCTTCAGGCACTATGGTTTCCTGAAATACATCTACAGTATTAGAATTCAGGTTTTGTGAATGTGCCCAATTTTAGAAGCAACCAAAGGATAGATTGTCTTCCATGTTCTTATATCCCAGGAAGAATTTCTATAATCACCTCCAAAGTCTGTCTTCTGGCTCAATTAGTTTAATATATTCTCTCCATAATGGGGTAGGAATAGGAGGGCAGGCAGGGCATGAGCAAGGCATACCAGGTGTTCTGTTAAACGTCAGTGTTGAAATAATATCCTAACCAGGCCAGAAGCTTTGGATGAAAGGTATAGCATTGAATCAGCAGCTACCAGTTTGCTTTCAGCAAAAAATGCCTCAATGCTAGAGGAATGCTGAAATGTCTGACTCTCCCCTTCATCTAGCTGATTTTATAAAAATTGGGTGTAGCACAATGACTGCTTACACTTTATGGATTTCTTCAATTGGTGCAGATGATTGACTACTTTCAAGATCCTGTTTTCCTCCTCATGGAGGTTTGGGAATGTGGAGGAATAACTTCCAGAGTTTTTCTTGGCCTCTTTGATGATCACTACTGTGCCCAGATGTTCATGCAGGGGCAGAGTTTCAATTCATTTTTTTTTCAAAGTTTAAAAAATTACTTAGGATTTTGAAACAAGCATCCTTCCACTTAATTGCCACTTTTAAATTTATTGGTGCTTTTTTGGTATCAGTAGTTCACTGTGGACCTTTTTCTGTACTCTCAGTGATGAGATATGCAGGCCACACACGGATTTCTAAAGGTTCTGAGATATTTATAAGTTTTCTTTCTCTCTCAATGCTTCCTTTCAAGCTGTTCATACTGTTACATCCCAGAAATAAAGTGGGTACATAATTTGAAAATATAGGTGTCTAGTTATTTATTAATTCATTAGTACAATGATGAATGAACAACTTCCTAAGAAAAATGATACCCAATTGCAGTATAAACAGTCACAGACAAGTCATCATGTTAGAACAAGGATTTCCTTTTTAACCTTTCCTGCTAGGGGACTTTTTTCACTTTAACTGTACTCATTAGTGTTATTGTTTAAAACCACACATCTACAGTAATTGCTACTATTTTAGAAGCAATTGTGGAAGAAACCAGAGAGCACAGTATCTTCCCCTCAGCATCCAACCAGATGTTACTTGCGAATTACAACAAACCTCTTACATCTAAAAAGGAGTCACCAAAAGCCAAGATGTCTTTACATGAACTATAAAGGCACCAAATAGAATGGTTTCTGAGGATTAGGGGACACCTGTCATTTAAATACATATTTGAAACCTTTTTTCTACAAAGCCCATTTTGCTTTGTTTTATAATACTTTTTATTGATATTCATGGGCCATACTCCCATGGTTCATTCATTGCCTAGCCTAGGGCTTTCCTCATGGTAAATATTCAAAAATTCATTCACTGTTAAGTGAATGAATAAACTTGCTTAAATCTCAAGTTCCTGAAACTATGATTTTGTGACTTGCTTATTCATGATATTAGAGCTGGATGTTAGGATGGGAGTTATGTAGATTAGAAATATCTTCTGGCCTGCATTCATTCAACTAGAATGTATCAGCCTCGCCTATGTTATGTACTGTTCAAGGTTCTGGGGTGCAATAGAGAACAAAACCTTCATGGGTGAAAAAGTGTTTTTATTGAAATAATCGAATATAGAAAAACAGACAAATACATAAGACATGTATTATGTTAGTAAATAGGTGATAGGAGGAAAAAAAGCAGTAATGGAAATGTGTTTGGGCAATGTTACATAAGGACTCTCCTTTCCAAAAGCAGGTCAGTTGAATTCTCCCACTGGAAAGGGCCTGTGGATTAAAGTAGCAGTGATCACTGAGTAGAGTGCTTATGACTCCATGTGCACTCTCACATGCCCCCTCATTTGCAGCCCTCAGAGGTCTCCATATCCCCATGTTATTGATGATAAAGTTGAGGGTCTGAAACTGATTAAACAACTTGGTCAACACCTTTTAGCCACAGAGTGCTTGTGCCTGGGGCTAACCCACACTCCTCTCTCCTCTGCCTGGCAATGTGAAGAGCATGCCCACCTATGTCATTCTTGCCCACAGGAAGCTAGGGAAGTTTGTGATGGTGTGTTTGTGTTCTGTTCAGAGTTGCTGTTTCATGAACATTTACAGGTTGTGGGGTTCCTTTTCTCCCCAAGAGTACGGTGTGTGCTTATTACAAAAAATCTGTGAAGACTATTAAGAAACAAGAGAGAAGAATTGGGTAAAATAGAAGACTCTCCTAACAATCTGGGTGAAATCCTCATTGTCCATCCTGAACTTAGCAACCTTGAGTTCTGGCCAGCTTGGAGCTGCTCTCCCTCCTCATGTGGTGCTGCACATGCTGGGCCATCCCCTGACTCATTCATCAAACTAAAGCCACTTCTTGGTAAGGAGCTCCTTTATTGGGAAGTACAACTCACTCCTCCCTACTGTACAGTGGTGACAATTTTTTAAATTTCATTAATAATTTAAGTCTTGAAAGCCAAAGCTTTAGTAGACCCACAAAGATGATTTCTTTCCTTAGAATATCCAAGTATAAAACTTCAAAGCAAATTTTTCAAACACAAAGTGTTCATTTTCATATATATATGTGTGTGTTTGTGTGTGTGTGTGTGTGTGTGTGTGTGTGTATTTAAGAGAAGAAGGGAGAGGGAGAGAGAGATAGAAACATAGAAACATCAATGATAAGAGAGAATCATTGATCCCACACTGGGGATGGAGCCTATAACCTTGACATGTGCCCTGACCAAGAATCCAATAATGACCTCCTGGTTCATAAGTTGATGTTCAACCACTGAGTCCCAACTGCCAGACTATTCTTTTTTTTTTTTAAATTAAATCTTTATTATTCAGATTACTACATTTGTTTCTCTTTTTTACCCTCCATAGGTCCCCTCCATGCGGCTCCCACCCCTCCCTCTACCCTTATCTCCACCCCATTGATGAGTCCATAGGTGTGATTTTTGTCCAGTCTCTCCCTGTACACCCCTCTCCCCTTTCCCCCTGAGAATTATCAGTCCACTCCCTTTCTGTGCTCCTGATTCTATTATATTCACCAGTTTATTCTGTTGATCAAATTTTTAATTCACTTAATTTTTAGATTTACTTATTGATAGATATATATTTGTTCATAATTTTTTATCTTTTACCTTTTTCTTCTTCCTTTTCTAAAAGAGTACCTTTCAGCATTTTGTATAATACTGGATTGGAGTTGAGGAACTCCTTTAGCTTTTTCTTATCTGTGAAGCTCTTTATCTGCCCTTCAATTCTGAATGATAGCTTTGCTGGATAGAGTATTCTTGGTTGTAGGTCCTTGCTATTCATCACGTTGAATATTTTTTGCCACTCCCGTTTGGCCTGCTTCGTTTCTGTTGAGAAATCAGCTGATAGTCGTATTGGTGCGCCCTTGTAGGTAATCAGTTGTTTTTCTGTTGCTGCTTTTAATATTCTTTCTTTGTCTTTTGCTCTTGGTATTTTAATTATGATGTGTCTTGATGTAGTCCTCTTTGGATTCTTTTTATATGGGGTTCTGTGTGCTTCCTGGACTTGTAAGTCTATTTCTTTCACCAGATGTGGGAAGTTTTCAGTCATTATTTCTTTAAATAGGTTTTCAGTATCTTGCTCTCTCTCTTCTTCTGACACCCCCACAATTCTGAGTTGGTACGCTTGAGTTTGTCCCACAGGCTCCTTACATTATCTTCACATTTTTGGATTCTTTTTTCCAGTTGAGTGTTTTCTGAGTCTTTATATTTCAAGTTTTTGACTTGATTCTTGCCTTCCGCTAGTCTGCTGCCAGGTCTCTGTATAATATTTTTTTATTTCAGTCAGAGTATGTTTAATTTCTATTTGGTCCTTTATCATCTCTAGTTGGTCCTTTTCCATCTCTAGTTGAATCTTTTGCATCTCTAGTTGGTCCTTTTTCATCTCCTCTTGAGACTTGCTAAATTTATCCATCTTTTCTAGGATATTCTTGAAAACCTTATAAGCGTGGTTTTGAACTCTATATCCAGTCATTTGTTTTCCTCCATTTCTTTTGTTTATGATCCCTTCCCCTGTCTCAGCATTTTCACTATGCTGGGAGAACTTCTCTGTTGGATTCAGCCTTATGATACCAGACTTGAAAAACTGCAAAAGCCTCTCTGTTGAGCTTGGGATGGGTGGAGTCTCAGGGCTTAAGAGACCGCCTTGCCTTCCAGTGGGCCCCACCCTCTATGGCCCCCCAATCTCATGTGACTGGGTAATCATTGGAATGGTCCCTGTGTGCATGCACTCACTCTTGCAGTGCCTCTAGACCTCTGCCTTTCTGGCGGCTCCCCTCTGTTCCGGGACCACAGGAGTCTGAGTCCCCAGGTTTTTGCCTGAAACTGGGGTTTAGTGGAGTTAGAAGTGGCACAGTTGGGAGGGTCTGTCTCCCGCCCAGTCCTGAAACCCAGCGACACAATCAGCAGTCGGTCCTCTGGACGCAATGCCGTGCACAACACCAGACTTCTGATTTTTTGCGACTCCCCTAAATTTCCGTGCATTTCTCCCCTTTCAAAGTCCAAACTCCCCCCGTATGAGTTTCGGCTGGACCTGGGGTTTAGTGTTGTAGGATAAGGAGTTCAATGCCTTTGAGAGTCTCAGTCTCCCTCCTGCCAGAGAAAGCCAGCCAGGTTCGCCATCACCCACTCTCTCCATGCGCGTCTCCATACCTCAGCTTTTTGCAGCTCCTCTGGGTCTCTGTGAGCTCCACTCTTTACTTCTAGTTGTAGAATTTCCACTCAGCCAGCTTTCCTGTGGTTCTGGATGATGTCCATTCTGTCTTTTAGTTGTAGTTTTGAAATTGTTGTGTGAGGCAGCAGTGTAGGTGTTTACCTATGCCGCCATCTTGGATTCTCTGCCAGGCTATTCTTAAAACTGGTTGATTAAGGAGGAAAAATATACCAGTGTTATTCTCTTGAAATATAGAAAATATGATGTAAGTTTTTATCCATATGGTACAGGTTAGGAACTAATGGAACAATATAGCTTACTGTCACCTCCCCAGTGCCATCCAACTCCAACTGTGCTTCATTCACTAACCTGCATGTACATCTCATACTCTCTGTACTTACTTGCTTACTAGAGGCTGAGTGCATGAATTCGTGCACCAGTAGAGTCCCTTGGCCTGGCCTATGGGATCAGGCCAAAACCAGCTTTCTGATATCCCCCGAGGAATCCTGGGTTGGAAGAGGGCACAGGCCAGGCCAAGGGACCCTATATCAGGGCTGGGGAGGGATACAGGAGTTTGGCCAGCCAAGAAGGGGCCATGGGAAGGCTCCACGGTGTGTCCAGCCTGTCTTGCTTAGTCCTGATTGGCTCGACCCCAGCAGCAAGTTAACTTACTGGTTAGCATGTTTGCCCCTTGGTTGTCAGTGCACATCATAGCAAGTGGTTGAGCAGCCTTAGGATATCATTAGCATATTATGCTTTGATTGGTTAAATGGTTGACCAGATTCTTAGCATATTAGGCTTTTATTACATAGGATCTGTTTATTGTCTGAGCCCCTCCCTGAAATGTCAGCCTCATGAGTTCATGGACAGGGACTTTTGGGAAGTGTATTCTGTCCATTAACTGTATCCTTCATACTAGGAATAGTGCCTGAACCATTGTAGGATCTCAATAAATATTTATTAGATTAAAAAGTGGGGATTGTATACTTGAGGGAATTTATCTAGACCCCTATTTAAGTGTATCCTGACTTTGTGTTATGATTATAGGATTCCTACAACACCAAGCACCCTAATGGCAAAGAAGAGCAAGGTCTGCACCAGAGACTAGGGACAATGGCTTAATGAAAGAGGACGCTTTCATGACATGACATGCAAATCACCTGTGAAAGTGTACAATTCAGTGATTTTTAGTATATTTGGAGAGTAATGCAAATGTCACCACAATCAACTTTAGAACATTTTCATCATCCCCAAGAAAAACCAGACTGTTGTCTGTGTCTATGGGCTTTTATAGAGAGTTTATTTTTTCTGTTTTGGTATCAGCATTTTAAGGACTTGTGTGCCCATGAATAAATGGGTAGAAAGAGCAATGTTTCTCTCCCTGCTTTATATGCTGTGCCAGACACTCCCTGAGATACTGCCAGTCTAGGGAGCATTTTTAGACTTTTGCAGATAGAATTACCAAAAAAGTGCATTTTTGTGTGTATGGCGAATTCAAAGGACTCATCAATCTCTTTTAAATCCTTGGGGACCTAACATTTGTTAGATAAAGTAAGATGACTGAGGGTGTCTTTCTTTGTTTTGTCCCCAATACATTGGTTTTTATAACATGAAACAAGTTTGGAATTGCAAAAAGCTTACCGTTCCCCTCCAACTCTGCATTAATTTGTAGGACTTTCTTTTTACATATATGATCTTTCCCCATGTAGGAAGAAAACATACATAGCTTTGCTTAGTACTGATTAAATATGAAAGTGAATCAACCACTCTTCCTCATTATTAACTTTATTTATTTGGATTTTTAAAAGTTGTAGTCTGGGTTTTTGTTTGTTTTTCATTTGCTTTCCATGAATAAAACTAACAAATCATTTCTGAGTTTGAATACTCCTGTCAGTAACTTCTCCTGACTGAGAAAAAAATATATGCTCAGAATTCTATTTTTAAAAAGTCAAATTTCAGAAGCACTTGTTATTTTCTTACAAATTTCCTTTAAAAGACAAATTTTCAAATCACTTCATTTTTGTCAGGAAATGCCCAGAAGTTTAAAAGTACAGTGTTCTTGGTGAATGCAGCTATGGCTGATAGTACATACGTGGTGTGAAATGGTATAATGCCCCTGAGTGTCTGTTACAGATGGCTGCCCAGATGTGCACATAATTGTTTATTGGTCCAGTTGCATTTGCAGATTTTGTTTAAAAATTATCAGCTTTTTGCAAATCAAGATATATTCACCAATTTCATCAGCACAAATATAGCAAAAGAAAAGAAATTGAAGATATTTACAGCTCTGCTTCTTTAGGATGAAAACCTAAGTTAGTCTATATATCGGTTAATCATTGCTATGTAACAAATCCTCACAAAATTCAGTGGCTTAAAACAACCAGTATTTATCTAGGTCTTAGGCTCTCAGGTTGAGAACTGCTAGCAGGGTCACCTAAGACCATCAGAAAACACAGATATTTACATTATGATTCATGATTCATTAAAAGTAGCAAATTTACAGTTATGAAGTAGTAACAAAAATAATTTTATGTTTGGGGGTCACTATAACATGAGGAACTGTATTAAAGGGTCATGACATTAGAAAGGTTGAGAACCACTGATAGGTCATGATTTTTTTTATGGTAATTTAGGTTGAGCTCAGTAGGGCAGTTCTTCCAGTCTCCCTCATGCATCTGTGGTCAGCTGGAAGTCTAGCAGGTAGCTTTGCTGATCTTGGCTCGGCTCTGTCATCTCTTTGGGTCCTGACTCAAAGCTTTGATCCATTTTGTCTTGTGTCTTCCAGCAGACTAGCCCCACCTTTCTTATATGTCAGCTAGGTAGATAAAGTAAAAGCTTGAGAAATCTTTTAGAGCTAAATTTTAAATATTGTCATTTTTTCTGCATTTCATTGGCCAGATAAGTCAGAAGCCTGATCCAGTTTCAAGAGGAAGTATAATAGACTTCACCTCTCAATATCACTTCAGTCACATGACCAGGAGCCTAGATACAGGGGGAAGTAAAGGATTATGACCATTTTTGCAAAGACTACAGCCTATTTCATGACTATTCAAGAATGCATTGTCCGGCCAGTATGGCAGTGGTTGAGCATCTGTTCATGAGCCAGGAGGTCACAGTTCAATTAATAGTCAAGGACATGCCCAGGTTTGGGACTCACTCCCTAGTAGGGGGTGCACAGGTGGTAGCTTATAGGTGATTTTCTCTCATCACTTATGTTTCTATCTTTCCTTTTCCCTCTCTCTGAAATCAATATAACATTTTTTTTAAAGAATGTACTAAAAACATATTTAAATTTGTAATTTCATTGCATCCTTTGATCACACTGCCTTTTTTTTATATGTAGCTTGAGTTAAGCTTTTGGACCTAAAAGAAATTGACCATTTCTTAATAAAGGATTTTAATAAATTTTCTCTTTTAATATGAATTTCATGTTTGTGACAATTTTGAATCTGATCTTAAACAGCATGCCATTCAATTTTATGTGTGTGTCTTCATTTTATGATGTTGAGCCAAGACTTACTCCTTTTTAGTTGAAAATAGTAATAATCAGGTGGCTTTTCTTCAGAATTTCTATAATGTCACTGCAATAGTGATGGGTTAAAACAAATTTTTATTTGTTTTCTTACACAAGAGATACCATGGCTTAAGACTGCATATTCATTATAATTTAACCAGTCTTTTAAATAAGCACCCAATGACATCTGACACTTTCTGGATAAACAATTATTTTTTATTATGAATTCACTAGTTGTAATTTACTCGTGGGCATCTTCTGTTTTCATGCCAGTTTCAACTGTTGTCACAAAGTTATTATATTTTCAAAGGTGAAGAAAGAAAGACACTGTGGATGTGGGGAAACAGGACTTTTATACATAGTTAATGGGAACAGAAATCAGCTTAATCACTTTAAACAGCAAAGTGGCAACATCTATTAAATATACACATTTACTGAAAGCAACCCCATTTCCAGGTGTTTATCCTAGAGAAAAAAATTCTCATGCATGTACTAAGGAGATAACCTTTGGATTCTTCCATTCATTCTTCATCAAGTATTTACTGAGCACATACTATGTCTCAAATACTATTTCAAGTGTTACCATATAACAAGGGACAAAACAAATAAAAATCCTGCCTTCTAGGAGCTTATTTTCTAGAAGATTACAAAAAATAAGCAAGATAAATAAGGAAGGTAAAAGGGGGACTAGTGCTATAAAGAAAACAAACAGAGAAAGAGAATAGAAAGTATTGGAGAGTGTATTAAACACTTTAATAGGATGGACAAGGGACAGCCTCACTGAGAAAGTGACAATTAGGTTTGTTAGACTTAAGAAATAAAAATGCAAGATACCAATTTAATTCCAGGTAATCAGTGACTTTAAGTATATGCATGTTCCACATAATATTTGGGACATTCTTACACTACTCGTTGTTTATCTGAAATTCAAATTTAATTGGATATCCTATATGTTACCTGGCAATCCCAGTGACAATTGAGTAAAATCCTGAAGGAATCAAGGAGCAAATTAAGTGGACAATATGAAAGTGTCATTGAATGAATGTATAACTGGGAGGTGAGTGTGCCATGCAGAGGAAACTGTAAGAGGAAAGGCTCCAGCTGTTTGTAATTGTGAAAACTTAGAAGTGACTTGTCTTTCGATGGGAGAACAGATAAATGAGACAGTCAAATGGAGAAAGGTAAATCCTGTATGGTCTCACTTACAGGTGGAATCTGAAAAAGCTGTACTCATAGAAACAGAAAATAGAATGGTACTTACTAGGGGCTGGAGGATGGGGGTTAAGAAGATATTTGTCAAAGGGTGCAAACTTGCAACCAGCAGATAAGTAAGTCCTGATGATCTAATGCAAAGCTCAGTGATTATAATCAATAATATGGTATTATAAACTTCACAGTTGCTTGGAGACTAGATCTTCATTGTTCTCACCACAAAAAAGAAATAGCAGTTATGTGGCTTCATAGAGGTGGTAGGGTGGTAATCATATTGCAGTATCTAAATGTATCCAACCAATACATTATACACCTTAAACTTCCATAGTGTTATATGCCAATTATATTTCAAAAAAATAAAAAGGGCAGTCTAAAGCAAATAAGGCAAACTGTCCAATCTGAATGGTAGTTCTCCAGTAGTCTAATATATTTTCTGTACTTTTCTGAATGTTTGTTATATTTCATTATTTAAAATAGTTTTTAAAGAAGGACAAAAAAATGCAAAAGAAATTAGATACTTTTGTATTAGGAGGAACTCACAACATACAATTTAGGAGAGTATTCGTATTTGACCTAGCAACAACCTGTGCAGGTTCTGGTAGGTGACAGCACTGGTGAGCAGGGCTCTTGACCCGGGGTGAGAAGCTGTCTATTCTAATTCTGAATGTCCCCCAAATTCATTGGGAGTCCTTGGGAACCATTCAGAACTCATTTCCTTTCCTGTCCAGAAGAGGCACTCACACAAGCCTTCCCCCACAGAGTGCCATAT
This sequence comes from Lasiurus cinereus, assembly GCA_011751065.1. NCBI lineage: Eukaryota > Metazoa > Chordata > Mammalia > Chiroptera > Vespertilionidae > Lasiurus > Lasiurus cinereus. The sequence goes on from JAAGEH010002534.1 coordinate 29,406,752, forward strand.
GAGCGGTTCAGACCATGTCCATTCAGGACTGTATGTGTCCTAATCTGCTTTGTCCTCATTTGTTTGTATAATCTGGATTGGATTTCTCACTGAACTGGAAATTGAACAAATTTATAAAAGCCAGGCTCAATTTCCATTTCCCTCTATTGATATTTTTTCTTATAGAAAAATAGAAATTAATTTAGACTCCTAAGAAATGCAGTAAAACACTGGGGTTCAGCCTCCCTTCACTGTTGTTGTTGACTTGCTGAATGATCTAGGGCTACGAGGGTCTAACCAGAAGTTCACATGTGTGTGTTGACATGCTACACTACACATGTGAGGATGGGACCGAGTGATCTTAGGGGTACAGGCTATGACTGGTTGTCAATTCTAGGGGGCATCCTTTTAAAGCAACAACATAGCCTTAATGGCTGAACAAGGTGTTGAGGGCTACTTAACTGGGCTTGCACCACTCTTAAATTAATCACAGATGAGCAGGGTGAACATCTCTGCAAGGAGAGGATAGGGCTGGAATTCAGAATACAGCTATTTAGGACAAAGAAATATCCTTGTCTATTTACTGTACTTAACTCATGTGGATCTCATTAAAGCTTACAGCACTTTGGCTTAAACCAAGAACCAATATCGAATGTAGTGGGGAAGAGTGTATCTTATATAGACAAAAGTTACCAGATTTTATGTTGTTAGTTGACGCAGATAATACAAATAAGAATATTAATGGCATGCATTTTATTAAACACATGCTCTGTGCCCAAAATTTTATGTAATGTAATCCTCATTGCAAGCTTATATGAAAGAAAGTGAGACCGAGAGAAGGTTAGAACTTGTTAGCCTGTGGCTGGCTATACAAAGGTTGCTGCTCTGTGGTATAAACTCTCAACCATTAAAATTATTTTCCTGGCATCTTGAATTATGACAGCAGTTTCAGTGTGTTAATGTAGAAAGATAAGGAAGGTGCTGCCCAAGTCTCAGATTGACTCTTTCAATGCTCATCAGGGATGAGGAGGAGAATCAGAGATGTGACTGTGATAACCACAAGGATTAGGGTGAAAATAGAGAGAATCCTCCAATAACTGCTTTAAAAGTATAACCAAGGATTATGCCAGGTTGGAAAACTGGGGGCAGCAATGACCCAGTGGTAGCCTGTCATTGAACTTGGTGCTGCTGGAAAACACCTCTGTGTGTCTCCAGAGCTCAGATAGGGGTGGCAATGGTTTTGAGGGCAGCTGGGAGCATAACTCAGCAAAAATGTCACCTAGAAGACCATTTCCTTTGGAGCTCCTTTGTGCTCCCCCGCACCAGAAAGCAGTCCTGAGGCTCTTTCCGCTGTGAATTCCTGATTGACCAGTTTCTGCTTTTGCTCAAAATTAAGCCTCAGTAAAAAGAACATACTTTGAAGGCCTGGGGGACAGACTTGGGTTTAAATATCTTTCTGGGTTTGGACTTTTGGCAAGTTACTTAATATTTCTGGGCCTCAATTTCTGGATCTATGCAATGGGAATTAATAGTCATACTCTAGTTAACAACAAGAATACATTCTAAGAAATGAATCCTTAAGTGATTCCATCATTATGGGGACATCATTGAGTGCACTTAGACAAATCTAAATGATATAGCCTACTACATACCTGGGCTATGATATACAACTGTCATTGACCGTAATGTTGCTATGCAGAGCATGACCATAATTACTGTTGTGTAGTGTTGCTGCAAGGATTATAGATAATATGTGACAGCTATTATTATGATCATTGTTGTTATTATTATTACTATCTGATAGCGATTTAGGTTTAACCATTTCCCAGGGCAATTTTCCTTTGTAAAGAGTACAGGAGGCTTTCCCTGAAGATTCCAAAGATACTTCCCTTTCTTTCCACTGCATAAGCCCTCTTCTCCTGAAAACACAGACTGAAATGGTCCCAGCCATCTGGGTCTCTGCTTAGTCTCCACTTCAGACCACATTGCTGATTTGCTTTGTTTTGAATTTTTGAGAGTGAAAAGGGGGGTAAGATAGGAAGAGGGACTTGGAAGGTCTTCTCCAGACCACATGAGAAAAGTTAGAAGAATATAAATGATGGAAGTACCTTCGATTTCCCAAAGCAAACATCCAAACAATTTAGAGTTTACTTAGTAGGGACTAAGAGAAGAGATGAAAAAGGCTTCCCTCTCAGATTATTATGTGCTTTGCTAGGCCTCAGTGAGCACTTCTAGGAATTTTCAGAGCATATGCAGGGATTCCCCAAACTGGGCTTTGATGTTTGCAGTGCAGTATGGTGCCTGATCCCAACTCATTTAGGAGAGACAGAGCCTGCTTTCAGTTTCAGACTGACTATAATTTAGGCCGTCTTTATGAGACAATTACATGAAATTGCATATAAACACTGGTCAGACGCTGTTCTCTTCCATCACAGATGCTTCTCCTGTTTTTATTTATTAGCTGGATGGATTTAATTATAAAAATCTATTGGGTAATTATCACATGCTTGGCCCAAAGAAAGCGGTAAAGCAAAATTAAATACACAGTGTACAAAGCAACAAATTTTGAGCATTTAGAATAAAATAAAATTTTCCAAATAAAAATAAGCAAAGTATTGCCCTGATTTCTGCCCATGAGAAATCCTCAATGGGGTAAGGGATACAGACATGTGCAGAAATGGTTATAATAAAGTGCTATGTGTAGAGATAGGCAGGGGCTGTTTTAGAGCACTAGAGGGGACCTCTGGGATGGCAACCGGGAAGATGAGTATGAAGAGTGAAGGGAGTTGGCCAGGTGAAGGGAAGGAGAGGGGAGAAGGTCTTCTGCCCAGAGCTAGAGTGTGAGCAGAAGCAAGAAGCAACAGGGACTTGCATGAGTTCTCATTGGCTGGGGATGACATGCCAGCAGGGCAGAGTAAGTGGTGAGACTGAACCAGTGGGGGGCCCCTGTTTATAAAAAGGTAGTAAGCAAAAGAAGCCAGGGACCATGCAGAGTCTGCTCCCTGTCAGGCCCCTGACCTACCAGTGCCTACTGATGAATACCTGCCAAGACCTTTGACTTACCCCAGGTGCAAGAGGAGAGTATTTTTCAAAATGGAACAACATGGGTATATCTTAATTTTTATATGGAGATCACCAGATAGAAAGGGTTTCCATAAGAATTAACTTCTTTATACCACAATTCTATATGAGAGGATGTTCATTTATTCATTTTAATTACCCTTAAATATTTATTTATTTACTTATTTGAGAGAGAAAAACATCAATTTGTTATTCTACTTATTTATGTATTCATTGTTTGCTTCTACAATGTATACTGATTGAGGTTCAAACCTGCAATCTTGACCTATCACAATGATGCCCTAACCAATTAAGTCACTTGGCCAGGCCTTATTTATTCTTTTAATTAATAGGTATTGAATATTCACTATGGTGCAAATGACTCACCTAGATTCAGAAGATCAGAAATAAACAGACATAAATCCTCGCTCTCCAGATAACAAACAGATCCTGTCTAATAAAGGAGTAGTATGCAAATGAACCATCACTGTGCTACACCCACCACCCACACCCATCAGCCAATCAGGAGCAAGTATGCAAATTAACCACAACCAAGATGGCTGCAGTCATGGAGCAAGCAGGAGGGTAGCTTGGGTTTCCCAGTGATGGAGGAAGCCAAGCTTTCCACACACTCTGGCGGGCCAGGCCTCCACTCAAGGCTACCAAGTTTCAATTATAGAAGATAAATAAATTCCAACAAAAATGGCAGCAGCCACAGAGCTGGAGAGAGTAGGATGCTAGGGTTGTCCCAGTGATGGAAGAAACCAAGCTTCTGCAGTCCTGGCCTGTCTTGGCCTCTGCTTAAGACTACAAAGTTTCAATTATGGAAGATAAATAAATCCCAGATACAAGGACCTCCACTTGGGTCCCAACATGATCTGGGACACCCTTCAGAACAAAGCAACTGGCCCCTACCCATGCATCAGACCTCTATCCTATCTAATAAAAGGGTAATATGCAGATTGACCATCACTCCAACACACAAAATGGCTGCCCCCATGTGGTCAACAGATCCTGCCCTCATGTGGACACAAGATGGCTACCACAAGATGGCCAGCAGGGGAGGGCAGTTGGCAGGGACCAGGCCTGCAAGGGAGGACAGTTGTGGGCAATCAGGCCAGCAAGGGAGGACGGTTGGGAGGGACCAGGCCTGCAAGGGAGGGCAGATGGGGACAATCAAGCCTGCAGGAGAAGGCAGTTATGGGTGACCAGGCCAGCAGAGGAGGGAAGTAGTTAGGGGTGACCGGGCCTGCAGGGAAGGGTAGTTTGCAGGGGATCGGGGGGGGGGGAGACCCAGGTCTGCAGGGGAGAGCAGTTGGGGGGGGTAGACCTGCAGAGGAGGGCAGTTAGGGGTGACCATGTCTGCAAGGGAGGGCAGTTAGGGGCAAACAGGTTGGCAGGGGAGCAGTTAGGCATCAATCAGGCTAGCAGGGGAGTGGTTAGGGGGTGATCAGGCTGGCAGGCAGAAGCAGTTAGGGACAATCAGGAAGCGGGCAGGTGAGCAGTTGGAAGCCAGCAGTCCTGGATTGTGAGAGGGATGTCCCTCGAGGTGTCCCAGATTGGAGAGGGTGCATGCTGGGCTGAGTGACAACCCCCCACGTGCACAAATTTCATGCACCAGGCCTCTAGTACATAAATAAAATACAGTTATATAGTCTGTTAGAAGGTAGTAAGAACAATAGAGAAAAATAAAATAGAGAAGGGATTAGGGAGAGGGCAGCAATAGAAGGGCAAGCAGGGAGTTGCCATTTTTTAAGAAAAATGATCATAGGTCACTGTGATTTTTGGCATTTAAAAAATTGAGGGACAGCTATGAAAAATAAATAAATAAAATTTCACTCCACTTCTCTCTACTGAAAAAATAAAAAAGAATGAATGTAAGATGGTCAGATAAGATCTCACTAAATAATCTGAAAAGGGGTGGGCTTAATTCCTGCTGATATCTGGGGAAATGTAAAGGCCCTGGGGCTAGAGCAAGCCTAGCTATTAGGAGGAAAGATAGCTGGGAGGGCAGAATGCCTGGAGCAAAATGAATGGCAGAACAGTGGTACTAAGGACCAGCAACAACATCACCTGAACTTGATAGAAATGAAAATTCTTTCGCTCCTAATCCAGAACTATGTATAAATCAGAAACTCCAGGGAGGCATGAGAGGGTGAGACCCAGAATCTTCCAGGTGATCCTGCTGCTGGCCTATATCTGAGAATCACTGTCTTAGCAATAGGTCTCAAGATCTCCTTTCTCCCTAGAGCACCTCTTCTCAATGATCTCATCACTTTCCATAGGAACAGATGCCTTCTGTATGTACTGTTGGGGAGGAAGAAGTTTTATTCTACCCACCAGGTTCTTCAGGCTGGTCTAAGAGTTAAATGGCCATGAGACAGTAACAGGAGATTGAGAGGACTCAAGTAAATAGAGATCTAAAGAAAATGACCAAAGAAAGCAACTTTTACACTTTTTATGCAAATAAAATAATAAATCTGTGAGTATTTCATGGACAAAGAAACGTAGGTTTGGGTGCTTAATTAGTAAGGAATCTAAGGAGAGTTTTGTCTTAGAATAGTACATTAGTAAAAGGGAACAAGGTTTGTATACAGGCTTCTCTGTCCTGCATTCTCTATCTCTGGTCATAAGGATGTCTCTCTTTCCTCCTGATGCAGGTAGGGTACCTTTCACGTGAAAGATTTCTTTCCCATTCTCAGAGGGACAGAAGAGGGTCAGAATGCCCTTTTTGTACCAGCTGCTTCTTAAGAAATTTTAATTTAAAATAATCAGTATGCCACTTTGGCATATTTGGGAGCTGCCTGCTACTAGATATGCCCCAACATTTAAAGTTTTCTACCCAGATATTTCTTTGTGATTTCTAATCTTGTGTATCCAATCCCACTTCGGCAAATACCTTAGCCAGTTTCCTATTGGTGAAGTTAGGACCCTAGAAATGTGCTACACAGACTTCTAGTTTATAACGTGGACTAAAATGTAATCTTTGCTGTGATAATTTGGGGGTAGAAGTGATTTGTATTTGGTTGCAGGATAAATCATCACATCACTCCATGATAGCTTTCAGCCCCATCTCATCTCCAAAAGACTGACTTGCCTTTTCTTCCTGGGGCTGTTCCTCTCTTGCTGACACATCATTTTAATACATTCCTGTTTCCTTGAGAGATTGATTGATTGATGTCACCTGTACATAAGACTTCACACTCTTCATAGTTACAAATGAAAAAGAAATATTTGGTGAAAAATATTTTCATTCAATTTCACAAATATTTCTGTCTTAGCTCTCCTTTGTAATGGGGCAAAATACCAACAAATAAATAACGAGTACAGTGGTACCTCGAGATACGAGTGCCCTCATATACGAGATTTTTGAGATACGAGCCGTTGAGCGAGCGATTTTTGCTTTGAAATACGAGCAACATTTGAGATACGAGTAATCGCGTGGATCGGCTGGCTGCACACGACCCACCAGTTTACCGCGACTCAAGTGTCTCATAGTTTCCCACGCCTCAAGGTTATGGAACAAATTAAACTCGTATCTCAGGGTACCACTGTATTGAGTTCCATCTGAGAGACACTGTGCTAGGCACTATAAGGGATGTGAGGCCTCCAAATACTTGACAACTGGAAGATGAGTGAGGATTAGCAATGCAGACTCTGAAGTCTGACTGCCCAAGTTTGGTAATTGGCTGTTGCCTATTTATCATCTGTAGAACCTTAGGTGGGCTGTAAATCCTCTTCTTTCCCTCCTAAATGGGGTTACTAAGAGTACCAGCTGAGAAGATTAAATCCATTATTATATGTAAAGCACACAATCAGTATCTGTATCTGGCACTTAGTAAATGCAAGTGTTATTAATATATATATAATGATGATGTGATGTGATATAATGATTTATATATATAACTTGTTATGTTAATAATTAGTTAACACATAACATAATATGTATGCATATTTCTGAGTAAATAAACAGGAAAGATTTGGTGAGAGAGGGAAGCTGTACTTGAGTGTATCTATAATGTATACCAATTTTATACTATGATGCTCACTATAATAAAACTACTCCCAGGGACTCCAAATTACATTAATTAGCTTGTGATGTTTTGATTGATCCTTCTCTGTTTCAGAAAGACTTGCCTTGGGTTTTTGTTGCCATGAGTTGAGGCAGTCTAAACCATGATTCCCAACCAGGAAAGAATAATAAGCAATAATCTAATATAATGAGAACATAACAAGATTATAAAACATAGCTATGAAAATGACATTGCTATTTAAAAAAATAATGAAATAAAGCACACTATTAAATGAGTTCTTCATATATTCCAAGGACCATGGTTTTAAGTACTTAGGCCATAAGGGGAGTTGAAATTCTTCCTTTTTGATTAAAGTGGTTCATCATTGGTCTCTCATTGACCTAGGAGAAGTAGAAAAAGGATTGGGTATAAAAATGGAATAACATTCACTTAAAGCCAGTCAAGCACTGTAACCTGCCCCAAAGGGGCTCTTTGTTTATTCTTTTTAAAAATATATATATTTTTATTGATTTCAGAAAGGAAGGGAGAGGGAGAGATAGAAACATTAAAGATAGAGAGCCATGCCAGCCAGGCTATTCTGAAAACTGGTTGAGTGTGGAGGGAAAAGATGCCAGTGTTATTCTCTAGAAAGACAGGAAATAGGATGTAAACCTTTGTCCATATGGTGCAGTTTAGGAACTAATGGAACAATATAGCTTACTGTCGAACTCTGTGTTTCATTCACTCTGTAATTAATAATTGCACGTAAAGGAACTTTATGGCCATTCTCACTGTGCATGCCTGCATTATTTATTTATTTATTTATTTATTTATTTACTTGGATATCATGTGGTAGTCCAACCATGGAAGGTAATGCTCAGGTTCTCAAAAGAATGACTCTGGGTTCAAATGTGATTATTTTCTCAGTACATTGCTTCCTTTTTTAAATACCAGGTTCCTCATCTGTAGAAAGGGATAAAAATAGTGTCTACCTCAAGAACATCTTGTACTGATCCAGTTAACTAATATTTGGAAAGTTCTTAGTACTGTGCCTCGTCCAGAGTCTATACTCAAAAAAATGTTAGCTATCAGTTGTTATCAGTTGTATGGTTTTAGGAATAATGTGTTGAATCCATTGTTTTTACAAGGCTGAAGAAAGATAATAATATGGCCCATTTTGAAGGTGAAGAAATGGGTACCCAAAAGTTAAGAGATTCAAGGTCACACTGGGCCTTCAGAGCAGGGCCCAGTTACTGTTTCCTAGGAAGGGATTATGCAGTCCAGACTCAGATTCATTCTCCTGATGGGAAGCTATAACTTCAGGTCTCAGAGTTAAGAACTTGGTATTTTTATTTATAGACTGCATAATGTTTGCTATCCAACTTGGATCATAAAAAACACACACACACACACACTTTAATTTACTTCTCTAAACCCACTTAAACCTTGATTACTATTACATACTTGCTCACCAAAGAGTAGGAATTCACTCATTCTTTCCTCTTTCCTAGCTCACATTGTACCTCAAGACAAGATTAGTTGCATTGAGATGCTCAGTATCCAAGAATTTGAGGTCCATTTAAAGCCAAAGACCCCATCCTTCCTGGCCAAACCCCAAGATTCTTTGCCTCTTACAAGACATACCTCTTACAATTTAGTACCCGAATCTAGCATTCACATGCTGCCCCATCTGCTGACGGGTGCCTTCTTGAGGCCTGTATACAGTTTTCACCACTTTCCTTCTTCTGGAGGGTGCTTTTCCTTTTTTCCATTTCTTTTTAGATCCCCATTCTCAAGCCACAGACCACCTCTCCTCTCTTTGAGAGTTCAGCTCTTCTCAAAACAAAGATCCCTAATTGTGTGAGAAGAGGCAAAGAGCCCCAGGTATTCAGGTCTCAAATCCTGCTTGCCTTCTGCAAGGGCAAAAGCAAAAGTATTTCTCTTTATTTCTGAAACTTCTCCAGCTGTGAAAGCAAAACACATAGGTGAATGTCCAGAAATCTGCCTGCCTTTTGTTTTTTGTTTGTTTGTTTGCTTTTGTGTTGTTGTTTTCAGTTAGACTCTTCAAAAAGTATCAAACTGGAGCTGAAAATGGAAACACTATCTTCTTTCATCACAACTGCATGTTAGGGCAGGCAGATGGACCAACACTTTGCAAAGAGCCTTTGATTCTTTATGCCTTTACAAGTAACTGCCTGCATTCCCCGTGGCCACATTGGCTGCTCTGCAGAAAGCAGACCGTTACAGAATTCTGACTGGCAAAGGTGGTCATCCATCAACTCCAAGCAGCACAACTAGTGAAACAGAGAACATATTTTCCCTATATTTTCATTAACTTCCAAATAAATTAAGTTTGAATTTTATCTCATTCAACAAATTTTATCATGGCCTATTTCTCTTAATACTGTACTTAAATTCTACAAATAAGGTTTTTCTTCCTGGAATTTTTATTTATTTTCTGACTTGTAGCCAAACACAAAAGGCTTAGAAGGTAAAAAGATCCTGAGCCATATACTAACCCAGGTCTCATGGGGAAACAGTAAGAATAAAACACATTAAGGGCCCTCACAGGGCTTTGGCATACTTAGCCAGGCTCTGTTCTAAATGATTCACATGTATTGACTCATTTAATCCTCATAACAATCCTGTGAGGTAGACAGTGTCTTTTCCCTGTTTCCTAGATAAGAAAAGTGAGGCACAGAGAAACTTGCCCAAGATTGCACAGATAGCAGGTGGCCCAGGTAATATACAAGCCCAGGCAGTCTGAAATCAATCTGTGACCTTATCTTGGAGCTATGAATACCCACTGTGGTGAAGTATTAGGAAAGAAATCCTATATAATAAAAGGCTAATATGCAAATTGTCCCCTCAGGAGTTCGACCCAGAGACTGGGAATTTGATTGCTTGCTATGACGTGTGTTGACCACCAGGGGGCGGCACAGAACATGGCAGGTGACCAGCGGCAGCAGCAAGGTGCTGAGGGAGTGAGGGAAGGAGGAAGTGGGGAGGCTGGGAGGTGGGGAGCCTGATCAGTCCTGATCACCGGCCAGGCCTAGGGATTACCTATGCATGAATTTCATGCACAGAGCCTCTAGTAAATGATAATGATACAAAGAGTACCCGGAAGAAGCCTTTTCCCGTGTTGAGCAGGGAAGGTCATCTAGGAGGCAGCCTTTGAGCTAAAAACTGACAAGAAGTTAGCTATACAAAGAGTCAGGTCTGAGGGTGGAAGGGCATTCAGGCCAGGAAAAATGAGAAATACAAAAGCAAAGAGAAGAGTTGTGCAAGGGCAGAAAGGTGGCCTGTGTGGCAAAGTATAAAGGGACAAAGAAATTAACACATGAGGAAGATGGAGAGGATGCTTCAAGAGAAATGAGAAGCCATCAACAATGGTTAAGTTGTGTAGAGACATGATCTGTGTTGTTTCTAAAGTCACTGGCTGCTGGATAGCAAGGAGATAAAAGAGAACCTGGGAGCCGGGCACAGAAGGTGAGTGGACCTTGTTGGAGTCAGGTGGCAAAAGATAAGGCTGGATGGATAAAGGACGTTTGGTGCTCAGGCCATTCCAGTCATCTGAAGTGTGGACTTTATTTCTAAAAGTCAGGGAGGTCCTGAACAGGTTTAAAGTGAAGAAGTTACATGACCAGACCTGAGTTTTAGGACAGTTACTCCAACGAGCGTGGAGAAAGGGCCTCAGAGACAAGACCTAGTCAGGAAGCTGCTGGAAACTGTTGCAAGGTGATTTGCACAGAAGGCTTAGGGGCAGGGGTTGCTCATCTACACAGGTAAACCAACCCCAGGTGGTATTGGAGCAAGTCAGAAAAGGGGCTGTACTTAAGGAACTTTCCAGAGCTATTTTTGAGGAATGATTGGTGACAACCTGAACATGAGGAATGAGTGAATGGAAGGTGATAAAAGACCCCTTGATACTTACTTCTGGCTTGTGGGGGTTGACAGATGCTCTGTGGTGGGATGGGCACCTGGACTTCCGGTGGGGCAGGTTCAGTTTAGTACATACTGAGAATTCCAATGGCCACGGGGAAAAGCAGCAGGTGAATGGAAGCCAGTGACTCTTCTAGAGATGGGAACTAAATATCTGAAGAGAAATGGTAGTTTTGAACATTTCCTCAATCACCCCCTACTAAGTGTTGCAGTCACAATGAACCAGCACTGGAAACAGTCTGCATCCCAAGAAATAACACTCCCTTGAAAGCCTCCGGGCAGGAGGAAATGGGCTTCAAATGCATTTTGAAAGAATTGGACTTAGCACTGGCACAATCCTCAAGGGCTCCAAAAACGCAGACACTTCCCCTGCAGAAACAGCTTCCCCTGACTCAGATCCCAAGAATCATATGAGTCCCCAGTCACCAGCATGTGACCAAGATAGCTTGAAGTACAACAAGCAGTTCTAACCCACGTGTTCACATTTACCTCCAACAATAACTGTACCCCTAGTTTTCCTTTATTGATTGTGAGATCTTTTGAACTCTCAAATTTTTTCTTCAGGGATCTTTAGAGGACACACAGTGGGTGTGCTCTGAAAGATAGGATTGCGAGATTTATTATTACAAAGTTTGTAAGTTTTCATTTCTGCCAGTGCCCTGGAAATCATGGTGCTAGGTTTGTCAGGATCTCCTTCAGAAAACCTAACTCACCTTTGAATAGTGGATGGACGATGAGTGAATGGATGCTGGGTAGTTCAGCCATGTATGAACTCAAAATTTTACCCCTGAGACAAGCTAGCTTTTGCCCCTTAGCTAAGCGGTGCCCCTGTCTACTTCGCCCTTTATTTTATCAACTGTGTTTTGACAATTCATGGGGGGAAAAATGTGTCTGGGGCAAATTGAGCTACTGAAGCAATAAACATTTAGGCTTGGCATGTGAATTGAGTTATTGTTCTTGGTAGGGATAGTCTCCCAGTTTGTTTCTTTTCTTGCAAAGCAGACTTCTGAGGTTTTCCTCCCCCAGGGTCTGGAAATGGAAGTCTCCTTTCCCCAGTAATTGTTGCGAATCCCTGACAATAGTTATCACACAGGAACTTCTATTCCCCTAGAGTTGAGGGGAGATTAAAATTCAAGAAAATTGGGCTAGCTCAGGAGCGCTACACCTTCAGCCACTCACCCCTTGTCCGGCTCACAGGGTGAGGTTTTTCTGTAAGTTTTTGGTGTGTGTGTGTCCTCCGTGTGAGATTCCCTTCTCTTCCTCCCGCACAGCCTCTCCAGGCCCGCATCCTCCTTCAGGACCTAACTTTGTCCCTACTTGCATGTGCCACCAGCCCTGGGTGACCGGATTCCCGGGCTTTAGGAGGCCGCGGCCAGCCGGCCTAGCGCGGGCGGGCTCATTGTTGTCCGGTGCTCCAGGCGCGGGTTGGGGACCCGCCTCGCCCGTCTCGCGTGGGACCCTGCAGCCCCCGCCGGCGCCCAGGGAGCGCGCAGTGTGCACGGGGGCGTGGCGCCGACCGAGGGGCGGAGGCGCCCACACCGTGCCGCTGGCCGGGCGCGGCGGGAGAGGGGCGGGCCGGCGGCGGGGCGTCCGGGCGTGCGGCCAGGCTCGGCGGGAGAGACGCGAGCTGGCGATGGCCTGACGGAGGGCCGGCTGCGCTGGGCGGGGGCAGCGGGACCGACCGGCGGGGCGGCTGCGGGTGCGGCGGCGGCGGAGGCAGAGGCGGCGGGCTCGGATGCCACTGAGTAGGCCACGGCCTGCGCTCCCAGGCGGATGGAACGCTGGTTTCCGTGGACCCGCTGCTGCCGACGTGAAGTTCCTTGGCTCCCTGGGACGCGCAACAAATAAAAGGTAATGTGTCTTTGTTTCCCAGCCCTGAGCGCAGGGAGGCGAGGGACTGTGCAGTACTTCTGGGCTCCTTTTAAAATGCAGGGCCGGTGAAAGGGACATGACATTTCTTCACGCAGGGCGTAGAATATACAATGTCGCTGATGTGACATTTTTCAGTGAAAACCCCACGTGTGACCCGCACTATACTCCGTTCTGCCACCTCCCTCCTCCCTTACAGGCACTTTGCTTTGGCACCGAACTCTCTGAATTTACCCAGGGAGAAAGGAAAGGACATTGCTGTATGCAGACCGGGTGGGATTTTAAACACACACACACACACACACACACACACACACACACACACACAAACAAACATTTTTATGGAAATGTCAGGGGAGTTCTGCCCTTTGGATGAAGGAGGGAATATTTCAGACAAGGGTGGCGGTTGACTGCTGGCTGCCAGGGACTGCCAAAATGGACTGCTCTTTACATTCCAAATGGCTGCAGCAAGTTTGGTGCAGAAAGGGGAGGAGGAGAGGAGGAAACCCCCGTTAGTAGGCGGTCATTTAAAAATGACCCCAGGCCAGGCTTCTGTATTGCAGGTAGCTGCCCAAACGCCGGTGCATATTGCATTTAGAAAGGATTTGCCAGTGCACTTTGAAAGCTGTGTGGGCCGCCGGTGTGTGATCAGGAGCTGCCTTCCTCTGATGCTAGCAGAGTAACTGCTCAGGAGATTTAAGCAAATTCTGTGGGATTTCTAAGGGGTTGCTGTACTAATAATAACTCTGGCTATAGCTACTTAATAGACACACTCATTCTGAAGGATGCAGCCATGACCAGTCCCCGGAAGCTCAGCTGGCTGGGAAAGGCCATCCCATGCTGGAAAGGACTTCCTGACCCCACCATGAATGGAGGAAGCTCTCTCTCCCCTATGAATGGAACATCCCAGCAGAGGCTGCGGCTGCTGCTGTTCTGGCTTCTTTCAGTTTGAATGGAAGGCATTCTCAGAACACCTAAGAAAGGCACGTTTTTAAATCCCAGCTGTTCAGGTTGCACAGAATATTCAATTTTGGAGTTGCCTTGACTGTGTTTAGACTCCTGGCCTGGGTGACTTGATCTGCATTTACCTGATTGAGTTTAGAACACCGACTCATAACCCCTTCTATCTCAGCATCCATAAGTCTCATTTTTTTTCCAAAAGCACCACTCTGACTTGTGGGAAAGCACTAGAGAGCCAGGAGCTAACTGCTGACTTCACCCCGGGAAGCCACCCTGACCCTGGGGAAAGTACATCAGGGCTGGATGCAAAAATCTACCCCTTGCACTTATAGAACTGTGTGCCCTCCTTAAAATGTGCAGCAAAGAATGTTTTGAGGGAGAGCATGGGAGAACATGTTTCATTGTTTTGTTTCTGGTCTTCAAATTGCTTCAAGTTCATTCACAAAATTTCCTCCTGTTTCATTGGATTCTGATTTAGGCAAGGCCAGAAGAGCAGATCTCCAAATCATCAGAAATCTAATTTTGATCCTTGAAGTATTGCTTGTCTGATGAAATCTGGAGTTTCAGAGGATGAACCGTTTCTGTTGGCTGAGAGATCCATTTTGGTGCAAATTAAATTTGGGTTTAGTTAAGGCACAACAAGGAATGAGGGTCCTGATGCACATAAGTCAGAATCCATTTGATCCTGAGAGGTTACATAGCACAGTTTAACTGGAAGCAATATTTGGACATGCTTTGAAATCAACACAGTATCTACTGGTCAATGAGTAGAATGTTGCCTTCGGATAACTTAAAATGAAGTAATATCTAAGTGTGTAACAATAGCATTAAACTCTTCCTGTATTAAAGGGGAAACATATCTATAGAAATGAGGATCAGAAAAACTCTCTACCCTCTTTTGTTCTGACCAAGTATGATCTGCCCCTGATATTGCTATCATCTTTTTGGCTCTCATCTTCAACTAATTTTATTAATAAGAATTGTTATTTATGGCACATGGCCTCTATGTAGTTTGTAGATATTGGTGCCAAGTCCCCTGACAGCTTGGCAGGTGGCTTCTACCATTAGCATAATCTTGTTGTTGGGGAAACCAAGACCCCTTGAGGTTCAGTGAGTTGCTGATTTAATAATCCATGAGAACTGCATTACAGATGTGTACAGTGCTCTATTTTATCATAATAGCAAATTTTACAGTCTAAGGTCAAAGGCGAAGCCAAGTATAAGCCCTTGCTTGGGTTCTAGAACTTGGAAAAAGTTCTGTGGAATAGAATGTATACCAGAGGTGTACAAGGGCTCTTCAGTCAACCCTGATGAGCTGATAAAACAAGTGTGGCCTATTTGTGAAGGGAAAGGCAGTGATGAGATGAAAGATCCAGGGACTTTGGTATTGAGGGGACCTGTTGGGTTACCTTTGTCTTTCAGTAAGTATGGGGTAGAGTGAGACCTTGTCCAAGGAAGAGCTTTACTCATGTTACTGAATAAATATGTTATTTGTGGTCACAGTATTGATGCCTCTATGTGTGTATGTGTGTAAGAGTAAAATACTTATAGTTCTATTTACATGCCATATACTTATTTGTTACAAGAGTTGCATTTAGTCTGACAAATTAAATGACTGAAAAGATGAAGGAGCACTTTCAAATCTAAAGCTTTGTTCTTAAATATACTGCTTCTGGAGAACTTCCATACAAATATTTCAAAATGAGAAACAGACATGCTAACAGTTAAATAGCTGATGGAGTAATTTTAAACCACTCTCTACGTAGTATGAGGGTATATAAGTTTGGATTCATCAATGACTTTAACTTCTAACTTTATATTTTGGATAGCACCTGATGTGTCAATAAAAATCTGTGGCAGAAATTCTCTATTTAGGTGTATTAATTGTGGGAAATTCCAGCATTTTCATTAAAAACTATTTCTGAGACTTCATGGGAAGAGAAACCATGGAATAAAGACCTCCCAATGATTAGTTGACCAAAATTCTAAAAACTATATTCTTCTTGAGAAAAGAGGATCTACTTTACCTGGACAGGATCAGCAGGTGCCTCAGGCCCACATTTCTTGGTGAACTCCAAGGACACTGGCTATCTGTTCACTCTACCATATTACTTTCTGATTCTTTGCTGTCTAGTACTCTCTGCAAATGAAATTAAAGCAACAAAGGAAGACACTGAATGTTTCCTAAAAGGCAGAAGTTGAAGTAGAAAAACAAGAGAAGAGATTATTCCATCAGTTAAGTAGGATACATAGGTACTTGAATTTTCCTACAAAAGCTCAAAGATGAAAGAATCTGGGGAAAGTGGCCACTAAAAACCGAGGTGTTGAGAAGGGTGTTCATTGTAGCCATCATCAGCCTGAATCACTTTGGTTTACATTATGTGATTGCTTCTCCCAGGCCATTTAATCTCAGAGTTGGTTCACTAGCTCCCCAGGGCTGCAGGGTTACCATTGCACACAAAGCCTTGCTGGTTTCACTACTCTCTTCTGGAAGAAGCTTTCTGAATCAGCATAAACTGGCTTATCAAAAATTCTCTCCACAGCAGTTTCCTTTTGGTTCCCTGAA
This sequence comes from Lasiurus cinereus, assembly GCA_011751065.1. Taxonomy (NCBI): domain Eukaryota; kingdom Metazoa; phylum Chordata; class Mammalia; order Chiroptera; family Vespertilionidae; genus Lasiurus; species Lasiurus cinereus. Next base: position 29,423,141 of record JAAGEH010002534.1, read on the forward strand.
TCCATCAGCTGACACCCTTCCTCTGTCCCATAGGATCAGCATGTCATTCTCTTATAAGGAATGATTTAGGCACACCCTTACACTAAGACAGCTTGTTCCACTGCTAATAGTGTTTTCCTAAAAATACCTATCATTATGCCTTTGTCAGAAGATGATCAGAGCTGTTTCTACTGTTTAGTGGATTGTGTTCATGCTTCTCTTGGGTGCTGAATCAATTTTTAATTGATTCTGTGGAAATTAGGTATTGTCTCCCAAAAGAGAACATATGTTCTTCTTGAACTATATATATATAAATTACTGTTAAGTATAAAGGCCAAGATTGTTATAGGGAAGTTGAGAGCTTTGGTATAGTTCCATGGCCTTATTACTACCAAATAATCAAGAAGGAGTGAGCTGGTAGCCTCCATTTGAACTGAGTAAATAACCCCTGTGCAAACATTCAGGCAAAGCATAGTCTAATTCAGAAATGTAGCCATAGGATCCAGCTTGTTAAGAAGCCAGATCTCTATCTGTGGTGGTTGGGGGTGTTTTTGTTTTAAAATTGGAGCTCCAATTACTCCATGATGGATCACAAGAAGAAACTAATTGTCCATGGTCAAGAACATTGATACTTGTACACCTTTCTCCCCATAGTCTGACTATATACTCATGCATCTTATTGCTATCCTATCTTATTAGCAGTTATTTGCCAATTCATGGTTACCACATACTTTCTGTTCACTTAATGCTCACAGCATTGAACCCTCTGCTTATGCTGGACACTCAATAGGTTCTGAAAAAGTAAGTCAAGCACTAAGTGAACTTTTCAGCCCACGTTCCAACATCAATATATTTAAGTGTCTTTAGAATCTGGAAATCTAAATGGTCTAAAGTAAAATGTCATCTGTTAGGTCCTCCTGTGTCTGACCTTTTCCTAGTCCATCTTGTGGTATGGCCCCTTTTCCACAGTTAGCAATACCTTGCCAACCTCAGGACTAGAAGTCTTGCTACTGATGCAAAATACTAAACTATTGAACAGTAACTTTCACTTTGAATTAGCCCAAAGCTGTTCCCCCAATTTGAGACTATAACTTCCCAATATCCATCAAAATCAGCCTGTTCTTCTGGTGATGCAGTCTTCTTCACACTTCTTCTTTTGCACTTTCTTTGTCCTTGCTGGGTGAGGAATGCATGCAAAAAATGGCATGTAATGGGGAATTAGATTGATAATGCATGACAGCGAATGGAAATAATAATCGGAGAGTTGCCTGGCTGTGCCATTCATAACCATAAAATGCACAATTATACTCTCACCACATGCCTGCGAACAAGTATTATAGATATGACAAACGTGAACTAGGAGACCAAATAGTGTGGAGCCATCTGGAGCTGGGCGATATACCTACAAACTGAGCTGGGAAGTGCAGTGTGGGCTTACCCATTTCTCTGCTCCCACTGGCTACCCCCAATAAATATTGGAGATTTTTTACTCTTTCTTGGTGGGGGGGCAGGGTAGGGAGAGAGAGAGAGACAGAGAGACAGAGAGACAGAGAAGAAAAGAGGGAGGGTGGAGAGGATAAGAACCAGACTGGAGCTGAGCACAATGGAGGGCAGTGTTCTGCCTTCTCAATCCTCTTTTATTGGGATGGCTGAGTGTTTTGTAACAGAGTAACTACAGAGTGACCAGTAGCACAGATGTAGCCTGCAGGTCTTGGCAGGAGAGCAGAGGCCTCGAATACAGCGGAGAAGCAGGGGCTGAAGTCACACCAAATGTGCAGTGTTGTCTGTGAACCGTGCACAGACTATATTTGGGGGTTATCAGTCACATCAAACATTTCAGATGGACGGAGTCTTACAATTAAAGGTGGATATATAGATCATTTTTGCTTACAGATGTTCGGGGACCTTGCCAGGATCCTAGTTGCAGTGCCAAGACTAGAGTTCCTACCACCTGACAGGGTTTTAAGTGATGCAGCCCGGTATGGCAGATTGAGTGGAGCTGTGGTGTCATTGAGCCCTGGGTTGATTTCTGGCTCTGCCCCTTCGTAGCTATGAGGCCTTGCGTGAATTACTGAATCTCTCTGAGTCTCATTTTTTTATTTCTAAGAAAAGTTACATTCAGAGAAGCCAGTGCGATAATATCTGTGAAGCACCTATCACAAAAAGTATGGGAGACTCTTAAAATAAGAAATGTGTCTTTGTATTCTGTACTTGGTTTGCTTTTGTCACATGGCTAACAATGGTAGCTTCGGGGTGGGAGGGGGAGGCGAAATTGAAACACATTGGGGTGTAAGAAGGCCATTTGGCATGGAAATAAAGATAACTCTGAAATAAATGTTACCTTCTTACCTACAATCCTGATGTGAATTTTATAAAGAGAAAGTTGCATTAAGGGGAACAACCCTTAGCTCTGATATTTCATCAATGTCACCTGGCCTTCCAGGAAGGATTTTGCAGATAAAGGTATCACCCTAGAGTTCCTTATCTTATTGAGACAGAGAAGGCCTCCTAAGCACAGGAGACCTCCTGCTGCGTCCCCGGGTCCCCAGTGAGTACTGAAACATCTATATGAAGAGGGCCAGTTGGTGGGGGCGGGGGAGGGAGAGGGAGAGGGAGAAGGGAAGAAATATGCTTTTGCCTTTGTACTAATGGATCCCATCACCCTTCCTTCTGAAAGTCTTCAATCTTCAAAAATCATCAGCATGCTCTTAGGGCTTTTATCTTGAAAACATTTGAGAATAGAAATAAAAATTACCCATGGTTTGTTAATCAGTGGTATTGCCGGGGGTTTTTTCCTTAGCAACAAAAGCAAAAATCCAAATACTGTTTACAATTCTTTAGTTACTTCCATTCATTGCCATTAAATAGAAATATTTTCAACTCCTGTCTTCTTATTTATGTTTCACCCAAGTAATTAGTACAGCAGGTTAATGACAAAAATAAGCTTCAAACCCAGAGTATCTTGGATGCCTATGGGAGTTTTTTCCCCATTGCACCCCACACCTGACCACAGCAAATGCTGGGAGAGTTTCCTTGTAGCATGAGACATCAACATGTCAACTTACATAATAGTCATCAAAAGTTATTTATGACTTAATAGTCTCCTAGGTGTTAGATAAAATAAATCAAAATCATAGGTGGCCCATCTTCTGGGATGGATTAAATAGACACACACAGGCAGCAGAATCAGAGCTTGCCACAAATATAAAAACAGGGAAAGTATTTATAGAACATTATGGCTACATCTAGGACAAGGGTATATTTTAGGGGAAGCCTCAGAGACAGCTTGTGGGCATCGTTTGCCTTGACAAGGGTGGAGTGTGCCTGTTATCTTAGGGAGAAATTATAACCTGGTATTTGTTTGTGGTTGCTTTTTTTCTTTATTGTGGAAAATACGGTTTCTGTCACCCACCACAATTTGGTTTGTTTGCCATCCTGTACCTAAGGTTGTATGCTATTTAGATTCAGAGATCACTAACTTCCTACTTGGAAAGATATCTGACACTTAGGAAATAAGATCCCAAACCATAGTCTTTTGTATTTTTTAATTTTGTAAAAAATTTTATTCATTTGAGAGGGAGAGGAAGAGAGGTGTAAGAGAGAGATTAGTTGTTCCACGTATTTATGCATTCATTGGTAGATTTTTTGTATGTGCCATGACTGGGAGCGAACCCACAACCTAGGCATAGCTCGTTGATGCTCTGACCACTGCCCAGGGCCAGTCCTCCTAGGGCTTGAAAACCATTGTCCCATGATAATGACTTACCATAGCTCCTTCACCCTTCCTCTTTGCTGCATTACTAGTATGTAACTCTTCTGGCCTTTTACAATACATTTATCTAATGCCTTGTTCATGTTTCCTTCCCATATTCTTTTGGGATGAGATGTTCACTGCCACCATCATAATTCAGGGCCTCCTCCTTACCATCTTCCTCTCTCTTTCTCTCTCTCTTTCCCCCCCCCCCTCTCTCACACACACACACACACACACACACACACACACACACACGCACACACAAATACTCCTTTGCCTTTCTCAAGCACATTTTATCTTTTTCTGGATATCAGCCTCTTGAAAATGCTTGTCCTTCAGATTGAGAGGCCCCTCTGATTCTTCTCTATAAGATACCCCTGCTCATTTCTTAATTCCAGCCATCTGCTGAGGCCTCTCTTGTTCCTCCAGGCAGAACAAATCTTCCTCCTGTATTCTCCCAAAGCATCCTCAGATATCTGTGGCAATGATCTTTGTACATATATCTCTTCATAACTTTCTTTTTAAAAAGTCTTTTAAAACTTTATTGATGTGTGAGAGAAAGATAGGTATAGATTTGTTGTTCTACTTATTTATGCAATAGTTGTTTACTCCTTGTATATGCCCTGACCAGAGATTGAACCTGAAATCTTGGAACATAAAGGAACAACACTATAACCGACTAAGCTACCTACCTGGGCTCTCCCCTTACCTCTTTAAGGGAAGGACTATGCCTTATTTATCTCTGAGTTACGACACCTAATAATATGCCTCTTATTTGGTAGGTGCTCAAAATTGAGTAATAATTTCACGTATATTGTGTTTCTCAGTTTTTGTTTGCACATAGCTACAATGATTTTTTTCCCCTGACTAGGCATAGGATTCTTACCTGCCCTTCCCTCTCTACTTTTCAGCTCAGACTACTCTCTCTGCACATTTATTGTCAAAGAGAAGAGAATAAGATAAAGCACAGTTATCCTTTACATGGATATAGCCTTGTAAATCCCAGCTGGCAAAATAAGAAAATTCTGGACACCACAACTCATTCATTTGGTTAGTCAGTCAACATACACTTGGTATGACTTTGTGCCCCAGGAATGTGTCAGTGAACAAAACTGACAAAAATTCTTGCCCTCAGGGAGATTGCATTCTAGGGGGAAGAGACAGGTGACTATATAAGTAAATTATATAGTGTGGTAGAAGGTGGTAATCACTGTGAAGAAAATAAAGCAGAGAATGGAAAGTACAGCAAGGTTGCTGTTTTAGATACAGGAGTCAGATGAGATACTATGAAAAGATGACAATTGAACAGCACTTTAAAGGGTGTGAACAGATGAGTGAGCCCTGTGAGTGTGTCTGGGAAGCACATTCCAGGCAGAGGAAAGAGCTCATCAAAGGCCCAGAGAAGGGGATAGCAAGGAGATGAGTGTAGAAGAACAAACCAAGCAAGGGACACAGAGATGGGACCTTGAAGGCTCTGCATAGAGGTATGGGAACATTGCAGAGTGTGGATCTGGGGAGCACCCTGCTAGTACTTGGGCTGCACAGGGATGGGTAGGGTGCTTTGGGAGAGCCAGATAGCAAGGCAGGCAAAGGTAACAGCCATTGTAAGAATCCTAAAAGTGATGAAATAATGATGATGAACAGTGTTCAGGGTATGTATATTTTAAGAAAACAGATAAAATTTTCAGGTAGGTTGATGTAAATTATGAGATGAAGAGAAAAGTCCAAAATTTTGGGGCCTAAAGAACAGAACATGGGGATAGAAAGTTGGTAGTATGTGAGAGGTGAAAACTGTGGGCTAAGGTGGTTTGGGGAGAAGATAAGTCAGGAATTCAGTTTGGGACATAGAGTTTGGGATGTTGAGGGATATACAGATGGAGGGATATACAGATGGAGGTGCTGAGTGGACAGTTTATATGCACTCATACATGTCTGGGAAAGGAGAAAGTCTGAGTGGAGATACAAAGTGGGTCTCAGCCCTGTAGAGGTGATATTTAAAGTCTCCATGGCTTAGTCTTGAATTTGACATGTCTGAGAAAAATTGTAATGAGCACACTTCAAATACAAAGATCATATGATGTAAAAAAAAAAAAGGAGTTAATTCCTGGAAACACAAAGAACCCTAAGAGATGTGCATTTGCACAAGTTGAAATCTCTTTGTCATCCTGGTCATCCTTTTTTAAAATTTTAGTATTTTATTGATTTTAGAGAAGAGAAGGAAGAGAGAGAGAGTTGGGGGAGAAAGAAAGAGAAACATCGATTGGCTACCTCCCATAGGTGCCCCAACCGTAGATCTAAACTGCCACCTGGGTATGTGCTCTGATTGGGAATCGAACCATCACCTTCTGATGTACTGGAAGATGCTCCAACCAACTGAGCCACCAGGCCAGAGCAGTGTCTCTTTTTCTGATTTGTGAAGGGGACATCTCTGACTCACATGTTTAAATGAGTTCATTGATGTATCATTGACATATAAGCTGCACATATTGAAAGTACACATCCAGTTGGATAAATCTTGACAAATGTCTGATCCTGTGAAACCATCTCCGCCATCAAGAATTATAACTCTATGCTTTTCATCTGTCATAGTTACTGAGACTTTTGTGTTGAAAGCTCCATGCCAGACACTGAAGGATGTCAGATGCAATCACTACCCCTGCCTCATGGATTTGTACTGATTGAAAGTTTTGGCTTGCCTTATCCAGTGATCTAATCACAAACTTATTTCCAGGGCTTTTCTGAAGCACATGCTGGAAATATACTCAAGTTTGGTTACCAAAGTGTTTGAAAAGACACACGTATACCCTTAGACACTAGAAAAGAGGGAAGATTAGGAACCCTGCCATCTGTTAGTCAGTTTGGATACAGGCAAAAACATATTCCTCCTATCTTCTTTTGTGGAAACAGCTGAAACAGTAGGCTCAGGCTCATTCTTTTTCAGTGTGTAGTCAACACAATAATTACCTCCTGCCAAAGCTCAGAGCAATTATAATTTTTGATTCGCCTAATAGACACCACATAACATCTTTATTGTTGCAACTGCTCACTAATGACAAGCAACCTGGAGAGCCTTAGAACCCCCATTTGCAATGTCCATTGCATTAGAAGGCACTGTATGATTTCCTGTGACAGCATTTACATCAGAGAATGGGGTGAAAGGAAGGGACTTCCTTTGGTTCCAGAATCTTCTTTCTCCCCCTCTCCCCCATCTTCATCTCCTTTCCTCTCCGAGCCTCATGCCCCATCCGCATTTTAACTGCTTTGGGGGAACAAATGCATCTGCTCTGGAAACTTGTCCTGTGCCTGGAGCTGGGGCAGCAGGAACAGGTCCCTGGAAGGTATCTGGGGTAGTTCATGGGCAGCTGGCCAGTGTTGAAATCTCAGACAAGATGAGTTGAGGGAAGGAACTGCCAGAGCAGCTTGTGTAAGTGGGAGAAGTCCCTGCCAGCGAAGCTCTAGCAGAGTCCTTCCCAGAGAACTCGGGATATAAACATGCAGGCTCCAGCCCAGATGGACTGCCCCATACAGACATCAAAGGTAGCTGTAAAAAATGTCCTTAATGTAAGCACTGCAGGCTCCTCCCTGCACCTTTTATTAGAATGTTGGGTGGGGAAAGGGCAAGGGTTTTCTGAACCTTCTGGAGATGGGACTACCCTGCAGGACTGGTGGCTTTCCAGATCTAAAATACCCTTGCCTTGTTCCTCGAATCTTCTCAGCTGTGATGACGCTGGGAATTTGGTCCAAATTAAGCATCAGTTTCATGAGGGTGAGCAATCGGTCCAGAGTGTTTCCTTGGAAACCTGGAGGACTTGACATCTGGGCACAGGGTTCCTGGACTTAGGGTCGAGTGACTGCTTCCTGTCCCATGCAGGATATGGGAAGCAGGTGGCCTGGAGAACCACCCCATTTTCATCGTGGCTGTTCTCCCACTATGTTTTAAGAGTCACCAAAGACTTAATAATGGAATTCCATTGCCTTTCAGATGGTCTAGAATACTGTTTCAGTCCCCATTGGCTCTTCCCACTCCTAGCACATACATCCCAGGGCTACTGGAGAGTTGGACTGTAGTGACACACAAAGAGAGTTGTTTATGGGAATGAAAACCCATTCCCAAATTCGTATCTCTGTGACAAGACCTTTAGCTCCTACTATTGGCAGATCAGTGTCCATTCTGCTCATTCCACACGTGGCATGTGGATAATATAAACTACAAAAAGTGTGCATGTTCCTGAGCCTGTGTTTAGGGGTGTGTTTCCATAGAATAGGCAAATTAAATCACATCTCACTGAATTAAAAATAAGTTGTATAGTACTATATTTTTGAATTGCCCTTAAAATGTTGTATAGGATATGTTATTTTAATATATATATTTAATAATTCATATAAAATATTATAGAGTGCCTATTATGTTTCATTCTGTTTCAATTGCATATACCAATATATCATTTTAATGTCAACAAAATATTTACAATTAAAATGTGATAGGCCTGGCCAGTGTGGTTCAGTTGTTTGAGCATTGCCCCATGCACTGAGAGGTCTCTGGTTCCATCTTGGGTTGTGGACCCGATCCCCAGTAACAGGTGTGCAAGAGGCAGCCTATCCATGGTACCCTCTCACATCGATGTTTTATTCTCCCTCCCTTCCTCAGTCTCTAAAATCAATAATTTAAAAAAAACTATTTTTTAAATATGATAACTTATTGCTTAGTAAGATTTATAGTTGTAAATAGTGTTGTTTCACCCTACTAATCAAACATAAGCAAAAAACATTACAAATTAATTAAAAATAATAGTTGTATTTGATATTGGAGCCAAATATGTAAGTCCATGTTACTCAGAAAATGTGATGGAGTTATTGGTTATCAAACACATGAATGATAAACCAGCAGCAGATACACAGTCATTTCACACAACATTGCATTTAAATAGAGAACATTTGATTGTACATTTGTACAAAGGAAATTAGTAGGAAAATAAGGTAGAAAATGTGTTGTGTGTGAAATTTAAGAAAAGTCTTCGGAAGCAGTAAATAGATGATATAGATGTTTGTTTTATCGAACTACATGTAATATTGTAACAGGAAGCATTATAAGTAAATATCTGAGTTATTAGAATGAATGTGTTTTCTTATAATTCTTGTCTGTAGATGTGCACATGTGTACATGGCCCATCTTCCCCCAGAGTTTAGAAATCCTTTCTACAAGAGCCCTGGCTAATGATCTTCTTGCCTGTCCTGATTACTGAAGTAATGATGGGCAACCCTTTCCATTTTGAGCAATGATGCCTGTTGACAGTTCTTCCTTCTGTTGAATTCAGATATGTCTTCTGGAACTTATACTCGTTGATTCCATTTCTGCCCACCAAAGCAATGTTCTTCATTATCCAATTTGATCATCAAATTAGCATAAAATCATCAAGTTGGCACGTCTCCACACCCAGCATGCCCAGGACAGTCCAAAGAATCAATAATAGCTCTCTTTCACTCACAAAAGTGTGTTGGCATGGACAGTAAATTATAGGGCACCCTACCCTGGAGTATTTTCTATTTAAACTAGTAGGCACTTTTCCCATCAGCCCTGAGGAGAAATGGCTTCCACAGTATGATTACTCTACTTTGGCATTGCTACAATTTCTTTCACTTCCTACATAAAAGATGGTACCCAGAAATGAACACAGATTTCCAGAAATGGTTTAACCATATTCAAGTGAAGGCCTCTTATTTTCATTATTCAGAATGCTATGCTTCTGGCATGTGAATTAAAAATAGGACACAAAACTAACTATATTACAAAAACCCAGTGGCCCTAACACTGTAAAGACCAAAGACGGGTCACCAGGAGGCTGCGTGTGCAGCGAGGTGCATGAGGGTGGGTGGGGCTGCATGCGTGGCGAGGCAGGTGCGAGTGGGCAGGCATTTGACTCTGGGTCCCACAGTGTGGTGAGACTCAGAGGAGTCCTGCAGCGCAGCAGGATCTGGGGTCCTGGGTCTCCCATGACTTCCTGCAGGTCTGGGTCTCCGGAATTTCGCACTCTGGGTCACTAGTAAACAATCCCAATTGAAACTACCATCTAAACTTCGTCAACTGTAAACTAGATCAGTGCACTCTCTATGACTGTTTACAAATAATTGGGGGATAATACACACTGAGAAAGACAGATTATGTTTTAGTATATCTTTACAGTTAGAATTAAATTGATTGGAAACAATGATCAGTAGCTACTTATTATTTCATCAGTGATTTTGTCGTTCTCAGATCATTAGATATATGATTGCACCTCCTTCTTACTATTACTATAAATAAGGTTCTACCACTGTATTCCTTACCAACCCACCACTCTGCTCCAGCTCTACTGCATGGTTCATGTTTCCAGAAAATGCCATGTTCTATCCTATTCCAGGCCATCTTATATCAGGTTGCCTCTGTCAGATGTCTTGCTCTGCAAATACCACTTATTCACTTGAGTATTGACCAATTCCCCAGGTGTGAGTTACAACCCCCTCCTTTGTCCCATAGCATCTTACACCCACCATGTTGTCACATGGATCACACTATATTGCCTGTTAATTTGGGTAGTTTCTCTAGTAGATATAGAAGTCCCTTACTTATGGGACCAATATTGCATCCATCATTATCTATAATAATAAAAGTGTAATATGCTAATTAGTCCAGACAGCTGAACAACCTTCTGGACGTCATTCTGAATGTCCTTCTGGATGAAGCCGCCATGGCAGGAGGCAGTTAGGAGTGATCAGGCAGGCAGGCAGAGGTGATTCAGGGTGATAAGGCATGCAGGCGAGTGGTTAGGGGTGATGAGGCAGGCAGGCAGACCAGCAGTTAGGAGCCAGCAGTCCTGGATTGTGAGAGGGATGTCCGACTGCCAGTTTAGGCCCAATTCCTCAGGAATCTAGCAGTCGGAAATCCCCCGAAGGGTCCCAGATTGCAAGAGGCTGAGGGATCCGCCTCTCCTCCCATGCATGAATTTGGTGCACTGAGCCTCTAGTGTTTAATAAGATGTCGGGCACATGACAAATGTACTATAAACACTTGGTGAATGAACATACTATAGTGTCCATTATTACATATAATTATTAACCCCTTTCTTCTAGTTATTAGAATAGATTACTCTCTTGATTACTAGAGAGATAGACCTCTTCTCTAGAAGAGAAATTACTGAGTCAAAGAATATGAAAGTAATTTGCATTTTAGTTTGATTTCCTGTAGGGTACTAGTAGTCTTCCAATAAATTTGTAATTATACACTAATTAAACAATTTTATCTTTAACATATTAAACGCACCCCTTCCTTATAGTTGTCATCCTCTCCCCAAAGTTACATTTGTTATTGTATTTTCCTTTTGCTTACTGTGCCTTGTAGAATAGAATTATTTTTAATGTAATCAGATCCTTAATTTCTTTTCTATTGGCTCACCCATTGCTTTTATGCTTAGAAAGATCTAAAAATAATGGCCTATGTATTTTAAAAATATATATTTTTATTGATTTCAGAGAGGAAGGGAGAAGGAGAGAGGTAGAAATATCAATGATGAGAGAGAATCATTGATGGGCTGCTTCCTGCACTCCCCCTACTGGGGATAGAGACTGCAGCCCTGTCATGTGTTCTGATGAGGAGTCAAACCAGTGACCTCCTGGTCCATAGGTCCAATGCTCAGCCACTGAGCCACACCAGGTAGGCACCTGTTTATCTTCAATATATGACTTTATGAGCCACCTGGAATTTATTTGGGGGAACAAGGTTTATATTATTTAGTAGTTAGTCCTACCATTTCCTGTCTTGGTTAAGAAGATTGAAACAAAACAACTGAATAGTTCAGCGGTTCATCTTTTAACAAAAAGTCATTGGCTCCAAATAATGAAAACATTCTTTTCTTTCATCTTTTTGCTTTGAACATATCTTTAAAGGCTCTTTTATTGTCCTTTGACTGCTCTTGTTTTACATTTCAGTTTGGTTTTATACCTCTGTCCCTATAACTTTATGACACTCCTCATCTGTGGACATGATATAGATAATGTATTGGGCCCTTGACACATCATAGCTGTTAGGCTGAAATCGAGTCTCCTTTGGGAGTTCTCCATGAAGATATTTTGTGTTCATTGAGCATCTCAATCTTCACTTTTTCATTCAATTTTGTTTTTACTGTTATCAAATTTTTACTTTTAATGTCTTCACCTCATACACATCATGTTCTTTTAAGTGCATAAAGACAACCTTATCTTTTTATATGGAATTTAAAAAATTGTTTTCCTGAGTCTGTGACCCCCATTTGAATAGCCCATCATGTCTCCTTTTCAACTATAAAAATTCCAAGTGCAGTCATCAAAACCCCCAAAAGGGTACATATTCACCTTATCCTTTGGACAAACTCATCTTCATTTCACCCCAGTCTGTCATTAAGATACTGAAGCCGGAACGGCACATGGCAGAGACCAGGTGTTTGCCCTCATCTTTCCTCACTCTAAGGAGAATGGTGGGTGTTAGAAGGGAGTATAGTTCTTGTTGCTCTTGTTTTATTTCTTTGGGGTTTATGCCTCACTAAGCCACCTTTAAAGGATGTCTGCATGGATGCAGTGCTGTGAACAGTGTGTGTATAAGAATAAAGCTCTGAACCTGCCCAGGGAAACAGGCGCAGCGTCCATGTTAGCAAGTGGTCTTCTTCTCCTTTGTTAACAAGGCAGTCTGTGGCCTGGCAGTCCTTGTTGTCCTTGATGCTGTTACCCCACACATCACACACTGACTCTCATAAACCCCCATTCTTAAGCCAACCCTAGCATTCCTTACATCAGCTCTCTGTCTTGATGATTGCCAGCTATCCCAAGATGACCCTGAGAAGGCTGAACCTCCAGGCAGCCTGTTGGATGAGGTGCCCCTCTAGATATGACCAGGGCCCCACAGAGCTCTGTTCTGTGAAGGCCATGTGCTTGCTCAGCATTAGGAACAGCTACCCAGAGGAAGCCTGTCCTGACCAGCCTCCTCCCCCTCCCTGCCACAGTAGCAGAAAATCTGGTGTGAGGGACAGAGAGCTGCTGCCTCACCTGCCATCTTGATGGAGGATGTGAAGAGGGTAGAGGTTCATTGGGATGAGTACACTTTCTGATACTCCTGCCCAGAAGCACCTCGCACACCCTGACTAGACTTCTGAAGGTGATACTGATTGAGAACTCACTGTACTCCAAGCACAGTCCCACACTCCTATGTGCATTAGTTACTCTTCACAGCCACCCCTGAAGGTTGGTCTCCATTTCCTAAACTAGGGATTGAGGCACAGTGGGTACAGTGACTTGTGGAGGGTCACACACCTCTCCCCCTAGTGAAACCAGGATAAAACATATCCAGTACTCAGAACCCACATACTAACCCCCATGCGCTATGGGCCACAGCTTATGACCTGGGAGGGACCAGTGGGAGGGGCAGAGCCTGGCATCTGGTATTAATGGTGTGAAGCTGCCAGATGGAGTAGAAACGCCCATGGAGAGGAGAAAGGGTATGTTAGCACAGCTGAGTCTGCACAATGTGCCCCACTTTCCCTCAAGCCAGTACCTCTAAGAAGTGGGATTGCTGTTTCTTTGATCACCGCTGTGTCTCCAGCACTTGGCTCAGTGTGTGGCATAGAGTAGACAGGCAGGGGTGGTCCTTTGAGGACATTAGTGAAGAAAAAGTGTTTTCCTAGCAAAGGAGACAGCATGGGCCAGGCCTTGATGCATGGAAGAACGTAGTCCTTGGAGAAAAGAATTATGAAGTCCAGGATGGCTGGCTCTTGGGACTGAGGGGACAGGGAAGGAGAGCATTTAAAAATAAACAGATGAGGTTAGGTGAGGCCAGATCTCGGAGGACTTCCTATTCAGTATGAAGATATTCATCTCTCACAAATGGTAGGACAGTGCAAATGATGGAGAGATGTTTTGCAACAAACCTCAGAAATCTACTCTTCAGGCCTTGAGGACTTTGCTCTCTACACTGTTTTCACCTGTTACCCCTCACCCTTTATTCAGATTGCACAGGGCTCCCTTTCCCTTACAAAGAGTAGGCACTCTTCCCATCTCTGACACATTTCTGGAGGAGGAGGAGAAGGAGGGGGAGGGGAAAGATGGGGGGGAGGAAAAAAGGGAGGGTGATTCTCTATATCTTCAGAGACTCCAGTTGCTCTAATTACAGAAGCAAAATTGTCTGGGATTCTAAGCCTGAGTAGAAAGCAAAGCCTGTAGATTGTTTGAATATGTGTATGTGGAAGTGGATTTAATGATATAGTTGAACTGGAGGTAAAGAAAATCCTGTCAGAAGATACTCCAGCAGTGGCAGAACCCAACTGTGACAGTCTAGTTACTGTTCTTTCAGTGCCCAGTGGCTAAGTGTAGTGCAGAAAGTGCCAGCACCTTCCTGGAACCTTAACAGCACTTAACCCAAGTGAGCTTACTGCTCTGTGCTCATTGGGTTGGTGTCTGTGATGCATAACCTGATTCTGGAGCCTGTGTACTGGGGTGGGTTTCCCAGTGTCCACTTTCTCCGGACCATTTCCTCAGAGGGTTGTCTGTCAGACAAGAGGAGTGTGATTGTCTGTAACACTCTGGACCTGAAATGCACCAGCTGGACTTCGGCCTTCCATAACTGAGACCCATCTGTCCAACCTCATGTCAACAGCTTGTCCTCAAATATTGTGCAATGTCCCATTGGAAGGTGAAAAGAATGCCCTTCCTTCCCACATCCCGAAGCTTAGCTTTGGGTTGGAGTTCCTCTTCCCTGGGATTATGGAAAACCATCACTGGAGCTCCTGGGTGTCCTCGCCTTTTATCTGTCTGGGTCCATTCCTCATCTGAACTTTAGGCCAAGAAGCTGATGATTAATGTTTTCTGATTCTCTGCCCTGTGGTACCATCTGGAGAGGATTGAGATGGATTGTCCTGTAGGACTTGTGGCTCCATCACACAGCAGTGATCTTCAGGGCAGCAGAGTTGTGGTCTAAATCCAGACATAGCAGCCGTACCCTGTCTCCAAGCCCTTAGTGCACCCAATGCCATGACTTCCTCTTCCTGCATTACCAGAGAAAGCCCTGTTTCTTTTTGCTGTAGGTAGAGAGGGAAAGGGAAGAGAAGAAGGAGAGGGGGTGGGAGTGAGGGAGGGTGAAGCAGCAGCAACACTAAAATATGCTTTACAAAGATCCTCCAGTAAAACACTGGCCTCACTTATGATCTCATCAAATGTAAACTTGCAGAGGGAGGAGCTTTGAAGAATGCAAGCTATTTCAAGTTTTACATTACAGCACATTGCATGTGAATTTGTTTCTAAAGAGGCACTCTCTTAAATCACTTTCATCTGAGTTTTATAAGTTACAACTGTATTGAGGAGCAAAGAGCTTCAATGACAGGCCTGGGTGTGTCCATCTTTTAAATCCAGGAGACTCATGGGAAAGACAGAAGTGGGATAATTTGCCAAAGGTCATGGAGCAAAATAGGGACAAGGTCATTCTTTCTGCATTGGATTTCTGGTGTCTAGCATCTTGTGTCTCCTTTTCTTCTATTATCATCTTTTATGTCAGTTAAAGACAAAAAAAAAAAGGAAGCTTGAGATAAATTAGATAGAAGGAAAAATAAAAATAAAAGTGAACACTATGCCTTTAACCTTTAACAGTTATGAACAGTGACCCCTTATGTTCTGATATTACATTACAATCTGATATTACATTATAATTGTGATTATATCTGGTATTTTCATGGTACAGGATAAGTATAGGCAGCAAATGGGTGAATAATTTAACAAATTTTTATTTGCCTGAAATTCTGTCTACATACGTATTTGCTATGTGAGTTTCTTGAGGCCACTGTGATCATATCACATTCATTCCTTTCTTGGATGTGGTAGGTTTTGGATTACTGAGATTTTGTGATCTTGTGACTTTTGGGGGCTTAAATGGGTGGTAGGGCCTCATTTGTCTGCAGAGGAAACTGAAATGGAACAAGGGAGGGTTCATGGTGAGTTGACCCCAAGAGCAGATGCTCCCACAGAGAGTTGCACTAGGAAGTTGTAGTCATGTGTCTGGAATTTCCTTCTGAGCCTTAAAATGCCCTGGGTCAAAGGGTGCCTGTGAGGTGCTGCTGTAATGCATCCGGATTCCTTGAAGTGCTCTGCCTTAAGGAACGTGCTTAGGGAGGGCGTGCTGGAAGACCCATTGTTGTTTGGGCCTTGGCTATCATGCTCTTGAAATCTGAAGTCATACTTAACAGCACTTAAGTAAACCGAAGTTTGGAAGTCCTACTTTCAAACATATGATGATAAAACTTTAAAAGATAGGATTTCAGGTTGTTTAGGGGGACCTGGATCATTTTCCTAAATGAAACATGTTTGGGAAATGTTAATTCTTCCTTTTCTACAACTCTAGTGGAGTCTTTAATAATTTTCATCTTATTATCTCATAAAGGTATTGTCTCTAAAATGAATATGAATCATAACTGGGAAATGTACTGTGCACAGGGATATAAACAAGTAGGTATGCGGTAACTAGGTGAAAAGTGCTTTTGCAGGGCTGAGAACATTGCCTAAGCAGGTCTCCTCCTGTCCACCCACTCCTCCCCTCCACTGCCCTGCATTCTTAGAGATAATAATTTCAGTACAAATTAGCATCAGGAAATATAATGTTAATGTGTTAATTGAATAATTTTAGTTTTTATTTTTATAAACCATTTTGTTTCTTCTTCTAAGTTCAGGATCTCTTTCCTATAGTCCTTTACACAGCTACATTAGATTTCTAGGGCAACATTCTAAACAGTGGAGCTAGAGTTGTTTCTTTAGAGCACTTCCTCCACATATATGTACCACAGTGTATAAATTATTTGTCAGAGGCAAAGAAACAATGAGGAAGACATCCAAGAAGTGGCAGGAAGAGAAAAGGAGAGAGGTGATACATAGGATGTCCCAAAAAATGTATACACACTTCAAATAATTATAAAGGCAGTGTTTATTAAAGTTCATTTCATTTGCAAAATTAATAGAATCTACAGACATTGTGTGTTTATTTTTATTGTTTTGGAAACACTGTATAGAGAAAAAAGTGATAGTAAGAAGCAGAGTATAAAGGGTTTTAGTTAATTTTGAATTGGAAGACAAAATATTCTTAATAAAGCGTATTTTCTCATGCTGAGCTTTCCATGTAAAGCAACCCCAAATGACCATTTGGGAGTTGTCATTGCTAGTTAGTTAGTTATTATTTGTCTTTTAGTTGATGCCCTGATGAGGGGTACTCCCCTGCCACATTTGGACAACAGTACTTCCCACCATCAGTAATAAATTAAGCTACTGTAGACAGATGCTCTCAAATGGAGATATTTATAATTCCCCCTTTGAGATGCTGGGTTTCCTGAACCGCTTCTGGTCACAGTTGGCTTCCTATTAATTCTGCCTGCAGGGAGAGAATGTGTCAGACTTTCAATCTTCAGATTTCTGACCTATGTGACAGTTGTAGTTCTCATTTGTAAATTAATTAATTTGATTTAATACATTAATAACACAGGCCATCTAAAACAAATTTGCCCAGAAAGAAGCTTCTCAGGCTCCATTTCCGATGGCTGGCCTCAAACACTGTCATTCATTTTTCTAAATCAAGTTTCTTTATTACATTATTCTAACTGGAAAAAACACACACACAACATTTTGAATGATATTTGGGTGGGGTAGGGAAAACACCCATAAGCCTACTACCTTAGCAAATCAGCTGTTTTATTTATGCCTCCTAATTCCTGTCCATCTGCCCAAGAATTTTATTGGCTGACCTTATAGTTCACATATCATTATGTTCTGCTGTGCATATCCATGTTTCTGCATAGTCTTCATGATTCAGTGTATATCTTAACAGAAAAGTTAGATAAATGGGGTAGACACCCTACCTTCAAAATAATAATTTTCTTTACATTGTTTACATCACAGAGCACTTGGCAAGTCTTTGTTTGGCATAGGAGTATATGTAGCCAGACGACTTATGGTTGGATTGGTAGCCAGCTAGCTGACATCTACGAGAAGCATTGTTCTCAAAAGGATTTCCTTGAAGGGTGATTCTAGTGCCCCAATTGTGCCTGCACAGATGAAAAGGAAAACAAGGAAAGCAATATTGCTTCACAATTGTTAGTATTCAAAAGGGAATTTCAGTATCCCTGGCGAGTCAGACAAAGCTACAGATGTCCACTTTTTGTCTGTATACACCCAGAATGGTAAGCCTTTTCTGAAATGATAACAGGATACTTCTATCTTACTTTGGTATGAAAAAAACACAGTTCCTCCTTTTGAGGAAAAACTACTGCAGTGTTCTCCAAAAACAGTTGTACTTTCAAACACATGATGATTCCAAGTTGAGTTTCTGCTTAGATTCACATTTCTGGGCTGACTCTTTTCAGCAACATATTGTTTTCCAAAAGGGAGGCAGCTTACAAACTCCTGATTCAAATGGGAGCATGCTTATAAATCCCCAGACTGAGCTATGGGACTTTGCTAAAGAGATAAGTGAACTTGGAAGAGCTTGGGTGGATCTCAAAATCTCAATGCATGCTACTTCCTTAAAGTGTTGAGCAGATAATGTGAGATTAATGTAATGAAAATTTTATGTTTCTGATGAAAATGAGAACCTCAGGACAAATTTCTAGACATGGGTGTGAATTCAGTGTCATGTCACACTTGGCATGTTTTGAAATATTTTGAGAAAGTAAGATATATCCCTTAATACTGTTATTAAAACTTTATTTGAGGCCTGGTCAGGTGGAAGTG
The DNA here is from genome assembly GCA_011751065.1 of Lasiurus cinereus. Classification (NCBI taxonomy): domain Eukaryota; kingdom Metazoa; phylum Chordata; class Mammalia; order Chiroptera; family Vespertilionidae; genus Lasiurus; species Lasiurus cinereus. Next base: position 29,441,634 of record JAAGEH010002534.1, read on the forward strand.
TCCCATATGCTGAAAGGTTATAGGTTTTGTTGTAGACAGCAGGAATAGCACCAGGTACTAACCCTTGGGGTCAGACCAGACCTGGATTCAGCAACCATGGTATTGAATTCTAGACAGGAAAGAATTCAAAGCCAAGACACAAACTATAAGAGAACATCTATATATATATAAGCCTAAGTGACCATCTGACCACCTGACCAGTAGCTATGACACACACTGACCACTAGGGGGCAGATGCTCATTGCAGGAGCAGAAACTACAGGCATGGAAAATTAGAACAGACTGATGAATCTCAGAGACAAAGGGGGAGGGGAAGGGCAGGAAGAGATTACCCAAAGATCGTATATGCATACTAGAGGCCCAGTGCATGAATTCGTGCACGGGTGGGGGAGGCACCACGGGAGGTTGGCCAGCCTGCCCCACCCCATCAAGCTGGTTGGCTGGCTGCAGTGTGCATCATAATGACTGGTTGTTTTGGTCGTTAAGGTCATTCTGGTCACTTGGCTTTTATATATATAGAGGCCTGGTGGATGAATTCATGCATTGGTGGGTCCCTCAGCCTGGCTGGTGCCCTCTTGCAATCCAGAACACCTCAGGGGATATTGGAGAGCTGGTTTCAGCCTGATCCCCACCATCCAGGCCAAGGGACCCCACTGGTGCACAAATTCATGCACTGGGCCTCTAGTTTATTTGTAAAATCACAGAGGTAGAGGAAGTAATTTGTAGAAGAAATGGACTTAGGAAATAAGTTATAGAGTAAAGGAAGGACCTTAGGAGCTTTGGAGTGAGGAAACTAATGGTAATGCTCCAAAGAGGAGGGGAGTGGGAAAGGGGAAAGAAAAGGCACAAGTGTGCTCCTGGGAGGGAAAGTACACTGGGTCCTCAGTCCTAAGGGATTTAAAGATGGAGACTTTAGGGGAGGTTCCAGGAGAAGATCTCAATGAACTATTCAACAGCTTTCCCTAGGTCTTTACTGATTGGTTGGCATCAGTACAGGGGGTCTTTATCCAATGTAACCACTGGTCCTGAGGTGAGCCTTGGTATTGCTTGTCTGGTTTTGCTGCTTTTCTAGACCTGGAAATACAACTGAGGCATAGATGTTATCTCTAGGGAGGAAAGGTCAGGGGTTCCATATCACATGACCACTGATATGCTAGGGGAAGAAAAATCACCTGGGGACAAGGTCCCACCCTACAGTTGTCCTTTGCTAGGCATCCAGAGCTTTCCACTCTGGCGACCTAGCCCATCATTCTTGTTCTACTCATGTCTGTCTACCTGCCTCCATAGTTCAATTCCTCGTCAGGATACATACCTAGGTTGTGGGTTCGATTCTCAGTCAGGGTGCTTACTGGAGGAAGCTGTTACATGTGTCTGTCTGTCTGTCTATCTATCTCTCTCTTCTTTTCTCTGAAATCAGTGAACGTATCTTTGGGTAAGGATAACGAAACAACAACAACAAAAATTTTATTTGATACAGTAATGTTTTTCTTTGTTTTTGTGAAATGTATTAGAATGTGAATAAGGAACACAGGAATGTGTTTATATCCTTAAACTTTTACAGTACAATGAGGTGATAGCTCATTGTGGTTTTCATTTGTATTTCCCTGATGATTAGTGATTTGGGGCATCTTTTCATGTATCAGTGGGCCATCCATATACATCCATATTTTCATTGGAAAAATGTCTATTCAGATTTTCTGCCTACTTATTATTATTATTTTAAATATAGTTTTATTGATTTCAGAGAGAGAGGGAGAGGGAGAGAGAGAAACATTAATGATGATGCCTCCTACATGCCCCCTACTGGGGACTGAGCCAGTAATCCAGGAATGTGCCCTGACTGGTAATTGAACTGTGACCTCCTAGTTAAATGGTCAGCAAACAGAGGCTCTCGAGACACATGTGCTCTTTGGCCCCTTGAGTGTGGCTCTTCCACAAAATACCATGGCCTCGGCGAGTCTATTTTGAAGAAGTGGCATTAGAAGAAGTTGAAGTTTAAAAAATGTGGCTCTCAAAAGAAATTTCAGTCGTTGTACTGTTGATATTTGGCTTTGTTGACTAATAAGTTTGCTGACCACTGTCCTAATTCTTAGGTCAATGTTCAACCACTAAGCCAGGCATCTTCCTATTTTTAATCGGATTATTTTGTTTGCTATTAAGTTATATGATTATTTTTCTGTATTTTAGATATTAACCCCCTTTTAGGTATATGATTTGCAAATATTTTCTCGCATTTGGTGGGTTTCCTTTTTATTTTGTTGATGGCTTTCTTTGTTGTGCAGAAGCTTTTTAGTTTTACGTACTCTCACTTGTTTATTTTTTAAAGCTGATGAACTTTTAAATTAAGTTATTTGGCTAGGATGACTGCTGTTTGTAAGGTTGTGGCTAAGACAATTAACACCTGAAGTTAAGACCAGAGAGTGAATAAAGACTTTGCATAGATCTATCTCATATCCACAACTGCCTGCTTTGGCTTAGATGTACAAAATAGCAAGCTTTGGACTGAAGATTTTTTCTCAAATTTTCACTCTATTTCATCCTCTGTTAAAGTGATTATGAGCATGTGAAACTTTTCTTGATGACTTGTCTTAGAGCTGGGTACTGCTAAGTCACTAGAACTCAGATTCCAGAGACTGTTCTTGCCCTTCCCAAGCAGGATGTGCTGCTCTGGTTTGGATCCCATCAGTAGGGAGGTCTGACTCCATGGAAGGATGATGAGTTGGCTTCTTCTGAGGAAGAACTCAGAGAATTATCTTATGGAAGTGCATGCCAGCTTTGAAGATGCTGATGGTTAGAGAATAAACTCTGTTAAACAAGAAGAGAAGAAGCTATCATTTCTATGTTTCATGAAGAAAGTACTCGGGATAAGGGACTGACCCTGATGGCCGTACAATTAGGTGAGACCAGGATCTGCCATGTGAATCCTTCCCTTTGATCTGCTTGTAGCTTGGGCAAAAGAAGGTAGCTTCAGTTAGGGTTGCAGAGTTATACACTGAGTGACCAAATTATTATGATCTCTGAATGCATAATAATCTGGCCACTCAGTGTATATCCTATATAATAAAAGTCTTATATGCAAATTGTCCCCTCAACCAGGACTTTGACCAGCAGGCAGGCTGGCCAGCAACCCATGTCCCTTTCCCCTAGCCAGGCTGACCGGAACCCACCCATGCACAAATTGAGTGGCCAGATTATTATGCGTTCAGAGATCATAATAATCTGGCCACTCAGTGTAAAAATTCAAAGGCTGGAGGAACCTTATTTGGCTTCAAGTCCAGACAGTGGTTTTGGAGCCAGCTTATATTAGTAGTTGTTACATTTTCAGGAATTTTGCATATCATTTGTAAATATAGCCATTATTAAAATAATACAAAATAGCATTAAATAAATTACATTTAAAACAAAGATAATAAATACTAAGATCCACTACTTCCTAATTAGTTTACTGTCACCTACATTCTTGAGGTTACTTACGTCTGTTGCATCTGTTGGAACTACTATTGGTGTTGTCATGACAGTAGCTTGAAGACAGACCTGGTGAAGATATGTGGAGCACAGTGAGACAGTTTCTGGTGAGTGCTGGCCAGCTGACATCTATGGAAAGGATTGTTCTTCATAGAATTTCCTTTGAGGGTGATATCAGGGCTCCAGCAAGTGCAACAAACAAATGCCTTTTTTTAAATTCAGAAAGATAGCTAAATATTCACTAGCACCCACTGGGTCCAGCCCACTCATTTTTATGTGTGAGACTGGGGCACAGAGAGAAACAGGGGCTTGTCCAAAGTTCTTGTGGGACCAAGGTACTGGCTGCAGGACTTTGTATTAGTAGTGAGAAGGACCTGGGTGAGGGTCAGGTTACCACTTACCTCCAGGGTTCCTCTCTCACAGGTGAAGGCACTGTGGGTCTAGGGCAGTGGTTGGCAAACTGTGGCTCGCAAGCTGTAGTTTGCTGCTCTGTTGACTAATGAGTTTGCCAACCACTGGTCTAGGTTCATAAACAAGCAGAGGAGAGAAAATGCAGCAGCCAGAGGAGTGGTCATCTGCTCCCTGGTGATCATAAGTAGAACAAGTTTTGAGGCTGGAAGTGACAGAGACTGAATACTGAACTCTGTCTCTAATTTGTAGTGATAAAGTTATTGAATGGAAGAATGACTAAAGAATGAGCTACTTTTATCACCACCTGATATTGTTTTATGTATGTATTTGCTATCCTATATAAAAAAGAGGGAATATGAAAATTGACCATCACTCTACCACAAAGGTAATGGTTCCCACAGTGGAGGCAGGGTTTGCGTAACATAAGATGGCTACACCCACATCATAGGCCAAATTCCCATAAAGAGCCTTAACGAGCAATCAGCACCCCCATGGGGCTTGACAGGGCACTCAGGCAGCACCCCCAACCCTGGCTTCAGGCCGGGGGGACTGACCTCAGGCCATGCCCCCAGCCTAGCAGGGCTTGATGGGGGACCTCAGGTTGTACCCCCTAGCCTGGCAGGGCATGATGGGGGACCACAGGCCATGCTCTCTGCCCGGACACCCGGCCAGGGGACCTGAGGCCACAGTCTCTGCCCAGTGGAACTTGACAGGTGACCTCAAGGAGCGGCCCCTCCCCATCCCAGTGCTGGGCTGGGGGACCTCAGGCTGTGCCCCTGGCCTAATGGGGCTTGATGGGGGACCTGAGACTATGCCCCCCCATTTCCCAGTGGGGCTTGGCGGGGGACCTCAGGGCATGTCTCCCTCTGGGCGAGGATTGATGGGAGACCTCAAGCCATGCCCCCCATCCCGGTGCTGGGCCAGGGGACCTAAGGCTGTGCTCCCCCTTCCCCTCCCCGCCCTGCGGCCTGGCAGGGCTTGACAAGGGTGGGATTGGCCTGGTCTGGATTTAGCCCAATGGGGGTGCCAGCCGGGTCTGGGTCTTACACAATTTTGAGGCTTACGTGGGTGGTGGGGACTTGACTCTGGGTCCTATGGTGTGCCCCAGATTCTGACAGCAGTCTAACTTTCTTTCATCTCTGACACTTCTATTTTAGAGAAAGGGCAAATAGCAATATTAAAATTAACTAATCCCCTCTTAATGTGCCCTCCAAGAGGGCAGGGACCTTGTCTTGCATGCCACTGCATACCCTGCTCCCAGAATAGTGCCTAACACATAGAAAGTGCTCATACATATTGCTGCTCATGGTTGTCATTACATAGCCCAAATCCCTGGGGTAAGTTTTGCCCAGAGGAATGTGCCTGGTGGAGTCCAGCACAGGAGACCCTCTCACTGTTTGCCAGGTTGCTAGACTGTCAGTGACCATCATTTCTCTTTCTTCTCAGATGACGGAGGGCCGTCGATGTCAAGTACATCTTCTTGATGACAGGAAGCTGGAACTCCTAGTACAGGTAAGAAAGTACACTTTCTAAGCTTCTTCTGTGACTGATGTGGCTGGATCACACTTTGATTCAGCTGAGAGGTGGGCAACAGTGTAAACTATTTTTCAGCCTAAATCTGTACAAATTTATGAGAGAAGATTATGATACACCCTGGTACATTTGTGTGTGATTGCTATTTTTGTTCATTCTGTTTCTTTGCACACCACGCCTAAGGCATTCAAGGTCAGATGTATATCTAACCTATTGTTGCAAATCTCTAGAAAAGGAAATTCCACGACTGCCATTAGCTATTCTTTATGCTTGAAAGAAGATAATTATAATGTAACTTAAATAACTCTTGCTGTGCCAAAATTGGTTCAATTGTCTAAAACATGGTTCATTATTTCAAGTTAAGCTTTCATAGGGGAAGCAATCTCTTGGCTCTGTCTTCTCTTTAAGAGCTGAATAAGCACCTGACGCCATCCTGTGTGTCAATATTGCCATCTCAGTTGAACATCTGTAGAAACTAACAGAGGAAATGAATGTATCTCCAAGCTAAGAACACATCAGTGTCAGGGAAGTCCAAAAAGTAATTAGGATCAAAGACCGTGGACTTGCTCAACTTACTCTTGGAAAAACCATTGTTTTACCCAAAGCCTTAGACAGTGGTGAAGTTTCCAAACTTGATTTAAATAACTTAATTCCAAATCTGTTGCTCAGCTCCAACTTTTGTAACTATATTTGCTTGATATTCTCAAATGTCTATCAAATTCATAGGACACTACTCCTTATCCATGACATTTTACTGTGAAGAAGCTACATCAGTCAATTGAAATGATACCTGCATGCTCACTTCCCTCGGGGAACCACACTGCACTGTTGTAGAAAGTCACATAGAACTTTAGGATTCATTCTCACTTTAGAAATACTCTCCTTTTGTGTTCCCTTGTACATGTCACGTGGATTTCAAAATGTTCCAATAGGTCAGATGTATCTCTAACCTATTGTTGCAAATCTCTAGATAAGAAAATTCTAGAGATTTGATTTCAGAGAGGAAGGAATTCTAGAGATTTTTATAGGAAATAAATTATAAAGACATTACAAACACAATGTAGGAAACAGAGAAAATAGGACATAGTTCATAATCACAGCATACTAATGTAGGAAACAGAAATAATAGGACAGCTCATAACACAGCACACTAATGTAGGAAAAGAGAAAATAGGACATAGATTATAATCACAGCACACTAATTCAACTACTCTTCTCATTTTGGCATATCTCATATTTATACTTATATTCTTTATATTTATATTCCTTTCATGGTTATAGTCATAATGTATGTATAATTCTATATTTTTTTCACTTAACATTGTTCTTCACTAGCATTTTTCAAGTTATTATCAATTGTCATCTTTATTAATGGCTGTATAAATTGTAGAAAAGGATATACCATTATTAGCTAATCATTCACTCTTTTGAGTACATTTAAGGATCTTTTGTTGTTTTGTAATTTTTTTTCATTATGACAAGGAAATGCTGTGATCAATTTATCCACCTATATAGAGTTCTCCCACATTTTGGATTATGTCTTTATTAGGCTAGAATAGGCTATATTGCAAGGTCTCCAGTCTTATGAAGAGTCAAACTTGTGATCTGGGTTGGGGTATGAATAGGTAGAGGGGATTATTAAAGGAGCAAGATCTCTTCAGTTAGCAGGATCAGGACTAATCAAGTGATTGGAGCTTTAAGTTGTTAAGAATCAGTGTGAGCTCTTCACAGGTGAGTGGTCTGCAGTGTCTTTGATGCTTTTTGTGTAACAAGTCTTGGAGGTGTATATAGCAGCCAACCTCTGAAACAGGAAGTGAGGCCTCAGTGACAATGAAGCTACCTTCTCTTGGCCAGCTTGCCGTGAGAAAACTGAATAGAGGCATCTGAAATAGACTTGAGTCACAGAAAAGATGTTTTATTAGCCTTAGCTGGTTTGGCTCAGTGGATGGAGCATCAGCCTATGGACTGAAGGGTCCCAGGTTTGATTCTGGTCAAAGGCATTTGCCTGATTTTGGGCTCAATCCCCAGTGGGGTGCATGCAGGAGGCAGCCAGTCAATGATTCTCTCTCATCATTGATGTTTCTGTCTCTCTCTTTTCCTTCCTCTCAAATCAATATAAATATATATTTTTAAAAAAGATGTTTTATTACTGATGGCCACATTTTTAGAAAGGCCATCTTCAGCCCTTAACTATCAAGAAAATGTTGAATTAGACCAAGCAAGAGTTCATACTCTTCCCATCCCTTTTTAGAATATACTTCATGTGATTCCCTCTTCCTAAAACACTCTTTCCCACCCCATCCCTATTCCTGGCTGGTTTCTGGTAAGCTTTCAGACCACAGCTTAGAAAATGCATTACCCCCTAAGGCTTTCCCTGGCCCTACCCTATGCTCCTCTATAGCTGGGTCTTAGCTGTTCCTCTTAACTCCCCCTTTCCTTCTTACAGCACTGTCATAACTCATTTTAACATTCACTGTCATTTCTGTTTACTTGTCAGCATTTCCCAGAGCCACCAACAAATTAAGGACTGGATCTGTTTTTTGATCATTGTATCCCCCATACCCAGCCCATGTCTGGTACTCATGTCAGTAAATAAATACTTCTTAAATTAAAAAAAAAATTAAAAAAAGAAAAGAAAAGAGTGAATCCTAAAGTTCCCTGGTATTACTTCCCTAAAGGACTTACTTCTTGCCATAGAACCATTGGTTGGCAGGGGATTTACTTAGGTTACTGCAGTGGTCGGCAAACTCCTTAATCAACAGAACCAAATATCAACAGTACAACGATTGAAAATTCTTTTGAGAGGCAGATTTTTTAAACTTACTTTTCTTTTAATGCACTTCTTCAAAATAGACTTGCCCAGGCCATGGTATTTTGTGGAGGAGTCACATTCAAGGGGCCAAAGAGCCACTGGGTTAGTGCATAACAAATAAATGAGTAAGTAAATAAGTAAACAAACAAAGCCCAGCCAGGATTGCTCAGTGGTTGAGCATCAACCTAAGAACGAGGAGATTACATTTTAATTCCCAGGTCGGGGCATTTTCCCAGATTGCAGGCTCATCCCCAGTGTGGGAAGTACAGGAGGCAACCGATCAATGATTGTCTCTTATCATTGATGTTTCTGTCTCTTGCTCTCTCTCCCTTTCTCTCTGAAATCAATAAGAATATAAAAATAACTAAATAAATAAATGAGCAATTCTAAACTTTTTTCTACATTATTGCAGGGTGGGCTTCTGCAAAACTTTGGGAAACAAGATTAAAGTTATTTGACAAAAGCCAACTTAAAAATATGACTTTCCTTTCTCATCTACAAAGTGTTGTTGTTCAGGATTACATTCTTTTGTCAGAATCATTTCTAAAGGGAATCCCTATTCTCCACTCTTTGAGCCATCTCAGGGTTTTTAGCAGCAGAAAGCATTATGACTTCATATCCTTCTTTTTTATATTTTAAATTCACAAAGCACTGAGGTCCATTATTGCTAAAGGTTTTGTTGTCACTGTTGGACAATTTCAGAATATTTGTAAAAAGTCTTAGACTAAGCCAGTGGTTCTCAACCTTTCTAATGTCATGACCCTTTAATACAGTTCTTCATGTTGTGGTGACTCCCAACCATAAAATTATTTTCGTTGCTATTTCATAACTGTAATTTTGCTAGTGTTCATGAATTGTAATGTAAATATCAGTGTTTTCCTATGGTTTTAGGCTCCACAGCAGCGGTTTTCAACCTTTGGGTCGTGACCATCGGAAAACACAGATACTTATATTACGATTCAATAACAGTAGCAAAATTACAGTTATGAAGTAGCAATGAAAATAATTTTATGGTTGGGGGGCATCACAACTTGAGGAACTGTATTAAAGGGTCACAGCATTAGAAAGGTTGAGAACTACTGGACTAAGCAATGCCTTTCAATGTTTCTGAGATTACCTAACAAGGTTTATAAGACAGAAAGTGGGGTTTGGGGTTTATAGGAAATGTTTATTTCCCATGGAGAAGCACAGGGGTTGACACCAGGGTGACTGACTGACAAACATTCCTAAGTAGCAAAGAGGTGGGAGGTCTAGTTTTCGATCATTAATTATTAGGTAAGAGACACATCAAAGGCTACACCTCCGACCTTCAGAAGCAGGAAAAGACTGAGCTGACAGAATCAGAAACTAACAGTTGCTTCCCACCAGGAAGATGCTGTTAAGCAGTCTATCACAGGGACAATTTTCTGTGGTGGTGTAGACCTGGTCACTGTACTGATAGCATTTCCCTTCTCTGGATTACAGAGCAAAAGGCCCATGATCCCCAAATGGAATGCTTTTTCTAAAGCCCTTTGAGATTTCTAAGTGAAATCTGCTTCCAGATCCCTGACTGCCCTGAGATATGGAGGGAAGGGAAGGTTAAGAGTGCACATACTGGGATTTCATATTCCAAAGATTCATCCCTAAATCCACAGGCAGGCCTTTGACACCAGGACATTATCATGTGACTTTTAAAATTATTGAATTCCTCTTGAGGACAGCTGGAAAGATGATGTGAGCATTCAGTAACAAATCAACCTCAGTCATGGGGCAGGTGGTCCAGGCAGATTGCCCTCCCATCCATCCCAGAGAGAGTGTCATCCAAAATTGTTTCAACCAACTAGAAACATACTCGAAAATCCTGTGTCAAAACGAGAGAGGCCACCATCACGGGTGTCTCTTAGTCAGCCTTTACCAGAGGGTGCCTGCATGTTTTGTATTGAGCTTTACAAATCTTGGCTTCATATGGTTATTCCTTTAAAATGACTTTCTTCACTTTTCTCTGATCTGAATGCAGATTTGGGGGAGCATTTTGAAAGTGGAGAAAAGGAAATGTGGTTCAGCCTTAGTAAGAACAGGTAACAAAGACAGAGAAGAATTTCCTGACTGTGAGGTTCCAAAGATAGAAGCCATTAACAGGGAAGGTTCAGACTCTTTTTCCTGGGAATCTTAAGAAAGGGATAGGTTTTCATTAGTTTGGAATAGCTGAGGTGTGCCACCCTTCCTTATTAGGTCTCTGAGGCTGTGCTGCTGTATGGTCCCCTGTCTTACAGGAAGACAGGCCAGGGCAGGAAACAGACCCAGACCTTCTGCTCCAGAAGCACCTGGTGTCAAGGTATTCTCCACACTTCAGATGAGCCCTTGCCATTCCCCAACTCAGCTGCAATGAACACCGCTTCTTTTTAATTAAATTTATTATTAATTACAATTGGCATAAAATATTATATTATTGTCAGATGTACAGCTAGTGACTAGACACTGATATACCTTAGGAAGTGATCATCCTGTTAAGCCTGGTATCTATCTGGTACCATACACAGTTTTACAATATTATTGAGGGATCCTGGATTGCAAGAGGGTACAGGCTGAGGGACCCCACAGTACATGATAGGGCTGGGGAGAGACAGCAGGAGGGCTCCAGAGAGTGTCCAGCCCATCTCGCCCAGTACTGATCGGCAGTACTCCAGCAGCAAGCTAACCTACTGGTGAAAGCATCTGTCCCCTGGTGGTGAGTGCATATCATAGTGACTGGTTAAATGGTCTAACAGTTGGACACTTAGCGTATTAGGCTTTTATATATATAGACAGTCCCAGTGCTGAACTTTACATCTCTATGACTATTTTTACAACTGGCTATTTGTACTTCTTAATCTCTTTCATCTTTTACATCCATCCCCCACCTCCCTCTGATGACTATCAGTTTTTGTTCTCTGTGTTTACAAGTTTGTTTATGTTTTGTTTATTTGTTCAGATTGTTTATTTTTTAGATTCCACATCCTATCTAATAAAAGAGTAATATGCAAATTGACCGTGCCTCTGCTACACCAATAAGCTGCGGCCACCAGCCACGCCTACCAGTCAATCAGAGCGAGTATGCAAATTAACCCAACCAAGATGGCTATGGACACAGAGAGAGCAGGAGGGAGGCTTTGGTTGCCCTTGACAATAGAGGAAGCCAAGCTTTCCACACATCCTGGCCAGTTCCAGCCTCTGCTTAAGGCAACAAAGTTTCAATGGCTGTGTGAGCAGAAGGCTTGGCTCCATTCTAGGCTACTAAGTTTCAGTCGTAGAAGATAAATAAATCCCAGATACCAGGGCCTCTGCTTGGGTTGCCAGGGCGTGTGGCCAGCCTGCAAACCACCACAGGCCCCTCGCCCAGGGCACCCCACTCCCCAAGGGAACCCCCACCAGATCCAGGATACCCCTCAGGACAAACCAGCTGGTCCCCTCCCATGCACCAGGCTTCTATCTTATCTAATAAAAGAGTAATATGCATATTGGCCATCACTCTAATGCACAATATGGCTGCCTCCATGTGGTCAAAAGATCCTGCCCCCATGTGGACACAAGATGGCCAGCAGGGGAGGGCAGTTGGCAGGGACCAGGCCTTCAAGGGAGGGCAGTTGAGGGTAATCAAGCCAGCAGGGGAGGGACCAGGCCTGCAAGAGAGGGCAGTTGGGTGTGATCAAGCCTACAGGGGAGGGCAGTTAGGGGTGACCAGGCCAGCAGAGGAGGGAAGTTGGGGGTGACGGGGCCTGCAGGAGAAGGCAGTTAGGAGTGACCAGGCCCACAGGGTAGGGCAGTTAAGGGCAAACAGGCTGGCAAGGGAGCAGTTAGGCATCGATCAGGCTGGCAGGGGAGTGGTTAGGGGGTGATCAGGCTGGCAGACAGAAGTGGTTAGGGGCAATCAGGAAGGCAGGCAGGTGAACAATTGGGAGCCAGCAGTCCTGGATTGTGAGAGGGATGTCTGACTGTTCGTTTAGGCCCCATCCCAGAGAGGATCGGGCCTAAACGGGCAGTCAGACATTTCTCAAGGGGTCCCAGATTTGAGAGGGAGCAGGCTGGGCTGAAGGACCCCCCTCCCCATGCGTGAATTTCATGCACCAAGCCTCTAATATAAGTATAATCATATAGTATTTGTCTTTCTCTGTCTGACTTATTTTGCTCAGCACAATAACCTCTAGGTCCATCCATGTTGTCATAAATGACAAGATTTCATTATTTTTTTAGTCTAGTAATATTCCATTGTACATATGTATACAAATATTTATTCATTTGTCTTTGATGGACACTTAGGTTGCTTCCATATCTTGGCTATTGTACATAATGTTGGAATGAACATAGGGGTACATATGTCTTTTTGAATTGGTTGAACCCCACCTCTTCTTGAGGAAGCTGCCCTGTTGAGAAGGCAATATTCTAGGATTATAGTGTTGCCCCTCTGACCCCCTTTCTCATGGCCATTGTCACCACACATATAACCATCTACTTCTGTTAAAACAGAGGAACCTGGGTGCATGAATTCGTGCATGGTTGAGGTCCGGCCAGCCTGGCCAGGGGGAGGGGAAATGGGCAGTTGGCCGGCCTGCCTTCTGGTCAAAGTCCTGGTTGAGGGGACAATTTGCATATTAGTCTTTTATTATGTAGGATATACACTGAGGGGCCCGATTATTATGCGTTCAGAGATCATCATTATCTGGCCACTCAGTGTATATACTGTGAAACCTAGAATATGATGTGGTTCACCTGGAATGTGGCAGCTGTGCTGGCCTCTAGCCAGCATTGTAAGTGACTGGACTTAAAGATTTTAAATCTCATCTCAGGTTGAGAGCTGAAGATGGGCTTACCCAGGTCATTCCATTTCTTCAAACTCAGTTTCTAATCGACCCAGTGAAAATTTAAACATGTGTCACATGATTATGAAGGATTGTCATATCATGTAGACAAGCCTGAGGGTATCAGGTGTGGAAGAAGATTAAATAAGCAAGTTAAATCAGTGTTGCCTTGTCATCACTGTCTGACAGTGGTGCTAGTGACACTTTCTTAAAGGTTAATAAGTATGTTAATATGGACTTTGAATAAAGCAGTGTTGAAAGCAAAGTAAATATTCTGGCCTTTAAAGAGCTAAAAAACCTGCAAACCATGTATATGACTTACACAAAAATCTGGAACCCTAATCATGCCACATAGCATAAATGAACAGGCCTGGGTTCTCTACATGTGTGCACACACCCCTCTCACCCCCCATCCTCAGCTACTTCCGTGGCTTGCAATGTTCTTTTGAAAAAATATAAGGGATTTACTTGGATACAAATCCAAGTAAAACAGGAATTCCTCGCAAGGTACATAATGCCAAGGGGAAAAAAAATAATAAGTTGATTCCCTATCTTCCTAACTGAGAAGGGTGGCTCAATTTGCTTGCTGGCCTGTCCACTGATGAGTGAGCCAGGTCTGCCATCTGCTCCTGTCTGTTCTAAATTCACCAGGAGGTCCAGTGTCAGCCAGGGGTGGGAAGCCATGTGCAGAAGCTGGGCGCAGACCAAGGGCCGGCCTCAGTGTTGCGACCCTTCTGTCCGGGGGACCTCCCATGCCATCAGCCACCTCATAAAGTAAGAGCCAAGCGGGTGTCAGGCAGCACTGCTTTGGGCTGACCTCAAACTGCACCACAATTGCCATCATCATTTATTAGGCTTCTTGCTGCAAAGCTACACCAATGAGCCAAACAGATGTCTTTCTAGCCCCTGGGGATGGCTGACAATATTTACATTTTAAAGGCAAATGGTGAAGCTAATAGATGTTAAGGTATAGATTAGAGACAGATAAACATAATGACAACCCTAATCAAAAGTTCGTTTAGTGCCTTGGAGGAATCAGAAATAGTCCACAAAGTATGCCCTTGGGTGACACAAGCAGCTAAGGAGTTTCCTCTTTGGCAAGGAGGGAGGGACCAGTACATCTTCTTTCTGCAGCAAGGGCCTTGATGGAAAAGGGGGTGAGCGCTGTGATGGTTGGGAACAAAAGACAATTCCTGTCCTCCTGTGGGGCTGTGATAGAAGGAGGACCACCAACACATACATGCACACGCACACGTACACGCACATGGACACATACTCACACTCCGTTTTACATGCAGCTCAGACAAGACAGCTCAGCCTGGCAGAGGCTGAGGAGAGGAGACCATCTCTCCGGGCTCTAAGGTCCAAGCTGTGGTTTCTTTGCAATAATCCCATTTTTGCTCCCCTCCCCCTGTTTACCCTGCTTTCTCACCCCTTCCCCACCCCATTCTCCCTGAGGCTAATTTTAACCTGTTTTAAAGTGGATTCCTTGGAACTATTTAAAATGGCCAATATTTGGCCGAAACCGGTTTGGCTCAATGGATAGAGTGTCAGTCTGCGGACTGAAGGGTCCCAGGTTCGATTCCGGTCAAAGGCATGTACCTTGGTTGCGGGCACATCCTCAGTAGGGGGCGTGCTAGAGGCAGCTGATCGATGTCTCTCTCTCATCGATGTTTCTAACTCTCTATCCCTCTCCCTTCCTCTCTGTAAAATATCAATAAAATATATTTAATAAATAAATAAATAAACAAATAAATAAATAAAATGGCCAATATTTGGCTGACTTTTCCTACTGAAAGGACAGTTTCATTTGGTTCCCACTGAATGTGAAGGAGAGGAAGGGAAGGGGGGAAGAGGCAGGCCTCCTTCCCTTCCAGGAAGGACCTTCAGAAAGTGGATTGTATGGTTTTGCTTATAGTTTTGTTACTGCTGCATTTCTTTAAACCCTTTACAAAATCATTTCCACATGTTCTCTGAAGTAGCCCCAGGGGAATGTTTGCACATAAGGAATCTCAGGTGATGCCTGTAATCTGTGGGCTCCTAATTTTTGTCTCCCTGATCAAGAGGATAAGAGGGGGGATTAAATGAATTTAACACACAATGTAGTTCAGCGAAATGTGAATAATTATGCTTATAGGGGAAAGACACACATAAAACACATACAGACACACACACACACATACATGTGCACACATCTCTAACAGAGTGTGGAAAATTAAGAGGAAGCTGGCCATCTAGAAAGGATGGTGTCACAGGAATCTGGAAGTTAATCTGGGTGTTTTTGTTTTTTATCCATAATTCACAGATTGACTTTTGTCATATTGCTCAATTCAAACACTTGCTCATTTGGGAAATCTTTATTGTTTGTCTACCACTGTGCTATGCAGATCTAAGTGTGCTCCCTGTTGGGGCAAGAGGTCATGTCTGGAGGTGAGAAATTATCATTCAGGCTTTTTAGTATGACTTGTACAAATCCAGGGGTGGGTGTTCTTTTGTTCCTTTAATGACCTCCCTTCCCCTACTCCATTCTGTCCTTCCTTGTAAGGATGGGGTTCAGGAGGATTTAGGGGAATGGAGATCTACTCATCTGGCTCTGCTGCTGCTTGTCTCACTCATGGAAAAGAGGGGAGGCGGGGAGGAAGGGAGAGGCCGAGGGACAGAGGGAGGGAATAATGGGAAAGAAGGGAGGGAGATCCTCTCCTGAGAAATAAGGAGTTGCCCAGTATCAGGTGGAGGAGGAAGGAATGGAAAGGTCTGAGGCCATCTTGGCTGCTCTGTATTTTCTGGGACTTTTTCACCCACAGGGACTTCCCTAACGCTTGAATCTCTCTGCTTTCCTCTTTCCTTCCTCACCTAGCATTGAACTAACAATTTAGTTATTAAAGAAACTCAGAAGATTCCAGATTTGGTCAAGCCATAGTCCCACATGTTGGGTGCCTGCTAGGTATGTGTGACTGCTGGGGTGGCAGCTTTTAACTCCACATACCCAGCTCAAGCCTGTTGTCCCCACTTCTCATCAAACCCAGGGCATCTTTTTCTTGCACTTGCTTTAAAGGTGAGCCCACCAAGGCAACCAAGGTTAAGAACCCAGACTTCTTTTTGACCTATTCCTCAATTCTATCTCCATCTTCAAGTCTTGCCAGTTTTCCCCTCGTAAGGAAAATAGCCTTTCTTCTCCATTCCCGCCTTCATCTTGTGTAGACATTTGTCACCTGGGCTTGGCATTCTCAACACCCTCAGCACCCCTGCTCTGTTTTCTTGGTGTTCTGTAAGGGCCTCCTCGCCGACCTCAACATTTCCACACTCCGGACAGTTCAGTTCATCCTATACAACACAAGTGGGTTATTCTTCCTTCACTGCTGCTTTATAACATGTCTCTGCTCTGCGCTTTTAGTAGTTCATCCTGTTTGGATTCCTCTGTTGGACTGTCATGTCCCTGCGTAGTGCAACCCTGTCCTTCTTATAAGAGCAGGATATTAAAGGTGAAGAAGGCAGTTTTGCCCCTACCTGCTTCCTCTCTGGATGTGCCCCAGGTGTCATAGCTGGGTCCTGAACTTTATGATTACAGGGAATTGTATTGATAGTGATGGACAGATTAGCCATGTGATCCTGACTCTCAAACTTCTTTCACTCACAGAATCCTTTGTCCAATTTCATATAAATGAGGAGTTCTGAACCCCACCAGCTTGCCCCACCCACTAACAGGGATTTGCCCAACAGGCCACAGCAGACCCCACAGGGTTTGGAATTTACTATTCGAAGTAGATACCAGTCAACAGAAATGTACATATCCTTTATGCAAACCAACACAATCCTGGACAGTTAAGTGTAAATCGAGTTTTAATTATATAAGCCATCATTTAAATGGTTTGGGAAATTTTATAACTTACTGATTAATCATCATGTTATTACCAGACTATTCTAAGGGCTTCTTGTGTGCTCAATCTCAGCTGCTGATCAGCTCCACAATGCTCTGAGGTAGGTAGCTATTATTGTCCTCATTTTTCAAATGAGAAAATTCAGACACAGAGGAGTCAGTAACTTGTTCAGAGTTGTAAGGCTGGTAAATGTGGAGACCTGATTCAAACTCTGGCTGTCTGGCTCCAGAGTGAGAGCAGCTTGTGACCAGTGTGCTAAGAGCACAGGCTTTGGGGCCAGACGGCCTGCCTTCAACACCTGGCCTAAATTCAAAACTAGCCAAGGTCACAGAGCTATCAACTCCCGTGCTTAGTAGCTCCATGACCTTAGCCAATTGCATAACCTCTTTAAGCTTCAGTTTCTTTATCTGCAACCTTGGAATGATAACTGCTTTCAGTCTGACTGATGTAATTTTATCTGTAAGTTGATACTAGTACCTGCCTTATAGAGCTGTGGTCAGGATTCGATGAGTTAGAACATGTGAAGTGCTAAGAAGACTTCCTGGCACCTCATGTCGCTCTCTTAGCTAGAATCAGATGCCCAGGTTGGACCACTTAGTAGCTATGGTAACCTGGGCAAACCATATGCCTTTGCTACCGATTGATAAAATGAGAATAACTATCTTAGCCTTTTGGAGAAATGCTACATAACTTGCTGAGTTATTATTCCTAGTAATTTGGTTTTTATTATGACTCTGTACAAGGCTTTATGGAGTATTTTTAGAGTTCAGTGTAAGCTCACTTGACAAGTGATGGGCTGACTGTCTGTCAAAAATGTCTTAACTATTGAATCTCCTGGGCTTCTCAGCACATCATCTCCTCATCTTTTAATGAACTGCTGATCCTTCCAGTGTCATATACACCTCCTATGACAAGGTCATACAAGGACATGTATTAATGCAGAGTACTGATAACCATCCAGATAAGTGAATTTAGTTTGACCTCCACTTATGTCAAAGCATGCTAATCATTTCTTGTCATTCTTGGGGATGAAATAGAAAAAAAAAATGACTTTGATGGATTCAGCCCAGTATCTTAAAAATAACCCTGTTCATAATGCTTTACATTAAAATGATCTTGTAGCACAGTTATATACACATGGGTCATATTAGTCTGATAGAGGGGAAGGTAAAAACTGAGAGCGAACACCATCCCTTATAAACAATGGTTTCCCCAAGCCCATTCCTTACAAACTCAAGTTCTCACAACTTCACAAGGTAGCTTGTTTCCCATTCAGGACTGTATCCTGGGACAGAGGGGTTGAAGTGCTCTAGCCAGATCTTGTAGCACCGAGTGGGATGGACATGTTGGAGCATTCAGGTGTGTTTTATGTGATTCTGCAAGGCTCAGAGGAACACCTGCTTAACCAGGCCTGCTGGATCTCAGCAATCTGATGATCCCTGGAAGAAACTCATGGCTCTGAAAATGCCTAACTGCTGGTTCAAAACTGGCCAGTTCTTTTTATATGTATGCTTTTGAAGGAAGAAGGTTTTAAAATCTCATACAAGTTCTCTGAGGGTGGCAGTAGATTGGTACAATGATGCTTACATTTTAAATTGTCGATAGATCTTAAGATACTTTTACTAGTTTAAAGTGAGCTGTCTGTTAATATTATAAAAAGCCTTTATTAACCTTCCTTACTCTTACGATAGTATTAGTGACTTGTAAAAACAAAGTGTAACTAGACTCATACAAAGGTACGTTAGAACTATAATAATCCTTCAAATTACCTTAGTTCTCCATTTCATTTCACCACATATCCTTAACAGAGTCAGAGAGGTAGGATGTCTTCTCACCCACCTTTCAGAGATTAAGTGGATTTGGTTCCATACCATTGCAATAAAGCAAGTATTACAAGAATGTGAGTCCCATGAATTTTTTGTTTTCTAGTGCATATGCAAATTATGTTTACACTGTAATGTTGACTATTAAGTATGCAGTAGCATTATAACTAAAAAAAAAGTACATACCTTCTTTTAAAATTACTTTTTGACTCTGAGAGACTGGCTCAATGCCAAATTGTCATAAACCTTCAGTTTTAAAAAATACAATAAAGCGAAGCACAATGAAACAAGGTATGCCTGTATGACCTAATGATACCGTGATAGCCAAATGCCTTCCGCATTAAATTGGTTCAGTCAGAAAGAAGCACACATGCATACATCTTAGGGGGTAGTGCTGCCATTTAACCTTTTTAGTTCAGCAACAATGTTCTCACCAGATTGCATTTACAAGCATGAAAAAATAGTAGGTTTTGCGTTCATGTTCACTTTGAGCACAGGGAGACTGGTCACTTGCTAGTGGTGGCAGCGGCCCCAAGCACCACATCTTCCACAATGTCATACCCGGGAAAGGGAGTTTCTCCTCTTGTTAACCCTTTTGTCCTGGAGGAAGAACCTTCCCATCCTTATTTCCCTGCTGCACCCCAGACCGTACCAGGCTCTTGTTCCCACATGAGCCAACTGCCAATGAGACAGGATGAATGTGATGGGCTTCACCCAGTGGTTATCAAAATGTGGGCCTGGGTTGGCAGCATTACTGTCATTCTGGAACATGTGAGAAATGTGAGTTCTCGGGCTCCATCAGGCCAGAGCCAGAGTCTGCCCTGGAGCCTGTGTGCTTCCCAGGCACATCATTTGGAGGCAGGAAGGACTGAAGGCGGAGGAGAGATGGGGCCGAAGGCCTGGCTGCTCAGTGTGATGCAGGCATTCCCAGACTTTTGGATTTAAGGGACCAGAACATTTAAAGATAAAAGTGGAGCTGGGATATTTGCTTTTTTTTTTTTTGCCAAGTAAAGGTATTAAAAATATTGCTGACTAATGTAACTTGCACTTATGTAATAAAAAAGAAAACACATCGAACAGGATATGAAAACAGAGTAAAGAACAGTCTCTTAAATAGAATACATTTAGCTTTATGAAGCAGTTGACACTCACTAAACTTATTTTTCTTCTTTCAACACTGGCCCATGGAAAAATGTATCAAGGATCAGGAAGCATTAATGTGAAAAGCTCACATTTTGGATAAAGTCAAATCCGAGTTTGAATCCTGGTTCTCTCTTCCTACGTAGATGGTGTGTGGCCTTTGGAAATACTTGTCTTTATGAACTTTAGCTTTGTTGTTGCTAAAATGGGAAGTATAATAACTACCTTGCAGGATTGTGATGGTAATTAGAGATAATGCTAATATGTAAAATACTCTTGTACTGAGGAAATTCCAAGGATTCAGATTTCCTCTCAGGAACCAGGGACAAAATTCAATCAAATTATTTACTATACAATAATAGCTAATAATGCAGGCATTCCAAATCTTAAGGCATGGCCTGTGATTGTTGAAACAAGGCCAAAGTTAATGTAAGAAGTCTCTACTGCCCCAAGCATGAACTTTGACATCATATCATTTTTTAACTGTGACTCTGTTAGCGTGGCTGTCATAATGAAATACCACAGACTGGGAGGCTTACAGAATAGAAATTTATTTTCTCACAGTTCTGTGAGCTAGAAGTCCAAAATCAAGGTGTCAGCAGGTCCTGTTTCTTGTGCTGTCTCCCTCCTTGGCTTGCAGATGGCCACTTTCTCACTGTCATCACATGGCCTTTTCCTGTGCAGGCATTTCCCGATCCCCCAACCCTCCTCCTCGCCCCTTGCCAACGTCTCTTCCTCTTCTTGTGAGGGCACCACTCCTGTTGGATCAGGGTTCCACCCTGTGTGACTTTCATTATTACCTCTCCAAATAGTCACATTAGACTTCAACATAGAATTTAGGGTGGAGAGCATACAATTCAGATTATCACAGTAATCTTGAGCAAATGATCACTTTAAGCCTTAGAATCTAAGTCTTTTTTTATTTTTTTAAGAAATTAAGCAAAAGAACATAAATGTGGACAACAGTGCTTTCCTTGATGGGTAGTCGTGAGGCATAGTGTAGCAGTGTGTGTTCAGCTGCCCATCATTAACCTCCTGAGGGCAGCCGGCAGGCTTCATGCAAAGAGCTGCTAGAATCAGCCTCAGGTTTCTCACCTGGGAAGCGGGTGTTTCATGGGGCTAGTTCTCGGAAGTGGAGTTTCTCAGGGGGAGTATGAGCTGGGTGAGCACATGCCAGCTCAGATCTGAATAATCACTGAAGCTATAGGTGTCTGCTACTCCCCAACCTTCATCACTGTAAAATAGGGGTGATGGCCCTGGCTGGTGTGGCTAAGTTGTTTGAGAGTCCTCCCATATACTAAAAGTCACTGGTTCCATTCCCAGGCACATGCCCAAGTTGTGGGTTTGGTCCCTGGTTGAGGAAACTGATTGGTGTTTCTCTTTCTGTCTGTCTCTCTCAAAATAAATAGACAGGTGCATAAATAAAATCCTATATAATAAAAGCTCAGTGACCGAATGGTGGAATGACCAGAACAACTGGTCAACCAGTCGCTATGATGAGCACTGACCACCAGGCGGCAAACACTCAATGCAGAAGCTTCTCCGCTCAGAGGCACAGATCCACAGCTGCTTGGCTGACTGGGATGAGCAGCACTCCCACAGTGGGTGATCCCCGTGAGTCATACCCCCCCACCAGCGCACAAATCCTGAGCACTGGGCCTCTACTGAAATAATAAATATGGGTGACAACTTGTAAGGCTCCTTTTTTCTCTGGAGCCAGAAGACTGTGTGCATTGGACTGTGATTGAGGCCTGGGCTTGATGACCATCAAGCCTCTGTGAAGATAGGACCATGCGGCAGTCAGGAAAGACACGTGAGTGAATCTTAAGCTCTTGGTATTCAATAAACTTAAAGGAGAAAGGAAAGAGAGAAGGATGCAATCATATCCAAAGCCAAATTAACTGGGACCTCACTGAAAACCTTAGAACAGTGGTTGGCAAACTGTGGCTGGTGAGGCACATGTGGCTCTTTGGCCCTTTGAGTGTGGCTCTTCCTCAAAATACAACAACCTGGGCAAATCTATTTTGAAGAAGTGGTGTTAGAAGAAGTTTAAATTAAAAAAACTTGGCTCTCAAAAGAAATTTCAATCATTGTACTATTGACTGATGAGTTTGCTGACCACTGCCTTAGAACTTTACATCTACATCCACAGACTTCCTCAGAGTATATTAGAAATTGTGTTGGCTGAGATTACCACTGCAGAGGGTCATTTAAAAAGTATTTTCTCATAAATATAATTTCCTTAGTCTTCTGTCCAAATGGATGGTGACCACCTCAAATGTCTAGAAATGGTGATTCTTTCAGCCAGGCCCTAATATTACTGTGTTCATCTTTCTTTCTTCCTTTTTTTTTGTTTTGTGTTTTTTGTTGTTGTTGTTGTTGTTGTTAATCCTCACTGGAGGATGTTTTTTCCATTGATTTTAGAGAGAGTAGAAGGGAAGGAGGAAAGAGGAGAAAGAGAAAAACTTCAATATGAGAGAGCCACATCAATTATTTTGCCTTCCACACATGCCCCAACCGGGGCAGGACACCTACAACCCAGGTATGTGCCCTTGACTGTAATTGAACCCATGATCCTTCAGCCAACGCTCTAACCCACTGAGCAACCACCGACCAGGTTCGCGTTTATCTTGATCATCATCAGATGGATTTTATTCAATGTCATGGTCCTGGTCAATATGTTAGGCTGTATAATAAAGGAAAACAAGCATGTCTCCATGCCCCAGAAATTTATCATCTAAAGAATGTAATGTCAGTACAGTGAGAAATGCAGAAAAAAAAATCCAGATGGGAAACAAGGCAACAAACCAAGAGCATAGTCATGAAATATGGGTTGATGAAAGTAGACCATAAATGGTGTGATGGAAAAAGATATTCTTTTCCATCATGTTTCTGAATAGGGGAGTGAGTGGAGAAGAATAATTATGCCCTGTCTTTCCTAGAAAGAATGGTTTCTGGTGGAGTTAAGCCTGTTTTTCCCTGTATCTTCTTCAAGATGCTCCCTGGGTAGGTAGGATAAAATAGAGGTCAAAGATAGAATCCCAGTGGCACTGGAGTGGCCAGAATGTGAAGCAGAAGAAAGAGTGTGAGAAATCAAACAGAAGATGCCCAGTAATTCTGTGTAACTAGAGCCATATGGATCTATAGGACACCTGGCTGACCTGGCTGGGCAGAAGTGGAATTGGGATTTGATGGGAAGAAAGCAGGAAGTCATAAAGGCACCACACCATGCATTTCTTTTTTTTATTTATTAATTTTTTTATACATATCTCCCCATTGCCCCCCCTCCCTCCCAGGCATACCACAACCCCCCAGTGTCTATGTTCATTGGTTATGCTTATATGCATGCATACAGGTCCTTTGATTGATCTCTTATCTACCTCACCTAACTTTAATCTTCCTGCTGTAATTTCACAGTCTGTTTGAAGCTTTACTGTCTCTGTATCTATCCTTTTGTTCATCAGTTTATAATGTTCTTTATTATCCCCCAATGAGTGCGATCATGTGATGCTTCTCCTTCATTTACTGGCTTATTTCGCTAAGCATAAGGCTCTCCAGTTCCAACCAGGTTGCTGCAAATGGTAAGAATTCCTTCTTTTTTATGGCAGCATAGAATTCCATTGTGTAGATGTACCACAGTTTTCTGATCCACTCATCTGCTGACGGGCACCTAGGCTGTTTCCAAATTGTGGCTATTGTAAATGGTGCTGCTATGAACATAGGGGTGCATAAATCCTTTCTGATTGGTGTTTGTAATTTCTTAGGATAAATTCCTAAGAGTGGTATTACAGGGTCAAATGGGAGATCCATTTTTAGTTTTTTGAGGAAACTCCATACTGTTCTCCACAGTGGCTGCAGCAGTCTGCATTCCCACCAACAGTGCACAAGGGTTCCTTTTTCTGCGCATCCTCGCCAACACTTGTCCTTTGTTGATTTGTTGATGCTTGCCATTCTGACAGGTGTAAGATGGTATCGCATTGTCGTTTTGATTTGCATCTCTCGGATGATTAATGACTTTGAACATGTTTTCATGTGTCTCTTGGCCTTCCTTCTGTCGTCTTTTGAAAAGGTTCTATTTAGGTCCGTTGCCCATTTTTTTATTGGATCCTTCATCTTCCTTTTATTAAGTTGTATAAGTTGGTTGTAGATTTTGGAGATTAAACCTTTATCAGTGATAGCATTTGCAAATATGTTCTACCATGCATTGATCTTTCTTGTTGTTTTGTTGATGGTTTCTTTTGCTGTGCAAAAGCTTTTTATTTTGATGTAGTCCCATTTGTTTATTTTTTCTTTAGCTTCCATTGCCTTTGGAGCAGTATCAGTGAAGAAGTTCTTTTGGCATATATCTGAGATTGTGCTGCCTGTGGATTCGTCTAGTATTTTTATGGTTTCCCTTCTAATGTTTAAGTCCTGTATCCATTTTGAGTTTATTTTTGTATTTGGTGTAAGTTGGTGGTTCAGTTTCAATTTTTTGCATGTATCTGTCCAATTTTCCCAACACCATTTATTGAAGAGGCTATCTTGGTTCCATTGAAAGTTCATGCCTCCTTTGTCAAATATTAATTGAGCATAGTGGTTTGGGTGGATATCTGGGTTCTCTATTCTATTCCATTGATCTATATGTCTGTTCTTGTGCCAGTACCAGGCTGTTTTGAGAACAGTTGCTTTGTAGTATAGCTTGAAGTCTGGTATTGAGATCCCACCTACTTTATTCTGCTTTCTCAGAATTGCTGTAGCTATTCGTGGTCTCTTTTTGTTCCAGATGAATCTATGAAGAATTCTTTCTAGGTCTGTGAAATATTTCGTGGGTATTTTAATGGGTAGTGCGTTGAATCTGTAGATTGCTTTGGGTAGTATGGACATTTTAATGATGTTGATTCTCCCAATCCATGAGCATGGTATGCTCTTCCATCTGTTAACATCTTCCTCTATCTCTTTTTTCAGTGTCCTGTAGTTTTCTGCATAAAGGTCTTTTACCTCTTTAGTTAGGTTTATTCCTAGGTATCTTAATTTTTTGGTGCGATGGTAAATGGGATTGCTTTTTTAGTTTCTCTTTCTATAATTTCACTGTTAGTGTATAGAAATGCCACAGACTTCTTAGCATTAATTTTGTATCCTGCTACATTGCTGAATTCATTAATTAAGTCAATTAGTTTTGGAATGGAGTCCTTTGGGTTTTTTATGTACAATATCATGTCACCTGCAAATAAGGACAGCTTTACTTCTTCTTTTCCAATTTCGATTCCTTTTATTTCTTCTTGTTGTCTAATTGCAATGGCTAATACTTCCAGTACTATGTCGAACAGGAGAGGTGAGAGTGGGCATCCCTGTCTTGTTCCTGTTCTTAGGGGAAATGGTTTTAGTTTTTGCCCATTGAGTATGATTTTAGCTGTGGGTTTATCATATATGGCTTTTATGATGTTGAGGTATGATCCTTTTATTCCCACTTTGCTGAGAGTTTTTATCAAGAAAGGATGTTGGATTTTGTCAAATGCTTTTTCTGCATCAATTGATATGACTATGTGATTTTTATCTCTCAATTTGTTTATGTGATGTATCACATTTATTGATTTGCGGATATTGAACCATCCCTGTATTCCTGGGATGAATCCTGCTTGGTCATGGATCTTTCTGATGTACTGCTGGATCTGGTTTGCTAGAATTTTGTTGAGGATTTTGGCATCTATGTTCCTGAGAGATATTGGCCTATAATTCTCTTTCATTGTGTTGTCTTTATCTGGTTTTGGTATTAGGGTGATGCTGGCTTCATAGAAGGTGTTTGGTAGTATTCCTTCTTCTTGAATGTTTTTGAATAGTCTGAGGAGGATAGGTTTTAATTCTTCCTTGAATGTTTGGTAAAACTCTCCTGTGTAGCCATCTGGACCCGGGCTTTTATTTGCTGGAAGCTTTTTGATTACTGCTTCAATTTCTTCCATAGTTATTGGACTATTGAGATGTTTGGCTTCCTCCTCATTGAGTTTTGGGAGGTTATATTTTTCTAGGAAAATGTCCATTTCTTGCAGGTTGTCCAATTTGTTGGAATAGAGTTGTTCATAGTATTTTTTAACAATCCTTTGTATTTCCACAGGGTCTGTTGTTATTTCTCCTCTTTCATTTCTGATTTTGTTTATTTGGGTCTTCTCTCTTTGCTTCTTGGTGAGCCTGGCGAGGGTTCCATCAATCTTGTTTATCCTTTCAAAGAACTAGCTCTTTGTTTTGTTGATCTTTTGAATTGTTTCTTTGGTCTCCAAGTTGTTTATCTACGCTCTGATCTTCACTATTTCCTTCCTTCTGAGTACACTGGGCTTTTCTTGTTGCTCACGTTCTAGCTCTTTGAGTTGTAGGTTTAGGTGATTTACTACCATTGTTTCCTGTTTTTTTGCAGTAGGCTTGTAGGGCTATGAACTTCCCTCTCAAGACTGCTTTCACTGTGCCCCATAAATTTTGTATTGTTGTGTTGTCATTGTCATTTGTTGCCATGATGTTTTTTATTTCTTCCTTGATCTCTCTGGTTACCCAGTCGTTGTTTAATATCATCCTGTTTAGTCTCCATGTGTTTGATTTCTTTCTATTGTTTTTATTATAGTTGATTTCCAGTTTTATGCAACTGTGGTCTGAGAAAATGCTTGATATGATTTCTATCTTCTTGAATTTGAAGAGACTTTTCTTATGACCCAACATATGATCTATCTTTGAAAATGACCCATGTGCACTGGAGAAGAATGTATATTCTGTGGCTTTGGGGTGAAATGTTCTGAAGATGTCAATTAATTCCATCTGGTCTAGTGAGTCATTTAGGATTGATGTTTCTATGCTGATTTTTTGTTTAGGGGATTTGTCCAGTGATGACAGTGGGGTATTAAAGTCTCCTACTATGATTGTATTGCTGTCAATCTCTCCCTTAATATCCTCCAAGAGTTTTTTTATGTATTTAGGTGCTCCTATATTGGGTGCATATATGTTTACCAGAGTTATTTCTTCTTGTTGGATTGTTCTCTTTAGTATTATGAAGTGGCCTTCTTTATCTCTTGTTATGTCCTTCACTTTGAGATCTAATTTGTCAGATATAAGAATTGCAACCCCAGCTTTTTTTTCATTTCCATTTGCCTGAAATACCATGTTCTATCCCTTCACCCTCAATGTGTGTGCATCTCTTTTCCTAAGGTGGATTTCTTGCAGATAGCAGATATATGGATCATGTTTTCTTATCCAATTGGTTACCCTATGTTTCTTGATTGGAGCATTTAATCCATTTACATTTAAAGTTATTATTGATAAGTACTTATCTGTTGCCATTTTTAGTCCTTACCCCCGAGTTCCTTCTTCGCTTCCTCTTTCTTTTTATTACAGCAGACCTTTTAACATTTCTTGCATTGCTGGTTTGGTGGTAATATATTCCCTTAGTCCTTTTTTGTCTGTGAAGCTTTTGATTTCACCTTCAATTTTGATTGAGAGTCTTGCAGGGTACAGTATTCTTGGATTCAGACCCTTCCTTTGCATGACTTTGTATATTTCATTCCATTCTCTTCTGGCCTGACGAGTTTCTGTTGAGAAGTCAGTAGCTAGTTTTATGGGGGTTCCTTTGTAGGTAACTTTCTGTTTCTCTCTGGCTGCTTTTAAGATTCTTACTTTGTCGTCGGTGTTTGCCAATTTAATTATAATGTGCCTCGGTGTCGGTTTGTTGGGGTTCATTTTGCTTGGGACTCTGTGAGCTTCTTGGATTTGTGTGGGTTTTTTCTTTTCTATATTTGGGAAATTTTCTGTCATTATTTCTTCAAACACGTTCTCTAATCCTTGTTCAGTTTCCACTCTTTCTGGAACCCCAATTATGCGGATGTTATTTTGTTTCATGTTATCCCAAAGTTCCCTTAGACTCTCCTCTTGCTTTTTAACTTTTTTTTCTAGAAGCTGCTGTACTTGGGTATTTTTTCCTACCATGTCTTCTAGCTCACTGATGCGGTCCTCTGCTTCTTCTAGTCTACTTTTGATGCTTTCTATTGAGTTCTTTATAGCAGTGATGTCATTATTCATTTCTTCTTGTTAATTCTGTACTCCTCTAGTTTCTTCTGCATTTCTTCTTCATGCTTCTTCACCTCCTCTAGGTTCTTCTTCATTTCCTCTTGGCCCTTACTCATATTGTGAAATTTGTCTTCCATTCTTTTCAACCACATTATGATAATTTCTCTGAACTCTTTCTCTGGTAGGCTTATTTGTGGTTCTATTTCGTTTACTTCCTTTTCTTGTGAAACCTCCTTTCTGTCTTTTGTGGGCTGTTTCTTTTTCTGCCCATGGTCTTTCTTCTCTGGGTGTCTGGTTATGTAGTGCTCTCTCCTACGTTGATTGAAAGGCACAAACTACAACACAACCAGGTACAGCACACAAGGCACAGAATAGAAATATATTCAAGATGTTAATAATCACAAATAAGGTGACCACCAATGAAGGACAAATTAGGGGTAAATAGAGAAAGAAGAAGAGGAAAATGAGGAAGAAAGAAAAGAAAGAAGTGCCAAAATCAAATTGGGAGAGTGAGAAAAAAAAGATAAATTAATAATTAATGAACAATAAAATAAATAAAATAAGAAAATAAAAAGGAGAAAAAGGAGAAGGAAAGAGGAAGAGAAAAAAGTCAGAAAAAAGAAAGTGTATAAGAGAGAAAAGAGGAACAAAATATAGATGTCAGGATATAACTCCAATAGAACAGTCACTAATCCCAATAAAGGCCAGCAACCAGTACCTAGAGATTAATGCAAATTGCAAATAGCAACTGGTATTGAGGGAGATGAGGGAAAAGAGAAGTAGAAAACAAAGCAAGCAAAAAGCAAAATAAAACAAGTAGAATAAACTAAAACAATCTTTGAAAAAAAATTTTTTTAAAATCGATATAATCACTTTTCAGGCAAATAGCAACAAAAGGACATAGAGAAAAAACAACTTTTTGGCTAGTGAAGAGAAGAGGGGAGAGGTTTGTGTGGACTTGTAGTAGGGGATTTAAAATTAGATATATAAATGGGGTGAAATTTTAACCAGGTAAAGAGAAAAATAGGGAGAATCTAAAGTTGGATAAGGGAAAGAGAAACAAGACAGCAAAATGGGGAAAGTTAGGAGGAAAGTGTTGGCATAAAAGTGGAGTTGAGTTGGAGTAAAATTATGCTAAAGGGAAGATGAAAATAGAATGTAGAACTCTAATCCCGAAATAAACAGAAAACAAAATGACACTTTTTTTTCCCAAAACGGAAAAGTACTAGTAGTAATTAATAATACTAGTTTAAAACAAAAATGTAATAATTATAAAGGTAAAATCAATTGAGGCAGAAAGAAAAAAAATATTCTTTTAATTAAAATATGTGAAAATGAAAAATAAAGAATTAAAAATTAAAAAAAAGAAAAAAGAAAAAAGGAAAAATAAAAATAAAAATAAAAAAGAAGAAAAATAGAATGGTCCTTCACTTCCACTATTATTCTGCTTGGCACTCCTGTTTCCCAGTAGGGGAGGTATTGCAGTTCCCTGTGTTCCCCTCTTGGTGTTTTAATCTCTTTATTCTCTTGTGGTTATGCGAGAGTCAATTTGTGTGTCATCCATTGGGTGGCAGTGTTTCGGAATTGATCTCTGAGACAAAGTACAGGACCTCTCTAGGCTATGCTCAGATCCTGCTACTCTGTGGTTCCCAAAACCCGTTTGTGGGGGTTTTGAAGCCGGGACACTGCAATAACTCCCAGGTTGTCCCTCTGCCCCAGAGAAAAAGAAAAAAAAAAGAGTTGTTTTCCAGAGCTCTCCTCTGTCAACAGCTCAGAGGGTCTGCCTTCACACTCAGGGATCACGCCCTGACCACCTCTGCGGACCTCTCCAGAGGCAGCTTTCCCGCAGCCCGGCTCCCACAGTGTGCACCTCTCTGCCCTGCGGGGGTAGGAGGCCGCACCCTGGCCCAGGCTAAGTCTGACCCTTCCGCGCGCGCAGTGTGGATCTCTGAATCCTCCGCCTGCCCGTCTGTGCCTCCTGGGAAGCCGGGCTCTGGGTCCTGGCTGCTCTGTGGGTGCCTCCGTCAGCCGCAGCTTTCAGACCTTGGCAGACATCCACCTCCCCCTTAAGTCAGGCGCAATCTGACCTTTCCGTGTGCTCTGTGGATCTCTGATTCCGCCGCGTGTCTGCGCCTATTGGAGAGCGGAGTTCTGGGTCCCCGGGTTCCTGGCTGCTTGATGGGTGCCCAGCCACAGGCTTCAGAGCGCCGCAGACATCCCCCTCCCACTGCAAGATGGCTCGGGCTCCGCGTTCGCCCTGGCGGCTCCAGTGGACAAAAACCCCGTGGCAGTGGGCCTGCCTGGCCGGGAGAGCCCCTTCCAGCAGTTCCCCGCCTTCCCCTGGAGGACAACTGACTCCTAGCTTGCCAACAAACACTCCCAATGCAACTCTCAGCCGCTCTCTCTTCCTCTGCCCAGCGACAAAGATCCAGACGCGTCCGTCTACTCCGCCGCCATTTTCTCCTCCTCCACCATGCATTTCTTAATGGTGAGAGCAGGGTTAGACTCTCAGAGTCTAGCACTGTGTACACATAAATACTACTCAAACCAAGAGGTGAGATTAATTTTGAAGAACAATATTGCCCAGGAAAAATCAGAAGCTGCTCATTCTGACCAATTCTGGGTAAAAGCACGGTGGCTAAAAACAATACCCTCTGATCCTTTGTAACGGTTGTACGTTCCTTCTGCTGAGTTCCTGATCCACTGGAAAGCCCCACTGGAAAGCCCCAAACAGTTTTGTGAAACAGGTTGGGAATCTTGACAGTAGTTCTTGGCTTCTCGGTGCTTTTCACAGGAGAAGCAGTGATTCAGAATGCAGTTGGGATTGGGGAACACAAGTGCCAGGGCCTTGCCCAGCTCTGTCCAGTGTGCTTTGGGAGAAGTTTCTTTCCAGCTCAGTGACCATATTAACAGAGAGAGAAAGAAGGTATTTCAGTTGGTTTAAACTTATATTTCTTTAACTTTGGACAGTCACTTCAAAGGGTCAACTTCTAAGGAAACCATTTCCTGAACCAGCATCTTCAAAATGTGCCCCGTGGAACATGAGGCCCAGAAGGTGCTCATTGAGGGGAGGGTTCTGCGCTAAGTGAGTTTGGAAAATGACTCCCAGTACATTCCCATCAGAGAGATGTGCACATTTGCCTGTGAATACCATTGAGGAGGCTTGCAAGGAAGGTACTTGATCAGTCAGTCTGCCCAGGCCTCCCTACCCAAGAAAATGGGTCTCCCTTATTAAGGTCTTATGGGACCAGGGCTCTATCTCACAATGCTCTGGGAAATGCTACCTCTGACTCCGTACCATGGCACGTGTCCTACGTTAGCTCCCCCACAAGCTAATGGATGGCTCTGGGGGAGCAAGCCATTTGGCCTTTCGGTGCCTCAGTTTTCCCAACAAAATATGTTGCTCTCTATTGAGGTGTGCTTTTTTTTTTTTTTCCTTCCCAGGAAATCTACCAACATCAAAGAAATAAAAAATGTTCTGAGCTCTTTAGGAAAATGGTACCACCAAGATGTTAGATGACTGTCATAAGAGTTCCTTCCACCCTAACTGATTGGGCTCAGTGGATACTTGTGGTCTGAAGGGTCCCAGGTTCGATTCTGGTCAAGGGTTTGTACCTTGGTTATGGGCACATCCCCAATAAGAGGTGTGCAAGAGGCAGCTGATTGATGTTTCTAACTCTCTATCCCCTTCCTTCCTCTCTGTAACAAATCAATAAAATAAAAAATAAAAAAAAGAGTTTCTTCCAAGAAAGTCTGATGGTCATTCCTTAAAGAAAATTCTGAACTGAGCTGCCTGGTACCAGGCCCATCACAGGCACTCTTTGGATATTTATTGAATCAATGAATTAAAATAACAATAGGTAAAGAGTATATAACAACATATAAAAATTACTACTGAAATACATTAGTATGTTTTCTTTTTTTAATTCAGTGACATCTATCTAATAATACAGTAATATGCAAATTGGTTGGGATGCTGTCACATTCTAATGACCACTATCTCAGGCCCTCCCTTGGCAACCTGACTCTTTGGTATTAGACTGATGATGCTGTGCTAATAGGTGTTGTGTGCACATGGCCACCACGGGGAATTATCTGAGAGTCCATTTGACAAAGTGGGACTAAAGAAAAAAAACTGAACAGAGAAGAACTTCAGAGGAAAGAGTGAGGTCTGTTTAGTCAAGAGGAGAAACGTTACCCTACTGGCTTAAAAAGCCATTTAGTGCTCTCTCAAATTCATTTAAATCATCCCCTCTTTTTAAAAAATTTAATCTCTCTTGTTCAGATTATAACAATTGTTCCTCTTTTTCCCCCCCATAGCTCCCTTCCACCGCGCTCCCACTCTACCCTCTGCCCTTACCTCTCCCCATTGTCCTCATTCATAGGTCTGTGATTTTTTGTCCAGTCTCTACCTGCACCCACCTCACTCCTTTCCCCCTAAGAATTGTCAGTCCACTCCCTTTCTATGCCCCTGATTCTTTTATATTCACCAGTTTATTCTGTTCATGAGATATTTTTTTATTCACTTGATTTTTAGATTTACTTGTTGATATTTATTTGTTGTTCATAATTTTTATCCTTTTTCTTCTTCTTCCTCTTCTTAAAGAGTACCTTTCAGCATTTCATATAATACTGTACTGGTTTGGTGTTGATGAACTCCTTTAGCTTTTTCTTATCTGTGAAGCTCTTTATCTGCCCTTCAATTCTTAATGATAGCTTTGCTGGGTAGAGTAATCTTGGTTGTAGGTTCTTGCTCTTCATCACTTTGAATATTTCTTGCCCCTCCCATCTGGCCTACATAGTTTCTGTTGAGAAATCAGCTGACAATTCTATGGGTGCTCCCTTGTAGGTAATTAACTGTTTTTCTCTTGCTGTTTTTTAATATTCTCTCTTTGTCTTTTGTTCTTGGCAGTTTAATTATGATGTGTCTTGGTGTGGTCCTCTTTGGATTCTTTTTGTTCAGGGTTCTGTGTGCTTCCTGGACTTGTAAGTCTATTTCTTTCACCAGGTGGGGGACATTTTTAGTCATTATTTCTTCAAATAGGTTTTCAGTATCTTGTTCTCTCTCTTCTTCTGGCACCCCCATAATTCTGACATTGGTATGCTTGAAGTTGTCACAGAGGCTTCTTACACTATCTCCACATTTTTTATTTCTTTTTTCTTTTCCAGTTAAGTATTTTCTGCTTCTTTGTATTTAAAATCTTTGACCTGATTCTTGCTTTCCTCTATTCTGCTGTTAGGTCTCTGTATAATATTTTTTATTTCAGTCAGTGTATGTTTAATTTCTAATTAGCCCTTTTTCCTCTCCTCTTGGGTCTTGCTAAATTTATCCATCTTTTCTAGGAAATTCTTGAAAAACCTTATAACCGTGGTTTTGAACTCTATATTCAGTCATTTGTTTTCCTCCATGTCTTTCGTTTGTGATCTGTTTCTTTGTCTTCGCATTTTTGCTGCTTCCCTGAGTTGGTAGGATAGCTTTGTGTGCTAGGTGTCCTATATGGCCCATTAGCTCTGCCTTCCCAGTTATCTGAGGTGGACTCTCTTAATGCACCCCTTAGTGAACTGTGTGTACAGCCTTGTTGTAGTTAAGTCTTGATTGTTGTTGGTATCACTGGGGGGAATTGACCTCCAAGCCAATTGGTTGTAAGGATCAGTTGTGTCTACTTCAGAAGAACTTCTGTGGAGTCAGCCTTATGATATAAGACTTGCAACATTGCAAAAGCCTCTGTGCTAGGCTTGGATGGGGCAGAATCTTAGGGTTGAGCAGACAGCCTTGGCTTTTCGTAAGCCCTGCCCTACGTGGCTCCTGGGTCTCAGTGTCCCTTGATAATCACTGCAGCCCTCTCTGTGCACACTCATGCTCATGTGCTTCCAGACCTCTGCCTTTCATGGCTCCCCTGAGTTTCCATGCACTCTGGGGATCTGTATGGTTCTGCATCCCCAGAATCTCACCTGAAACTGGGTTTCAGTGCAGTCGGAAGTGGTGTTCAGCGCATTTGGGAGGTTTGATCTTCCTCCCATTAGAGAAAGCCAGCGGCACAATCAGCAGTCATTCCTCTCTGTGTGCACTGGCACATGCACCTCTAGACTTCTGCCTTTCACAGCTCCCCTGAATTTCTGTGCACTCCTCCCTTTTTTTGACAGACTAGACTCCCCCTGTATGAGTCTCACCTGGAACTAGGGTTCAGTGTAGTTGGAACTGAGGTTCAGTGCAGTTGGGAGTTTCTGCCTTCCTCCCGCTAGAGGAAGCCGGCCAGGTACACCCTCCACCCCCTGCCCCCATCCTCTCCACGTGTGTGTCTCCATACCTCAGCTTTTTGCAACTCCTCTGAGTTTCCATGAGTCCCTCTCTTTCTTTCTAGTTGTAGAATTTCCACTCAGCCAGCTTTCCTGTGGTTGGTTCTGGATGATGTCTGTTTTGTCTTTTAGTTGTAGTTTTGAAATTGTTGTGCGAGGCAGCAGTTTAGGTGTTCACCTATGCCACTATCTTGATTTCTCTAAATCATCTCCTCTTAATAGCCTTCCTAGAAGTATGTCATATGTTACTGTGGACCTGCCTCTATTCCCTGTTCACATCCTGCAGACCCCAATTCCTTTTTCTATTATATTCTCTGTAACCCTGCAGACTACTCTCAGAAATTTCAGCCACATCAACTTAGTCTTCCCTATGCTTGTGGGGGGATGAAATCAGGCTCTTCAAAAGTTTTCTTTCTAACATCAGGCTTTCAAATTCTGGTAGCCTTTGATTATTCAAAAATTAATACTTGGGAAGCTAAAAGGAGCTTTGGGGGTAAAAGGGCTGATTCCTCTCCAATTTTCTTTTTCCAGGAAAGAGAACAGGGGTTTGAGCTCATGTTTGCATGCAGAGTTATATTTTAAGGAAAACTGAACTAATTTTTTTTCCAGAGACTGGTTTCTTAAGAGAACCAATTGACTCTGCTGCATTGTTATTTGATATTTTTCAATCTGAGTTACACATCCTTAGGGGAGAGAATTTCTTCTTAATGTGCCCACTTTGGACTTGACTTGTAAATACCGAGAATCACTTCTGTGTGTGACCAGAACATCTGTTTGAAAAGTCCCCTAGAACTGGGGGATTGGGGTCAGGTGATTTTCTGTGGATCTATCACTGTGGATACCTGTTTCTATTTGTATTGTTATGGGTGAAAGTGAGGTATCCCTTTCCCCACTGGGTACTGGGGGTGGGGTCCTTATAATATCTCAAAAAAGATAATTTTCTGAGACTAGGATGAGAGGATGAGTGAATTTTATTTGTGTGGAATTACATCTCTATCTTTCTAAAGTCCCATTTTCCTTAATCCAGTCCTGGAAGATGTGCAGCTGGGGAATTCAGTAGTGCTAAGAGCAAAGGCAGAGTCTGGAGTTTTTGTTCGGTGGTGGAGCTGAGTCCAGTTTAGCATTAGGCTGGTTGCAGTCCATCAGTCCATTGTGTGGGGTCCATGTGGACAAATGTAGGGGAACCAAGAGAGCGTGTCCCTACAACAAGAGTTCCAGGAGCACAAGGGAGCAAACTCTGTTGTTTAGAAGATTAAAAATCTCAAATCTTCCTGAGCTGGCAGTGGCCACACCTACTTTGGCCGATGACCTGTTCCCAGGTGTGACTGACAGACAAGTACCCTCCTTATGTCACCCAGATGTGACTGGGTCCCATGTGTCTATTCTCCCAGCAATCTGTGGGGAATAGACCTGGGGAGGTTAAACTTTAGCTTCTTGGCAAAGCTGCACAAATGACAAGCCTATATTATTTGGCCTTCTCTCTGTGCCTTTCCAGTTATTCATAGCTAGGTTTATTATCATTATGTGTCATCTTTATGTTT
The DNA here is from genome assembly GCA_011751065.1 of Lasiurus cinereus. Lineage (NCBI taxonomy): Eukaryota > Metazoa > Chordata > Mammalia > Chiroptera > Vespertilionidae > Lasiurus > Lasiurus cinereus. The sequence goes on from JAAGEH010002534.1 coordinate 29,477,367, forward strand.
TTTGTTTTTTCTTTTAAATTTTTAAGTATCTTTAACAGCAAATTAGGGTGTAATCTGCATATGACAAACTGCACATATTTAAAGTGTACAATGGGATTGTTTTGTTGTGTGTCTAAAGCTATGAAACCATCAAAAAGTCTAGCTATTTCAGTAACCATAGCCAAAAAAGTGTGTTTCTACTGAGCCCACCCGAGACCCCCAGAAATCAGTATTCCTTTTTTTTCAGTCCTCCCATTGATTTTTAGAGAATGTGGAAGGGAGAGAGGAAAGGAGAGATGGAGAGAGAGAGAGAGAGAGAGAGAGAGAGAGAGAGAGAGAGAGAGA
>JAAGEH010002534.1:29477790-29558430 GCA_011751065.1 Lasiurus cinereus
TTTTTTTTTTATGAAGCTGCTGGTCATGAGACCCCATAATACAGCCCCTGGATGGCCTGCCTGGCAATTTGATGCAGGGTGCCCGTGGACTCTCTGGAAACCACATTAGTTTTTAGGGGCTCTGTGAAGGGAAGGCAAGCATTTTTTACTTCTCCACGGTTCTACCCCTAGACTCTCTGCTGGGGTGGTCAGGGTCATGAACATAGACCAGGACTCTGTCTGGCCTTGAAAAGCTTGTGTAGTGGTGAGGTGAGAAGTGAAGTGTGGTTCCCTGTGCGCTGGTTCTCGGCACAGTCAGCATGGGTGGAGGGTTTCACTTCTGCATTGGCACCAAGACAGGAAGCTGGGCAGAAAGAGTCCCAGGAACGGGATGTTTGGACAGGAAAGAACCTAAAATAAACGTTGAAGGAGGGCACAGGCGGCTCGGGGCGGGGTAGGCATCGGTGGGCACCAGAGCAAATGTCAGTGCAGGAATTGGTCTGCTGTGCTTGCCAGGCTGTTCCGTGGACCCTCCACCTTCCTCTCTTTCTCTTGTTTGTTAAATGCTTCACAGTCAAACTTTGAACATGTGAGCAAGTTCCCTGTTGCCATTCTGGCTGTATACTCAAGAACCCAAAATAAATAAAGATTGCCAGAGTTCTGAAACCTTTAAAGTGTCAAGTTACAGAAGTTTTCAAGCATACTGTCTTATTCATGCTTCTGAGTTGCATACAGAAACAGTTACCTGAGATCCAAGTGCATCGGGCCAGCCCCGCACTAGCCAGCATGGACCCCTTTCTTCGTGGTGTGTGCACTATGGACGAACTGTCTGTACAGCTTCATTTGCATTTTGTGACTTCATAAACAAGCTTAACCCCAATCCTGTATTTGAATGACTATCATGCTGGGTGCCCTTCCTGTGCTGGTGGGTGCCCTTCCTGTGCCAGTCACGGTTAGGTCCTCACTCCGTGCACACTCTTAAGTGTGACTCTTTCTGAGGTGCATTGGTCAGTGCCAATGCTGTGACTGATTCAGAAAGCAAGGGGCAGAGATAGATCGACAGTCAGACCTCTCGCTCAGTCCTGTGCCAATTAAAACCCATAAACAAATATCATCTGGTGAATGTGAAGCTCAGGGCATGCTATCCAAGTGGCGCATGTAGGACTCCCTCAGTCTGGGAGGAAAGATGACTAGTCTCAGTTCACTAAGAGTTTTTAAAAATCCAGTTTTCAGGTTCACTTTAAACAGCATCACATGTGGCAATTGTTCTTAAAGTATTAGTGGGCTACAAACAAAGGTGATATTAAGGTTAGTTTCTTGAGGAGTGAGTGTGTTTTCTGTACAACTGGACTTTCATATTTATTGAGAATCTTTATTCCTTACATTTTTTAACATGTTGCATTCATGAAGCATTGGGGTGAAAGATCAGCAATAGGACTGGAATAGATGATGGAATTCTGAAGGAATGGTGTTGAAAAGACCTATATGTCTGTGCACTTTACCTCCTCCATCCTGGAGGCCACACCCTCTCAATTTTGAAAATAACACCAATTTAACAACATTTCTTCAAAGTGTACTTGATATCTTATTTAATGAGTATAGAGTCCCAGTTTTGCAAAATGAAGAGAGTTCTAGAAATTGGTTGTGCAACAGCGTGATTGTATGCAATGCTTTAAAAATGGTTAAGATATTTAATTTTATGTAATTTATATTTTAGTACAGTTTTCAAAAATGTCCTTGATACCTTGCAGCCTGAGAAAGTATTTGGTAGGAAATGTTTAACTTCTATGTTAAGTCTGTCCTCATAGAATTTCACATCATAGCCTCTTTAGGGGAAGAGATGAAAAGGTTCTAATCCCACCTGTAAAGTGCACTCTTCATAAGCAGAGTCAGGCTTAACGCTTAACCTGCTTCCTGCTTCCTGCTCCCCGCCCACCTGAAACTCAGACAGAGAAGAGATGATGGCTCCTCACAGTCTGAGACCCCATGGCTAGAGTTTAGACCATCTTTCCTCTAGACATGGCCCCTGCCCTAAGGTGCTCCTTGGAGAATGACAGGAAATCCAGATGAGGGCAGAGCCACTCTTGCTGCTGCCCAGCGCCTGGGGAGGGAGAGTATCCAGGAGGAACTTCCAGAAAGGTGGGGGTCAACGGAGGTTCATGCATGATTGGAGGCTGCTCCCTCCTTTGCCTCCTCTGCCCACACTTACTCTTCCTTCAGAAAGTGCAGAGGCTCCTGGCTAGTCCCGCTCAGGGTCGCATCTCTGGCTTTCTGGAATGCTTTGCTCCTGGCTAAAAGCCTAGGACTTGACCGTCAGATACCGCCCCGCCGAGTGGTCACCCAGAAGCATGCTAGGACATCTGGGGTACTTGAAGGGCATTGCCTGGCACCTTCTCTTTGGAATGGAAGTGGAGGTGTCTTAAATATGTCCCACACACAGGAAGTGGGAGGGTACGTGCTTCGGTCGTCCAGGTTGGAATGTGGAAAATACCCCTTACTAGTTCTGTGACCTGGGATGGGGTCCTCTGTCTAGTCTTGGGGCCTCAGTCTCTCTAGACAGAAAATGGGTGTATTTATATATTTTTTTGAGTCTCTGATCATTGTAATGGTTACATCTCGTCATATTCCCTCCCCAGTCTTAGAATCAGGTCCCAACTTTGGACAGAGCTCAGAGATCCAATATTTCTTTTTATAGGTCCATGCCACATTATCATTTATCCGCCCAGGTTTTATTGAGTCACTGAGTCATGCAGGCCTGCTTATAAAACAGTTCTCACCAATCGGGCTGAATTTGGTGGGGTGTTAGTTGTTATTTTGTTGCTGTTAATTCTCACCCAAGGATTTTTCTATTAATTTTCAGAAGTGGAAGGGAGGGAGAGAGAGAGAGAAAGAGAATCATTGATGTGAGAAAGACACATCTACTTGTTGTCTCCTGCATGCACCTCGACCTGGGGCTGGGGATCGAACCTACAACCCAGGTATGTGCCCTTGACTAGGAATGGAATCTGTGATCCTTCAGTGCTCTCACCACCAGCAGGGTTTTGTTGGTTTTTAATCTTCTCTTCCCCACAAGCAGCAGCAGCAGCAGGAGTGCGGCTTCCTCATGGTCATGTGCACAGGATGGGAGTCAGACTCCCCGGGTTTGAAGCCCAGCTCTACCACATCCTTGGAGTAGAATCTCAATTAGAATTCACTGGTCCCTGGGCCCCTTGTAGACTAATTAAGTCAGACCCTCTCTAGGTGGGCCTCAGGCAGCTTCCCAGGTGATCCTCCTATGCAGCCAGGGCTGGGGCTCACTAATTTAGAACTTCCCAGTGACACTCTGTCCCGACTCCTGCCTGGCACCTCCAGCTCTGCACAGAGCACCAGGCACATTTGGAGACATGGATTTGTTGTTTCACTTATTTATGCATTAATTGGTAGATTCTTGTATGTGTCCTGGCTGGGATCGAATCCACAACCTGGCATATCAGGATGATGCTCGAACCAACTGAACAACCCCGGCCAGGACTTAGGATGCACCTGTAAAAAAGATGCTACAAGAGTCGGAGCAACAGGAAGGGCAGCAGGGACCTGAATGGAGAGAACCGATTCTCCTGGTCAAATTTTATCACCAAAGCCCATCTCACATGCATTAGAATGCAAGTCAGGACAGGGTTTGGATTTTGTTTTCCATCTGTTTATTTTTACCTCCCCTCTCTTGAAGTTTATGTGCCAGGGGGAAATGTTTTTTTCTGGCTCAGCTATAAAGGTCCTGAGCTTCTGGGTTTGATGAATTCTGATATAGGCAGATTTATCTCTCCAGGTCCATATATGCATCAGCACCACAGCACAGAAACTTGGCCTCTCCACAGTGAATGCTAGGCTGTTCCCCAGTGATGACAATTGGGGGAACTGTTACCCAAAGAAGGCAGCATGGAATGAGGATGTGGGTTGGGTGTAGACCTACGTCTATAGAGACAGTGTAGGTGGAATTAACAAGCATTCAGTAATAATCATGTATTGAGAACTGGATTTCATTTTGTATGCAGTCTTATTTCATCTTCACAACATGCATAAGGTTGGTAGCATTATATGCATTTGGAAAAGAAACTGAGCTCTGAGGAATTAAACTGCTTGGCATGAGCAATGATTCCAATTCAGGTCTCTGACTCCAAAATACTCCTGTGTTCTAACAGTGATCCTAGGCTCCTAAGGTCCTGATTTGGTGCCCAGGTCTCCAGCTCCCAGCTTCTGAGATCAGTGTTATCCAGGAGAGCTGTCCTAGAGATCAGAGCGGTCACATTTGGTCACATTTGGTCTACAAATCCAGTAGGGAGTATGGAAATGAGGATCCCACCTTTCTCTGTGACTCCTTGTCCAGCTGAGAAGTGTCCTGTGCAAAGATGTAGGTCAGGAATAATTTTAAAAATTAGAAGTTATAGTACTAAGTGGACATGTGTATATACGTTTTCCTCCCCCCACTTTTCCTCTCCCTCCCCTTCTTCCTCCCCATCCCCTTCCCCTCTACCTATCCCTCTCCCTCCACCTCTCTCTCTCCCTGACCCTGAACATGAACTTGCAGGATCTAGATTTCCTTTCAGCCTCTTATAAAGCGTTAGCCGGCAGTGCTGGGGTTCAATGCAGCCTCCTGCTGGTTCTGCGTGGGTGGGACTAGGCGAAATGAAGCAGTTAGAAGTTGACTGTGTATTCCGGCCTCTTCCCAGTGAATACTGTGGACAGCACATCAGGACAGCACCTGCATCTCTAATCTTGTCCCAGTGAGTTTGGAGAAGCTCTGGGAGGAAGAGTTGTCATATTTTCCTTATTTCTTCAGGGTATCATTATGATGCTGGTGCTGTCTCGAATCCCTGACTTCTTCGATAGGAGCCTTTCAGAGAGGTTTTGAAAGGCAGCAGCACAGACAACAGAATCTCTTTTATGCTTGTGACCTGGGCTGTAGGCTGACCCTTCCTTGTGGAAGTGAAGGAAAGGAGGGCCAAGAGTGATAGTTTCCTGCCCAGAGGTCAGTCTGCCTAGCAACCAGTGACACTTGCTGCCATGGGGTCACAGCCTGTGGTGATTTTTCTCTGCAGATTGACATACTATTATGAATGTAAAGAGTATTGCTGCTCCTCTGGAAAGGGAAATGTAAGGCCATAAAGAGAGTAAATGAGGGCAGGATGGAGAAGTTCACGGTTTGATCCCCCATGGACCATCACTGGGCGCTAACACTGGGGATAGGAGAGGTCAGGGGGTGAATCTTCTCCCTGAAAGCCTTCCAGCTAAATGTTGCAGATGGCCCTGCCAGACCCCTGATGTATTTTGATGAAACTGTTCTGACACAAAGAGATAGGCAGGGGACAAGAGCACAGACTGGGATGTGCACCTTCATCCTGGCTTTTCTTTATTCCAACTGACAGTCCCCTCCACCACCACCCCCTCCACACACACACACACTTCTTCAGCTGCACTTATTAAGAGTGGTTGGGATTCAACAGGGAACCCACAGAGAGAAGGGGTGGGCCCCAAGGTGGCCCCTTTTCAGGAGAGTCCTAATGAACAGGTGGGAATCCCAGCAGTTGAAGATGCCTGTCTGGTGCTTACTGAGGGAGAAATCTCTGCCGGCTTTGGGAGGCACTATAATTTGGTGAAGTTAGAACCAGGAGAAGAGGTGAGCTCCCCAAGGCCTTTGTGAAGATCGAGAAAGGCCTTGACCTACGAATGGAACTCAGGGGACACTGGTTTTTATCAGTATGAAGGCTTCTCTTGCTCAAATCCTATCTTTATTTATTCATCCATCCATCCACCTACCCACCCACCCACCCACCCATCATGCAGCCATTTAACAGTGAACATTTGGGCCAGGCTTTGTGGAAACATATACATAGGACACCATTTCTACCCCCACGAGGGGTCATTCTTGGAAAGAAATGGACTGTGACTAAGATGAAACTGCTGTGGGTCCAGTGCGTCAGGAAAAGCTGATGGTCCTCTCTGAGCGGGGAGTCAGCCATGCAGCTGCTAGGTTGGCCAGGGTGGAAGTGGAGAGAAGGGTGTGAGATCAGGCAGCTCTTCCTTCAGACGCTTACCGCATAGATTTTTAAATAAGAGGTAGTTTGGGCAACAGAGAGAGGGGGGCATGGTGGTGATGGGGGCAGATATGCAGTGGTGGAACTCCAGTAAAGAGCAGGGCTCCTCAGAAGCAAGTAGGAGCAGAGGGACTCACCCCCTTTTCCCTCCTACTGTCTCACCCACCATGGAGAGAGTGGACTGCCTCCCTGCCCATCTCCAAAGGGGAACTTGTAGACCCACCCAAGAGGAAATGGGGTGTCAGCCACTCCCTGTCTCCTAGATGGCTGTGACACACCTCTGATCCATTCCACTCAGGTCCAAGAGTACTTGGCCCAATGCACCTGCTTTTGCTTTCTTAAGTGTGATTTTTTGGATGTGATTCATTCTTCTTGCCTTATCAGGCCGCTGAGGGATGTTTTTCCTTGGCTGAATTGGGGCTGACTTCATATTCCTTATGTGACTTGGCTTTGGGACCAAGACAGAATATCAATGCCAAGCTGCCTAATGGCCGCCTTTAGCATGTGTTAAAAAGCTAATAAAATATTGCCTCCAAAATTCCTGGCCAGATTCACTTACATAAATATATAGCACAAGGTCTCTCCCACAATATCCCGTCAGAGTTCACGAGATCGCTTTAACATCTGCCCTGTGAGGAGAGGTGCACAGAGCTTGTGTGCTGGGTGCCAGACAGTGCCTGAGCTATGTGTCCCTTGTTCCCAGGAATAGGGTGATGTGCTGTCTGCTGTCCCTCACTTACCTGTGGCAGCACACCACAGATTCCTTCTTGGGTGCACTTCCAGGAAAAGGCTTTCGTGTGTGTTTGTGTTTGTGTGTGTTTGTGTGTGTGTGTGTGTGTGTGTGTGTGTGTGTGTGTGTGTGTGTGTGGTGTGAGGAAGAGAGAGAGAGATAGCTCAGCCTGTTCCTCCATCTGCCCGGGAACCTGATTGTCTTCAGTGGCCTCTGTCTCATTTATGCTCTCAATCCCTGTTTCATTCCCGTTAAAATGGTGTAAGCCTTCTCCAAACCTCCTGGAAGTGGGGGCTGGAGGCTGCAGGTAAGTAGTAAAATAGTATTTTTGATCTGAAAATGAGGGTGCTATAAGCTCACCATTTCTCTTTGGACCCCCGTGGCACAGCATCTGCTCTCATCCACTTCATTAGTGCAGTACAAGGGGGTGGCTGCCCTGCCTTTGGCATTGTTGCTTGTCTGACGTTAATGAAACTGCTCTTCAGGAATAAATATTTTGCAATCATAAGTTAATCTTCTCTCCTTCCCTTCCTGGGAAACCAGTAGCTGTGCACGTTTCCATCCCCCCTCCCAAGTGCCTTTTTAATTATATTGACGATGACATCACCCGGTGGAGCATGGTGCATCTCTTCAGCAGTTTGTAAGAGTCATGGGGAAGGGTCCTTCAGGGAGGAGATTTAGGGAACTTCCAAGTTAAAATGCTGAGAAACATGGGGAAGCCAGTGCCGTGTCTCCAGGTGTATCACCGAAGTGGGAGACTTGTTTCTCTTCTTTCTTTAGCCAGTAAATGCCATTTTAACCCCAAAGAAGCAGGAGTCAAGGACAGATAGTGAAAAGGTAAATTACTCCCATGCATGAGTGGACACTGGGGGTGGGGAAGGTGTGCCACTCGGGGTGAGTCTGCCTCGGTAAGTCCAGTTCTGAGGGAAGCTGTCTGCTTTCTGTTCTCCTTATTGTGTGTGCAGTGACGGTTTATTCATGCTTCCTGAGGTAAAGGATAGGATAGTTCACTCAAAAGAGGATTTAGGTTCTAATCGGAGTAGGTCCTTGTCACATGATGAGGGGATAATAATTTCTATGGGGATTCAGTTACCTACTGAAGGAGAAGGGCAACCTGCCTTTAACTGAGCACCTTCCTTTGTACCAGGCACTTTATAAATAATCATTTTTGGAATCCATGCTACAACCCCGTGAGGCAGATATTATCCTGCTGTTTCAAAGTGAAAAGAAATGCTGACCGCTTTACACATCAAATAGAATTGGGTTTTCAAACTCTGTGGTCTGACCACAAATTCACTGCCTACATTGCATGAAAAGGGCACTTACATTTTAAAATCAATCACAGCAATACTAATATGTATGTGTGCACACACACACACATACACACACTTATTGGATGTATATTTGTATGTGTGTGTGTATTTTTTTATTTTACCCCCTTGCAACACCCCACTCTTGCTACCATCACACTAGAAAGCAAGCCATGTTGTTTGAATACCAGCAAGTCACACTCTAGGTCAGTGGTCAGCAAACTCATTAGTCAGCAGAGCCAAATAGCAACAGTGCAACGATTGAAATTTCTTTTGAGAGCCAAATTTTTTAAACTTCTTCTAATGCCAGTCTTCAAAATAGACTCACCCAGGCCATAGTGTTTTGTGGAAGAGCCACACTCAAGGGGCCAAAGAGCCACATATGGCTCGAGAGCCGAGGTTTGCCGATCACTGCTTTAGGCAAAGGACTGCAGGTGTCATGTGAGCCACACCCTTACATACATTGGAAACAGCAGCAGCCAACTTACCTGTCCCTGAAAATGGCCCCACCGTCCTCTTCCTTCTGCCCTATTGCCTTACACACCGCCACGGATAAAACTCCTAAGAGCACCCAGCGCCTGCTGCTACAAAACTGCCCGTTGGAAGGACTGAAACTGGCCTGAGACTTCAGGGCCTCCCCTTGACCGGCACAGAGCCTGGTGTAGAGCTCCGATCCCTGTGCTCCTGGACCACACCCTGCTCTGCTCTCCTCTGAGCGTCCAGTGACGGGAGTGCTTCCGAATACAATGTCATGAAAACCTTGAGTTCAAATGGCCCCCTGGAAAGGTAGCCAGTCCACCAGTTCGATTCTGGAAAACACATTTCGCCCCTTAAATATGCGGACAGTTTACATCCAGAATACACAGTGTTATTACTCACTGTAGGATAAGGTAGGGTCATAGCAGAGTACGCAGAGCAGGGTTCTTTTTAAAGAAAAAAAAAAGGAAGGACGTGGTGGACATGACTGAAATCTCAGAACCTTTGCACCCCCAAGATTACCTCTGAATTCGGGTTGCAGACGTGACTGCTCTATGTGGGAGAGACACTTTGGGTCCTGTGTGTCTTTTTTTTTTTTTTGCTTCACTTTATCGTTTCATTAATGCAGAGACACTGCAAGTGTGGGGAGGAGGGGGTGGGGAGGGGCGCTGGATGCGCTGTCCTTATGACATTGCCCGGAGCAGGCTGGAGTGAGGATTTCTGTGCTAATCAGCAGGCGCTCCCTAATGAACACCTGCCCATTGCCCAGAGTCCCGAGGGGGGCGGATCCTGAATACAGCGGGCTTCCCAGCAGGCTGGCAGAGGTATTTTGCATTTATGGAGGAGCAGTAATTATGTACGCCTGTCAGAGCCTTCACATCCAGCATCATTCAAATGCACGCAGGATACTGGCTTCCCAGACTTATAGCAACCCCAACTTTTCTGAACCCAAGACAGCCTGTATCTTAGCAAAATGAAGAAGAAGCAATGTGTACACAAGAGGTCAAGAACCAGGGAATAAACTAGCATAAAGAATAGTATAAAGGGGGTGAGGTGAGGGGAGACAACTGGGAAATCTAAAAGGTTGTTTCCTAGCAGCCCCCTTCCTGGGTTAAGTGGCAGAGCTAAATGAAAGGAGAGAGAATGGGGAGCAGCTGCAGGAAAGTGACTAAAGGAGCCAACTGTGACTGTAGGTGGCATCAGGAGAAGGGTCAGAAGGAAGAAAGGCACTGAGACAGGGTTAGGGATAGGAACCCCTGCACCTCCTTCCCTGGGTTTACACGTAACTTTGCCTAAGTTTGCACGGTAGCCTCCTTCCTGGGCGCCAGGAGGCACATGATGGGATGGAGACCTGGCCACTCGCTCTGAGCATATGGCATCTGGTCCCATCCAGCTCTCTGTGGCACCTGCCTCTGCCTGGCAGTTCTGTGCTTCAAACCAGCCTGGAGAGAGTGCAGGTGCCACCCCCTGCTGTGCCAGCCTCCCTGCTGGGCGGGTGGAGGGCTCAAACAATGGCCTTTGGTCTATCCCACTGTACCAACATACAGCCTTTATTCCATGTCTACAGTGTGGCAGACGCTGTACTAGAGTGCGGGCTATCGTACTACTAAAACCTCCCTGCTCACTGGGAACTTACTGTCTGGCAATATTTTATTACATTTAGAAAAAGCAGCTTCAAACCCCTCCTCTGGTTGGGCTATGATTCCTTGGTGGATCTGTGCACCAGTGCATAAAACCAAAGCTTTGGAGGCAGCCCCATACTCAAGCCCCTCAGTGTCCTTGGGGGATTGTGACCTTGGGCACTAACATTTCTAAGCCCCAGGGTCCCTGTCTGTAAATATCGCAGGGCTGCTTTAAATGAGATGGTATAAGGAAAGTTTGCAGCCCAGAACCAGTGTGTGTGTGGTGAGGGAGGCGGCGGGGGGGGGGGGGGCAGCCTGTACAGGATGACGGTGCTGGTGGGAGGCGGGGGCAGCAGCCAGAGGGACGAGGGACCAGGAAACCTAGACCTTCCTCGGAGGTGTGCCACTGACTGTTTTTCGCCTTCAGGGACCTCCTTGTCACTGATGCACTTTGTTTTGTTTTGTTTTTTTCTTCCTGCTTCAAAGCTCTGCAGCCTTTCCTAGTGTGACCTGCTCAGTCTCCACTTCAGTGGAATAGGAGGAAGGCTGGGCAGGCACTTGGGTCCTGGTCCCACCTGTGCTGGCAGCTGAGTTGACCTCCCTGATCCCTGGATAGGCTCAGACTCCTGAGACTTAGTCTCCTCCCCTGGAAGTGAAGTGGGTTGGTAGCTGGTCTGTCTGGCTCTTCCCCTAATCCGGCATTTGTGGGTGACCTCCACCAACCCTACTGTAGGGTTAAGGTCTGCCAGTTGGTGGCTGTGTGCCTTGGGCAAGTTACTCCTCTCTGTGCTTCTGCTGCTTCTCTGTCAAGTGGAGTAATTCTGACATCTACTTCTTGGGTGAGGATTGACCCCATCAATTCCTGGACAGCACCTAAGGCTGCACTGGAATCCAGGCTGGACCCATTAAACAGAAATTTAGTATTGACCATGCTTAGACCAGCCTTGCTGAGATAGTCTGCCACTAAGCTGGATGGAGATAAAGCATGCATCTCATGTGCTGGGGTTCAGGTTGATGGGAACCTCCGAGATAGAGAGATGCTCCTGATGGCAGGACCCACGTAGCCTTAGGGCCCGCCCTGCCTCCCCAACCTACCCAGAGGAGCACAGGCCCCAATGATCTCTACATCAGCCTGCCTAAAGGAAGTTGCCTCCCAGAGGCCAGGAGCTGCCCAGGGAGGGCAGGAAGGAAGCAGCCTCTCAGCTAACCAGGTGGGGTGGGGTGGGGGGCAGGACTGGGCTGGGGGTGGGGGATGTGGCAGGGAGAAGAGCCAGACCCTTGTATACAGAATGATCTCATGCTTTCTGTCTCACTGGCGCCCCCTCCCCAGGGATACTGAGCAGCCAATGAGAATTGTCTGCTTTTTACCCTGCCCCCAGGGGGAGGGGAGGGACCAGGCTCCAGCTGCTCCAGGAAAGACAGTAACAGGCAGGGTTTCTTTGCATCTATCATTTATTCAGAGCCACCCTTCCATTCCCTTCAGGTTTTCAGGAAAGTTGGCAAGAAGGGCAGGCTGGCCATGCTCAGCACCCGACCGACCATTCCTGCCTGCTCCACGGTTGCAGAGACTTTCACAGGGCAGGGAATAGCTGTCAGTGGATCCCTCGTCCCAGCAGGGCCATCAGAGTAGGCAGATGTGGGATGTGGCCCAGCCCTGGAGCTGTCACCTGGCAGCCCAGAGGTCACTGTGTGCAAAGCAGCCTCGGGGAGGAGGGAGAGGAGACCGGGTCAGTCTTCGGAGGTTTCTGAGGTGGGAAATATCCAATGTTGTAAATGTTTTAATATGGTCAGCTCAGGAGTGACAGTTCCTGTGATTTAGAATCTGGGAGACGCCCAAGGGAATGATGGATGACAGGAAGGGGCTTGAGGGGAGAATTCACCCAGGCAAAAATCACTGTGCCGTAGACTGACCAGGTCTTCCTTGTCCACATCACTGTGCCTTAAAGACAGAATTCAAGCACTAATAACGGGCTTTCAACTGAGATCCAAGTTTACTCACATCTCAAAAACCAACAAATATTGAATTCCCTGTGATTAAGAAGTCTGTGCCAAGCGCTATGGGGCTAAGAGATCTTTGGGGTTTCAGTCTGAGGGTGTGCATGAGTTTTATGTGGCTGCTGTAACAAATCATCACCAACTTAGTGGCCTAGCATAACAGAAAAAGGGATTTTTCACAACTCCGGAAGGCAGACTTCAGCTGTCAGCTGAGCCACACTTTCTCTGGAGGCTGGAGGGCAAAATCCGGTCCTCGCCTCTTCTAGCTGCTGCTGGCTGCCAGCCTTGCTTGACAGTGGCTTCATCAGTCCCAACGCTGCCTCTGTCCTCACATGGCCTTCTCTTGTGTATCTCTGTGTTAAAATAGCCACTGTCTCTCTCCACCCAGTTGCATTCAGGGCTTACTTGGATAACACAGGATAAGGTCCTCTTCTCAAGAATCTTAATCCCAGCCTTTGTAAAGTTAGGTAATATTCACAGGTTCCAGGGACTAGAATGTGGGCATATCATTTTGGAGCCACTAGTGACCAACTACACGGTGTAACAAGTCCTGTCACACAAAATTCGCTCACTGTGTTATTAGCAGCCTTATGGACAGTAGCCAAAACAGGGAAGCAATCTAGTGTCCAGTGAAAGATGACTGTTAAACAAAATGTGTTCTCGTCATACAACAGAATAATAGTCACCCTTCAAAAGGAAAGAAGTACATATACCTGCCACAGCATAAATGATACTTGAGGACATATGCTAAGTGAAATAAGCCATTCACAAAAAGATAAATACTTTATGATTCCAGTTATAGGACACATCTAAAGTAATCAAATTCATGGAGAAAGTAGAATGCTTACCAGGGGCTGGTGGGACGGGGAGTGGGAAGTTGTTTAATGGGGACAGAGGAGTGTCTTACAAGATAAAAAGTTCTAGAGGTGAGTTGCAAAACAATGTAAATAGACTTAACAGTACTGCACTGTTCACTTAAAAATGGTTAGGATTGTCAATTTTCAGCTATGTTTATTTTACCACAATTAAAAATTTTTTCAGTTAAATTTATGTCAGCTCAACATGTATACCAAGGGTGAATAAGGTACATACATGTGATAAATGCTAGAGGAATTCAGAAGAGAGACGCCATTTGGAGGTGGGATGGTCAAGGAAGGCTTCCTGGAAGAAGTGGCCTTGAGAAAGATACAATTTAAATGGGAAGGGGGAGGAGAACATGTGGAGTGAGCAAGGATATGGAAATAAAAATGAGATTTTTGTTTTCTTTAGTCCAGTGCTAATAGATTGCACAAAAATGAGTGATTTGGTAGGTAACCAGGCAGAAGGGAGGTTGGCTAGGCAAATTGGGCCCATATTCAGAGTTGTCTTAAATATCAGGCTGGCATTTGATACCATTTACAAGCTTATTATCATAATTCATAATGGACTCATAGAGCACTCTCTCTGTGCCAGGCACTGTTCTCTGCACCTTATGCACATGGATATTGACTCATTTAATCCTCAGAACATCCTGGGATGCTATAATCATTATCTTTTTGCAGCTAAGAAAACAGGCACCAAGAAGTTAAGTGACCTGCCTGAGATGATGAAAGAAAGATGGACTATGTTTATTTAAGAAATCAAGGTGGGATCCGGAATAGTCATAAAGTTTTTTCAAATGGGTAAACAGACCCTAGAGAAGGCTGGGCAGTTTTCAGGGAAGGAAGAAGCTACATTTAATAATAACATAAAGAAGAATATTTTTAGGCAGGAATCCATTTCATCATCCTCCTCCAGTGGTTGGCAGACTGCGGCTCGCAGGCCACATGCGGCTCTTTGGCCCCTTGAGTGTGGCTCTTTCACAAAATACCACATGCGGGCATGCATGTACAGTGCGATTAAAGCTTTGTGGTCCATGCACAGAAGTTGGTTTTCGACTCTCAAAAGAAATTTCAATCGTTGTACTGTTGCTATTCGGCTCTGTTGACTAATGAGTTTGCCGACCACTGCCTTAGTCCATCATTTCACAGGTGAGAGCACCGAGGCTCAGAAAGGTGATAAAGTTTGTCTGAGAGTCTCTGTCTGGGAGGTGACCATGTGAAGTTCAAAGTGGCGGTATAATGAGTGTGCAATGGTAAAAGTACTCTGTGGAGGACAGAGGGGTGCCAGGGTGCTACCTCATCAGATTTCTATCCCCAGACTTTGCCCAAACAGTTCATAGAGGCTTGTCGTCCATGTGTGCCTCGAGCACTTCAGGGTCCTGTGCTGTGTGAAGTGTTCTTTTGTCATTACTGCCTTATCCTGTCTCAGAAGGAGGTGGGGAAGTAGGCAGGCCTATTTTCCAGAGCCAGGTCTGTGCTGATCTGTGCATGGTTTCCCACTGGAAAAGTCCAGAACCCTCGGGGACTCAGATATGGGTGGCAGAGTCGGACCAGTGATGACGAGGACTTATTCCACCTTCCTCCCAGATTCTCTTGAAGGAATAAAGTTAATTACAGGCTGAGAGAAAGTCAATCTTAAATATATAGGGTGGGGCAAAAGTAGATTACAGTTGATCTTGGAAATAATGCAGTAATCCTATCTAATAAAAGAGTAATATGCAAATAGACCTTATCTCTGCTACACCCACAAGCCACACCCACCAGCCAATCAAGAGTGAATTAACCCAACCAAGATGGCTATGGCTACAGAGAGAGCAGGAGGGAGGCCTGGGTTACCCCTGGCAATGGAGGAAGCCAACCTTTCCTCACACCCTGGCCAGCCCAGGCCTCCTCTTAAGGCAACAAAGTTTCAATGGCTGTCACCACTGAGCGAGCAGAAGGGTTGGCTCTGCTCCAGGCTACAAAGTTTCAATTGTAGAAGATAAATAAATCCCAGATACCAGGGCCTCCGCTTGTGTCACTGGGGGCTGTGGCCATCTTGCAAACCACCACAGGCCCCTGGCCCAGGCCAACCCACCGCCCCAAGGGAATACCCACCCTGATCCAGGACACCCTTCAGGGCAAACCAGCTGGCCCCCACCCATGCACCAGGCCTCTATCCTATCTAATAAAAGAGTAATATGCAGATTGACCATCACTCCCACACACAAGACGACTGCCTCCATGTGGTCAAAAGATCCTGCCCCCATGTGGACACAAGATAGCCAGCAGGGGAGGGCAGTTGAGGGCAATCAGGCCAGCAGGGGAGGGCAGTTGGGGGTGACCAATCCTGCAGGAAAAGGCAGTTAAGAGTGACCAGGCCAGCAAAGGAGGGAAGTTGGGAGTGATCAGTCCTGCAGGGAAGGGTAGTTGGGGGGACCCAGACCTGCAGGAGAGGGAAGTTAGGGGTGAGTATTCCTGCAGGGAAGGGCAGTTGGGGGGACCCAGGACTCAGGGGAGGGCAGTTATGGGTGACCAGCCCTGCAAGGCAGTTAAGGGCAAACAGGTTGGCAGGGGAGCAGTTAGACATCAATTAGGCTGGCAGAGCAGTGGTTAGGGAGTGATCAGGCTGGCAAGCAAAAGCGGTTAGGGGTAGTCAGGAAGGCAAAGAGGTGAGCAGTTGGCAGCCAGCATTTCTTGGATCCTACCTGGATCGGGCCCAAAAGAGCATTCGGACATCCCTCTAGGGGTCCCAGACTGGAAAGGGAGCAGGCTGGGGTGAAGGGCAGTCTCCCCGCCACACACCCCGCCCTGCACCCCCTGCCTCGCATGAATTTCATACAACAGGCCTCTAGTTAATAAAAAATAACACAGAAATAAACTCACATACTCACAACTGTAAACCTACTTTTGTCCCACCGTATAGTGACCTTATACGGCCAGGACATCACCAAAAACCCAGCACAGGCTGCTTCTAACCCCAAGTGCCCAGGGTTGTCTTGTTCAGGCCCATGCTGAGTCTCTGTCCAGTTTGTCCTGTAGCAATTGACTGGGATACTGCCTTCCTGGCCTCACTCCCAGCCGGATCCCTGCAAACTCCACAGATGTTTATAGTGCAAGTAATTGTCAAATTATAATCAGCAGGATTCTGTAAACATCCCTTCAAAGTACATAAGAGCATAAAGCTTTCTGCTTACCCAGCAATTTCTCTAAATTAGTTTAAGAAAAGTTTGGAACAATGTAGTACATTAATCATCATTTCGTCAAGGTAGGAAGGATATTGTTTTAGTTTGCAAGATCAGGAAATCACAGGGCTGATGCCTTAAATGCTTTTAAACCAATGGTACAGAGAAGTAAAAGCTTGGTGCCTGATCAGTCAGGATGAGCTAGGTTGTGCTGTTTGTTGATGACAGACAACCCCAAACATCTCAGCAGCTTCACAAGGTTTATTTCTCACTTCCATTACACATCCATCCGTTTGGTGGCAGTGCTGTCATTGATGGAGCAGTCACGGGGAAAGATAGAGAGTAAATTATTATTATTGAGATGTAATTGATATGTAACATTATGTTAGTTTCAGGTATACAACATGATTCAATATGGTATAGGTCAGCAAACTGCGGCTCGTGAGCCACATGCGGCTCTGGCTCTTTGAGTTATGACTCTTCCACAAAATACCACGGCCTGTCTATTGAAGAAGTGGTGTTAGAAGAAGTTTAAGTTTAAAAAATTTGGCTCTCAAAAGAAATTTCAATCGTTGTACTGTTGATATTTGGCTCTGTTGACTAATGAGTTGGCAACCACTGATAGGGTATGGCTTTCAAAGGGACTTAAAATTTGGGAGTTGTAACATTCACATCTTTTGGGATCTGTTATCAACCCCTTAAATGGGACTAACTTAAAACATTTTTTAAGCAATGATAGGCATCCAAACGGGTGTCATTGAAAAGAGTGAGATGTTTATTCTGGCGGTGATGCTGTTGCTCAGATCCTTTTTGTTGCCTTCAGCTTATGAGTCACCATGAAAATTCATTTCTCACAGTAAAAATCCCAATACAAAGACCTCTGTGTCAACAGGCTAAATCATAGGGTTACGTCCCTATGGAAAGGCCAAATGTCTGTCTCCAAGAGGTTCCTAGGTGGCTGCATTACTCTGGTGACTGAGGCAGACATTTAGCTCTGTAGGCTCAGGGAAGACTCACATTAACCAAGTTCAAAATACTGATTACATATAAATCAGTACCAATCTCTAAACTGTCAGTATTGATATCTGATGACAGTGTACTGGATTTACTGAGTATTGTAAGCCTTATCCAGACATGACCCCTAACCCCCAAGTCCAGACTATGATCCTTGACCACTCACCCAGGAAACAGGTAGCATGGCAGAGGGTTAAAGGTGACCTCTGACACCAGTTTGATTTCATTGAGAATCCTAGCTTTGCTGTGATCCTGCCCCTGACACCTCCAGGTGAGAGTCCTCATTGGCAAAGGAATGACAGCCTCTTATTTCACACTAGAGGCCCAGTGCATGACATTAGTGTACTTGGGGGGGGGGTGATCCCTCAGCCCAATTCATGCCTTCTCATAGTCCAGAACCCCTTAGGGGATGTCTGCCTGCTGGCTTAGGCCTCCTTCCTGCAGTCAGACATCCCCTAAGGGGTCCTTAGTGTTGCCGAGGAGGCAGGAGAGGCTCCTGCCACTGCTGCTGTGCTCACCAGCTTCTGAATGAACAGCACTCCCCTTGTGGGAGTGTACTGACCATCAGGGGACAGCTCCTGCATTGAGTGTCTGCCCCCTGGTGCTCAATGTGCATTATAGCGACCGATCATTCTGCTGTTCAGTCAATTTGCATATTAGGGTTTTATTATATAGGTTGGTCCCAGAAGCATGTAGGATGGTCAGCACCATGTCTAAGATAGCAGTGCCTCAGTAAGGTCTTTGGAAGGATGCTATTTGAAGAAGAGCTAAATAGGTAATTTGAGTGTTTAATATGATCAGCTAAAGTAGCCCCATTGCTACCACATAAAAGGACCACAGCTCCCCTTCCTTTTCCAAACTGCTTCTCCAACCCCTCCCCCACACACCTTCCAGGCACCCTGCCCTCTCCATGGAATGATCATTGTATTTACTCCTGGTATAATCTGTTTGAGCCCTGAGAGGACATTCACTCTCCACATAATGTTTCTGTCAGTGATGGACCACATACATGACCCATAAGATTACAATGGAGCAGAACAATTCCCATCGCCTAGTGATGTCATAGTCCTTTCAGTGGTCTCAACCCATTACCCACATGTTTGAGGTGATGCTGATGTAAGCAAACTACTGCTCTTCCAGTTAGATGAAAGTATGATCCACACAGTTATGTACAGTACATAATATTTGATAATGAAAATAAGTAACTATAATACTGGTTTATGTATTTATTATGCTTTCATTATGGTCGTGTACTCTTTCTATTTATATGTAAAATAGTTTTCTGAAACACAGTGTGTCATGTTGTGCTGGCAGCAGCCTCCAACATCTCGTGCTTACCTTGTCTCTTTATTGCCATCATTCTCTCTTGTGCTTGATTTGATCTCATATGTTTTTTGTACAGTAACATGCTATACAGGCTTGTAGCCTAGGAGGAGCATTAGGCTAAGCCATGCTGCCTGGGTGTGTAGTATTCCATGCAGGTTTGTGTATTGCCCCACTCAATGGTTGCACAACAATGAAATCTCTCAGAATGTATCTTGATTGGTAAGTGGTGCCTGTAATTCTTTCTCTTCCTGGGTAAATTTGTGTTTCTCTGACCAGTTCTATTGAAATGTTGGCTTTAAGTTTACCTCTCAAGGAGAAGGCGATCTTACTTCTGTCATTTCTAAGTCAGGGCTGAAAAACCTCACCATAACCCTCAAAACCCACAATAATTACTTTATAGTCACACCTCAATTTATAAAACCAGTTTGACTCAGCACGCTGAACTCCTCCCCTCCCTCTGTCGCCATTCAGTACAATTGACTTCAAATGACATTAGCCAATTGGAAAAAAATTCATTCTGAGAGCAAGAAGATGTATTAATAGTGGAGGATGCTTTTATAAATGGGACATGAGCTTCAAAGACAAACCCAAAAAGATTATAAAACATGTTTTAAGGAATAGCAGGCATCCTAGAAACACTGAGCCTATTTTGAAAGGGGCAGCGATCATTTGGACAGGTAGATTATGCAATTTGAAAATCTGTCGTGCTGCCTTATATTCAGTCACAACCTGTCCATTAAATGCTTTGTATCCGGGCAGCCAGGTACCTGCTGGGGGTGGAGATGGTGCCAGCAGCAGCACATAACAAACACAGCTTCAGGAGTCTCCTCATCTCAGATTCCACTTTGTAATTTATCAGAGATGTTCTGAGACGGTCACGTATACTGCACTGCACTCCTTGTGGTAGGTTGCCCCTATTTATAAAGGAGGGTCTTACATAAAGCCTTGCATTCCCAGTTAGACACAGATTGCTTTTTTGCTTTTCAA
Source organism: Lasiurus cinereus (assembly GCA_011751065.1). Taxonomy (NCBI): domain Eukaryota; kingdom Metazoa; phylum Chordata; class Mammalia; order Chiroptera; family Vespertilionidae; genus Lasiurus; species Lasiurus cinereus. The sequence goes on from JAAGEH010002534.1 coordinate 29,497,326, forward strand.
ATTGTAGTGTGGATGGAAGTATAGAATATTAGATGGCCTTTGATTTGTCAAGATGGGTTCTCCTGTAGATTTACATCTTCTGGGGAGAGAAAGCTCTGTCCTCAATTCACACCCACTGCTGGCCTTTCCTGCTATTTCACTGGTAAACTGGAGGTAGTTGAGGCCTGGAGGCTGGCGCTCTGTGAGCTCAGGAGTGAGGCAGTAAAGGGAACCCATCTGCTTTGGCATTTTCAAAGGAACGCAGGCCCTTGCTTTGTGTTCCTGGGAAAATCTAAGTTCTCACTGGCAAGCTACATGCTGCTTGTTTTATATCTCCTGCAATACTGGCTAGTGTATTGCCCATATTAGACACTTAAATGTTGAACCAAAGGGAGTTCACCTGTGTTTGTCTGCTGGGGCTGCTGTAAAAAAAAATAGGTTACTTAAACAAGAGAAATGTATTTTCTTACAGATCTGGAGGCTGGAAGTGGGGGATCAGGACCCACGCTGGTTGGGTTCTAGGAAGGGCTCTCTTCCTGATGTTCACAGGGCAGCCTCCTCTCTGCACCCTCTCACGGTGGAGAGATAGTGAAAGCAAGCCCTTTGGTGTCTCTTCTTATAAGGACACTAATCCCATCATGAGGCTGCCTTCCTCTAGCCTAGTCATCTTCCAATGGCCCAGTTTCCAAAGATCTCACATTGGGGTTAGACTTCAACCTATGAATTGTTTAGGGACACAGTGTATCTCAGCGCAGTGCAAAAAAAAAAAAAAAAAAAAAGAAAGAAAGAAATATGAAAACAAACTGTTGCCAAAACTGGTTTGGCTCAGTGGATAGAGCATTGGCCTGAGGCTTGAAGGGTCCTAGAATCGATTCCGGTCAAGGGCATGTATCTTGGTTGCAGGCACATCCCCAGTGGGGAACGTGCAGGAAGCGGCTGGTCGATGTCTCTCTTTCATCAATGTTTCTAACTCTCTATCCCTCTCCCTTCTTCTCTGTAAAAAAATCAATAAACTATATTTTTTTTAAAAAAAAAGGAAATCAAACTGTCGTGTAACGCCTTTTTTTTCAACACCTTTACCCATTTCAGCCTTCTATCTCCTCAGCAATAACCAATCTGTTCTCTGTATTAGTTTTTTTTTAATTTTTTAAGGTTCTACATATAAGTGGGATTATAATGGCATTTATCTCCATTTGACTTATTTCACTTAGCATAATACTCTCAGGTCTGCCTGTGCTGTTGCAAATGGCAGAATTTCCTTCTTTTGTATAGCTGAATAGTATTCCATTGTATATATTCACCATTTCTTCTTTATCCATTCATTAATTGAAAGTATCCTGCAAGAAGATACTTTCATTGTTTAGATTTTTAATTATGGGAGCACATAGCATGTTCAAGGGTGGAGCCAGGATTTAAATCCCAGTCCCAATACTTAAACAGAAATGTTTAGTCTCTGGGCCCCTGTCTCCTCCCCATACAATGGCCTTAATGATGGACCACTCTCTAGGGCTGTGATGAGGTTTAAAGAGACTGGTATTTGTAAAGTGCTTGGAGCAGGGCCTGGCCCATAGTAAATACTGTATAAGTGTATATTAAATATGAAATCTATTGATTATAATATTTTAAATAAATATACATTACAATACATATTACATATGTAAAATAAAATATCTATATATATAAAAGCCCAACAACTGGATTGGTGGAACGAACAGAACGACTGGAATGAACAGAATAACCAGAATCACCAGTGGCTATGACACGCACTGTGGCAGCCAACCAGCCTAATCTGGGCCCCTATTGGCCCCCAATACCCCGATTGAGGTGGGGCTGGCTGGCCAAACACCCACGGCTCCTCCCCAACACTGGCCCACCTGTGCACAAATTTATGCACCAGGCCTCTGGTCTATACAATAAGAGAGAAATATGGCAATTGACTATCACTCCATGATGCCCACAGCCAATCAGGAGAGAATATGCAAATTAGTAGAACAAAGATGGCAGTAGCCACAGAGCCAGCCTGAAGGTAGAGAGGCTTGGGTCACCCTTGGCAATGGAAGAAGCCAAGCTTCCTGCCCACCTGTGCTGGCCACCAAAGGAGGGGCCTTTGGGCATTGGCCACACACCCCCAGCGGGGACCCTCACCGCATGGGGGCATGATTGGCCTGCAAACTGCCCCAGCCCCTCACCCAGGCTGGCACCATTCCCAGTGGGGACCCCCACCCCAATGGAGGCGTGGCTGGCTTGCAAACCACTACAGGCCCCTCACCCAGGCTGCTCCGCTCCCCAAGGGAACCCTCACCCTGATCCAGAACACCCTTCAGGCAAACCAGCCAATCCCCACCCATACACCAAGCCTCCATTTATACTAATAAAAGGGTAATATGCTAATTGGACTGGGATAACTTCCAGGAGACCTTCTGGACATTCTATTGGACAAAGCCATGGTAGCAGGGCTGAGGTAGAGACGGTTAGGGGCCAAGAAGGGAGGACAGCTGTGGGTGATCAGTCCAGGATGGGATGGCAGTTGTGGGTGATCAGGCCGGTGGGGTGAGGGCTGTTGGAGGTGATCAGGCCAGCAGGGGACAATTGGGGGTGAGCAGGCTGGCAGAGGGGTAGGGGACAGTTGGGGCAAGCAGGCTGGCAGGGGGAACAGTTGGGGGTGATCAGGCAGGCAATGGGAGCAATTGGGGGCAAGCAGGCTGGAGGCAGAGGCAGTTAAGAGCAATCAGACTATCAGTGGGAGGCCGTTGGGGGTGAGCAGGCTGCCCAGGGGGTAGGCAGACAGTTGGGCATGAGCAGACTAGTGGCAAAGGCAGTTGGGGATGAGCAGGCTGGCAGGCAGGTAAGTGAGTGGTTATTAGCCAGCAGTGTCAGATTGCAAGAAAGATGTCTGACTGCCAGTTTAGGCCCAATATCGAACCCTGTGGTATTGGACCTAAACCATTAGTTGGACATCCCCTGAGAAGTCCCAGATTGGAGAGAGTGAAGGCCAGGCTGAGGGACATGCCCCCCAATGCATGAATTTTATGCACTGGGCCACTAGTCCTATATAAAAGCCTAATATGCAAGTCGATTGTTCCTGTGATGTATACTGACCTCCAGGGGGAAGAGGCTCAATGCAGAGGCTGCCTCCAGCCCACAGCCCAGCAAAGGCAGGTGCCAGCAGGGCCCCCGATCACCCCACTGGTTGCCCCATAGAGGGAGGTGACCAGCGGCAGCAGTGGCAGGCAAGGCTGGCTGGTGGACTGGGTTGTGGGGGACAGAGATGGTGAGCAGGCAGTGCCAGGCTGGCCAAGGTGGGTGCCAGTGGGGGTCACACCCCCACCCCAATTACTCTGCCAGTTGCCCCACAAATCGGCCCTGATTCTGGCCAGGCCTAGGAACCCTACCCATGCACAAATTTCATGCATTGGACCTCTAGTATATTATAGAATATGGGATATATTCATTATATTAATACTAATGTAATTAAATGTGTACTAAAACATATTATAAAATATAAATGATATATGTTAAACATATAATTTGTATATTTATTTTATATATATGTATATGTTTTTAAGTGAGGCATCTTCCTGTTCAGTTTGAAATGTTCTCTTGTTCTGTGTGGGGACAGAGAGCCCCAGGGCTGACAGCCTGTCCATGAGTGAGTGCCATTTATAGTAGAAAAAACTAGGAAAAGGGCAGCAGGTCTCCATCTGTATTTGATTGTTTACTCAGTGATGCTTTCATTACCCACTCCTTTGAGTTTTATAAAAAATCATGTGCATTAATGTACTAGGGCTTTGAGACATTGCATTTAAAAAATTATGTTAAGTCGGAAATTGCCTGTTTTAGGAAATGTTATCTTTCATTGCTTACCCTTTTTTCATTTTGTTTTCTTTCCAGCCCAAGCTTTTGGCTAAGGAGCTGCTTGACCTCGTGGCATCTCACTTCAATCTGAAGGAAAAGGAATACTTTGGAATAGCCTTCACAGATGAGACGTAAGTGCCCCATGAGCCCTCAGAACTTGACGGGAAACTGGAAATCACAACTGTCCCAACTGTCAGAATGAGCTCAGCTGCAGGCCACTTGGGTCCTGTGGTAAGGGGTCAGTCCAAGTTCATCATTTGAATTTCAAAGGCCTCATGATCATGCCTGGAATGGCCAAAGGATATAATTACGGTGATGCTCTTATTGTTAAATTATTAGTAAACTAGTTCCTATAATTAAATTGCAGATTGTGTTCAGAACTGAAATGCTTTTTTGTTTGTTTGTTTTAAGTAGATTTGTATGTGTTTTTTTTCTATTAAAGTTCACTGAAAACTTCGAGAAAGTCAACTTTTCTCTCCAATGTTGGAATAACAATAACAGGAAGTTAATTTTATGATAAGTTCAAAATGAAAAGTATCTGTGCAGTTTCACTGTCTAAGCTGAAATAAATAAACTAAAAATCAGGAATTCAGTCACTCATCTGATGAAAAGTACATTTGCTTTAAAGGCCTTTCAGTTTGGCTTTATAAAGAGGTGTTTTACAACACAAGTAAGAAAATCTTTACTAAAATTTCAATTTTCTTCTTTTTTAAAAAAATACGTTTTTATTTATTTCACGGAGAGGGAGAGTAGGAGAGAGAGATAGAAAATTGATGAGAGAGCTGCCTCCTGCATGCCCCCTACTGGGGAGTGAGTCCACAATCCAGTCAGGTGCCTTGACTGGAAATTGAACCTTGATTTCCTCCTGGTTCATGGGTGAACACTCAACCATTGAGACACACAGGCCGGGCTCAATTTCCTTCTTAATATACTATTAGCAAAAGAATATGGTAAAAACCTGCATAGACTGCTAGATAAGAATGTGTTCTAAACAAATGTGTAATGCTTTTCTTTCCTCTGCGTGTACACCATGCATACACATACACACATGCCTGTAAATCTTTAGAATTACAGAGATGATATTCTAAAATACTAGAAGATCAGGGTTGGGTTGGTGGCTGGACAGGTCAGTGCAGGCGAGGCCATGAGCCATTGACCAGATGGGAAGCCATCAAGGCTCCAAAGCAAGGGTGGGAGGCAGCCACAGTGGCCAGTAGGGGAGGTGATCAGGTATGCCTGCACCTGCATACACTGAGCCTGGGAACCGCAAATCCAGACCTTGGAAGTAAAAGGCCGTGTAAATTGGCACTGTCTTGGGAAAACTGGAACATCCAATTGCCTTCTGAATTAGCAACAATTCAGATGGTGGGTGATTGGGGCACAGGCAGCGGGAGCAGTCGCATCTTCTTCAAGAAAGCTGGGAGGAACTGGGGCAGCCCTGGCCCTGAGCCTGTCAGAAACTGGGCCAGAGGAAGGCAGGAGTGGTGGCCCTGCTCTAGAGGGATCGCCGTGCCTGTGGGTAGAGCCAAGTAAGCTAACTGTGAAAGCAGAGTTGCGGTGGGAAGGATCCAGCATAGTGGTGGAAAAATTGCTTTAAAACAAATACACATTGAAAATAGCTACTTTCAAAAGTGCAGATATTTCTGCCCTTTCTCCTGTAAACCACCAAAATTGGTATTCAATATACGTTTGTCAATAATTAAAAGGAGCCCAGAAGTTTTGATTAATTATATCCCATCATTCACATTTCCCAAGTACCATTACTCTTCTCAAAGATGCCATGACCTCTACACAAGTCCCAATGAGATCTCCCTTTTGAATAAGAAGCTAAGAGTGAACAGGTTGTCCTGTGGTTAGGAGGGAGAACTAGGCCTGCTGAATGTGTCACATCATTGCCCAACAGCGCCTACTGGAGTGGGCTGCAGGTAGAAAGCCACTCTTCTCCCGGATGGGTGAGAGCAGGAACACGTCACAGAAAGGAGAGTGGGGCATGCAGAACTAATCACTCACCCCATCAAGTGGCGCCAGAAATGGTCTGGGCTACCCTGGTCTCTTGGGTTGGCCAGGAAAGCAGGTGTACGCATGTGTGTCAGGCCAGGCTAGAGGAAGGTGTCCCCCACCCTTGAGTGGAATTGGCAGATGGAGGGCTCTCTGGGTGGGGGTAAGGAGGGGGGCGGCGGGGGATTTGAGGAAAAGGATATGAGCCATCTCCTGGCACAGCCCAGAGGTGTGGTCACCACCACCTCTTCACTCAAGTCTGGGTGGGAGGGTTTCTTCAGCAATTACAGGAACGGCCAGTGGCCAGCAGATCAGTGGAAGAGAGCAGCCGCTGCAGATAGTTCCTGAAAAAGAATTGACAGGTGGACTTGACTCATGGGGAGTGTCAGGGCCCCCAGGAAATTAAGGACAGGAGACAGAAACAAAGGGGACAGCAGTGACTCAGGGCAAAGTCATGGCCCGACATCTGGGGCCAAAGGACGTTGGCAGGTGGCCTCTGATAATCTGAACTTTTCTCCTTTTCTTGGTAAGAAAGGAAAGAATGAAAGCTGTGCCTGTGGGTGTGACTATCTAGGCCAGTGGTCAGCAAACTCATTAGTCAACAGAGCCAAATATCAACAGTACAATGATTGAAATTTCTTTTGAGAGCCAAATTTTTTAAACTTAAACTTCTTCTAATGCCACTTCTTCAAAATAGACTTGCTCAGGCCATGATATTTTTGTGGAAGAGTCACACTCAAGGGGCCAAAGAGCCACAGTGTGCCAATCACCAGGCTAGGGTGAAGGGCTATGTTATATGTGCCCCTGGACATTAACTTAAGATCTTCCAATAAACATATTTTCAAATTGTGCATTGTACTGGGACATGTACTATGGGATGTACTGTGTGTATGTGAGTGAGTGCAGGGGCTACACTGTATATTTTATAATCAAATGCAGATGAAGTTTCATTTTTTATTTCATCCCATGGTATATCCTATGTATTGCCTCTTTCCTCATGCAAATCAAGCAAGACTAACAATCAGAAAGTGTTATGAGCTGTAAAATGCTTAGAAGTGTAAGATATTATCACCAGTGTTATAATTCCTTAGAGTAGAATATATGAGTCTTTTAGTATTAATGACTGTTGATGACATTTTATAGGATCTGGGTAGGGCTGGAGAGAAGATATGTAAAGAATTCAGACAGGAAATTGGAATTGTCGCTTAAGTGTTTCTTGCCTCATAAGTTGTGCTTATGAATAAAGTATCCAAGTACACAGTGTAAGACTTTATGTCCATAGATATTTAATATTGTTAGTTGATCCACAATGTTGTAGCATCAGTACTAACTCCACAGTCTTTTTTAGTTTTAATATTTAAACTTTATATTTCGTAATAATTAAACTTACAGAAAAGTTGCAAAGGTAGTAAGTATAGAGAGTTCCACATACCCTTCACCCAGCATCCCCAAATGTGTTGGTATTTTAGAAGCTATATTAATATTACTATATTATATTATTATACTATCAATACTAAACTGTAGACTTCATTCCAGTGTCACCAGTTTTCCTATGAATGCTTTTTTCTGTTCCAGGTTTCAAAAATTTGCAGCCTATTTTAATTTGAATAATTCTGCTTTGAGAGACAGAGATGGTTACCTGTATATGATCTAAACTGTGGTGATACCAGCAAACAATATTTCAGCTGCCTTTAAAACATTTTGTAACAAAGGAAGAGCTTCATATTAAAATAATTATTTCTGTTTTGCTGGAGTTGTGGTTCTCAACCTTTGCTGCACATTGGAGTCATCTAGGCCATTTTATAAAATACCAGTGCCTGGGACCGGCCTCCAAAATTGTGATTTAATTGGTCTGGATGGGGACTGAGCAGCAAAATTTTTCTAATATGCATCCAAGTATGAAAACCCCAGTTCTAGAGAGAGGGGAATGGTAGAGTAAATTTCCTCTGTCACCTCTTTCCAGATCCAAGAAGAAAAGCTGATTTCACTCAAACTTTGAATATTTGGGGCCAATCATGGCAAGTGCCAGGGATCTGAAAGCTATAGACTCTCTCCCTCCAGACTGACTCTAGAAACCTAACAGTGTGAGAACCAACTCATGAGATATTCAGCTTTAGTATTTAGCCACCAATCCAAAGAGTGTGGCTGGAATTCTACTTGTTAAGCATTGGTATCCATTATATAAGGAACCCTATTTTTGCATTTATTTATTTTCAAAACTTTTTTCAGCACCCAAATTGTTGGGTGTTTTTTTAAAAAATTCAGAGCTTATGGATCTGATTACCTAATTTATATCAATAAAACTCTATATTTAATTATCTGATTTATTCTTAAACATAACTTTGTTTTCTCTATTTGGGTTTCTTTAAAAAGTTTTATTGAGGTATAATTGATATAGAAAGAAATACACATATTTAATATGTAATATTTGCCCAGTTTGGACATTTGCAAATACACAAGTTTTTAATTTTTAAAATTAAAGGAAAATTGTTGACAGAGAATCTCATTATCAAAAGCTATAACTAAACAACTTCTAGACCATTTAGCAGAGTCCAACACACCCCAAATTGAAATAATAATTATCCTATCAAAAACCTTTGAGAATTGCATGTCAGAGGCTGTAAATGAGTATCTCTGTAATGAAAGCTTTAAGAAATATTTGGATAATTGAAGGAGAAAGTTAAGAAACTTAGTCAGCAATCACTGCACATTTTAAAAGCCATAACAGTTAGAATGTATTTTCACATACCAAGTAAGGAAATTTCACATGTTAATTAAGGAAGCTCTTACACTCTTACTTAATCACAATTTCCTTTGAAATCTGTTAAAAAGGTATGTTCCCTTGCTTCCACAAAAGTAATTTACACATAAAATAATTTATGCTTAGGTTTTTAAAGGGGTTATAGACATTCTGAAGCTAGAATCATAGTTTAAAAACCAATTAAATAATTGATTAGAGAATCTGATTTATCCAGATAATTAAGGTCCAGTGTTTCTTAATTAATTGGCCTCTAGACTCAATGCCAGACAAAGGGGCAAACCCTCAGCCCTGCAATGTCTTTGAGTCCTTGTGTGCCCTTAGCTAGAACCATGACTGGCACTGGCCAGCCATCTGAACAGGGTCTAAGCTCTCCCGGTCTCAAGCTTATCTACCATTTAAAAATAAAGTAGAAAAGCAATTTTCTAGTCGTGGAAGAAACAAGGACATGTAGCTCTGGGAAAGAAATCTAGTATTTAGAAATAGGTTTGAGATTTCCACTCATTAAATGCCCCCAATCACAAGACTACGGAGAGAATCAGTGCTACACCTCTAAGCTTGGGTTGTAATAGCTGCTCCTGGAACATGGCATTCACCATGCATGGCCTCCTCAGAGATTGGCAAATGGATGGCACACAGCCCTACCTCCTATTTAGTGACCAGAAAGGGATTTAGCAGAACTCTTTCTGTGTGTAACAAAAATAAAGAAAGAATGAGGTGATATGAGAAGCTTTTAGGGATCCGGGCTTTCTGTTGACTTCTTACTTCCCAAAGAAAGTGTTAAGGGGTAGCTCAGGTCCTGCATGAGGAAGAGCAGAATGAAATCTCACTGAAGATGGTTTACTTAGGGCAGGAGTGGGGTCTTTACATGGATGGCCATCCAAGGTTGACAATAACATTGATCTATGGGGCATATTTGAAGCTGACTTATTGGTTTCTTAACAGATGTTTTTTAGCAACCACTGTTCAGTACTAGAAATAACCAGACTTTTTGACCCTTAGTGTGGCTTGTATTTTTATTTTAGGAAGTAAATAAGATATAGTGTAGGAGGTGCTATAAAAGAAGGCTTGGAGCAGACAAATCCTCCATAAATAAAATAAAATTAAGGCTATAAACTCAGTTAAACCAAATAGTCCCTTTTAGTCATCTGGTTTCCCCAATATACTCATCTTAATCTTTCTCTGTGTGTCTGTCTGGTGCGGGTGCAATCTCTCTCCCCTTCTCTGTCTCTCTCTCTCACACAAACACATAAACTCCCATGCCCACACTCACACTGGGAGACCACTATTTGAGGACTTCTAACTAAATCAGTTTCCTGAGCTGCCCTTGATAAGAACATGCTCTTCTGAATCAGGACACTGAAAGCCAATCATGGTTTCATTTGAAGAGCTTCCACCTACCCCTCCATCCAGAGACATCTGTAAGGATTTCATACTTTTACCTTGGCTTTCCATAGATACACATTCCATATGAGGTCAGCTGTCTGCAGTGAGAACCTCTAAAAGGTACAGAGCAGCCAAAACCAGTTTGGCTCAGTGGATAGAGCATCGGCCTGCGGACTGAAAGGTCCCAGGTTCAATTCTGGTTAAGGGCATGTAACTTGGTTGCAGGCACATCCCCAGTAGGAGGCATGCAGGAGGCAGCTGATTGATGTCTCTCTCCCAACAATGTTTCTAACTTTCTATCCTTCTCCTTTCCTCTCTGTAAAAAATCAATAAAACATATAAAAAAATAAGATAAAAAATAAAAGGCACAGAGCATTCTTCTCCTCCAGGGTCCAAGAATGCTCAGCTCAGTCTTATTACCGCCACCCTCTAGTAACTCTCTACAAAGCTCTTCTAAAAGCCATCTCTATTGAAAGTGCCTACACTTGAACCAGAAATATATTTGTATTATATGTAGAAGCTAAAAGCAATCTGTTAAATAAATGCTTCCAATTTCTGTTGCCCAGAAGCAATTGTGTATTTATTAGTGACCCAACAGTTTTACCCATTGCCATCATAAATCAAATGAGTGTCATCTTACGCAGCTTTAATGGTAGTTATCAGTCAAACAATAACAAATACCAAGCGTCTGCGGGAATATTTTTTATTTTTGTGCTTTGTTATTAGCAAATGCCCTGATGTGCATTCTCAAATGAAAAACAGTAAGAATAATGAAAACCAAGCTATCCAGTATCTCTTACCTAGTTAAATTGTATTGAGAAAATGCATCAATGCTGCCTTTACCTCCTTGTCCCACCCGGGTCCACCTTGACTTAAATTTAAAAAAAAAATGAGAAAGGGACTTGATGTCGGAACTGTGAGGTGTCACATAGGAAAGAAAAGGTCCTGGATAGAGAGGAATGCTCGATGCCAGTGGGTATAGAAAATATGACTTTGAACCCTCTACAATGAGCAGAAACATTTTAACAAGTCCGATTGCAGCCAGAAGTGGTGATTTCAGAGCTAGCGTTTCCAGTTTGCTTTTTAATCCATCTTTTAGCTTTTGCCCAAATATTGGGCAGTTATCATAAGGGACATTGGATGAGTCACTTGTCCCTTCATTGAAGAGATTCTTGGTTACATGAAATTAAGGGAGCTGACTTTCTTCTGCCTCAGGATCCCAGGACTTCAGATCTGGGGAAGCCCCCTCTGGATGGATACCAGAGGCCTGTGTGTCTTCACATCATGCCGACTCCGCAGAACTAGGCTTGAGGAGTTCAAATAAGGGAATGGAGAAAGGAAATTCATTTTCCTCAAAAACTGTTTCTTTTAGGGGTGATTCTGGCCTCTTTATTCTCTCTGCTTGCTGACCATTTTTGTACTTTCTAGTCAGTTTATTGCTGATAAATGATAAACCAATATATGGGCTAGGGACAAAGGAATTGCCGGTTAAATCCATTGCTAAAATGTCATCCTTTTAAAAAGTTTACTATGGAGCTAAAATTATCCAGAGAGGGAATCCACTCCTTCCGTTGGCCTCCGTGAACATGGATGAGGAAGAAAGGCCAGGAACAAACCCAACAGTGGTACCTGTCTTAGTGTATCCTCATGCAGATGTCCCCACTTTGAGATTCTTCAACAAGTGAACTGTGTCCCTTGAAACCACATGGAATTCCCAGCTGCCTGTGTGATGAAGCATGTTGCGTCCCTGGGGTGGGAGCAGGATTTATCTCTTAAACATCATGAAAAGGTTATTTCCCTCAGATCATTTATCAAGAATCATTGTCAGGCAAAATAATGCATTTAAATCTATGTGGTCATTAGATAGATTGCTTTTATGAGTTTTCTTAGATTCTGTTTTTATTTAGCACCCATTAATTACAGAGCCAAACTCACAGTGGAAGCCGTTTACATCTTTTCTGCTGTCCAAAGCCCATACTTGAAGCCACTCCCTCTGTCTAGCTTTCACACATAAGCCAATAGTTCCCCTGCCCCAAATCAACCCAGGGTCAGGGACCAGAAGCCAGGGACAGCCCTAAACCCTTATGTCTGTCGGGGTTACTCAAACTAGCCAACCCTGAGTGGTTTCCCCTTGTCTTGCCATCCATGGAAGCCCTAGTAAAGGCTCTGCCTATGCCTCCTCACTCCTCTCCTGCCTCAGGCCCAGCCCTGGCGCTTTCTCCTCGTGGTCCTGCCTGGCTTGGTGTGCCTCTCATTTCTAGGGGAACTGTGAGTAAGATTCAGTTTTACTTTCCAGGACATTGACCTCTGCATGTGGTCACTCAGTCCCCTTTACAAATGAAGGTCTGGGCACAGATCCATCGCTTTTGGAGGTAGTCATCTAAGAGCAAGGGCTTTTGAGCAGCTACTCTTAGCCAGGTCTTGTACTAAGTTCTGGGATGATTTTTTTAAGTGTTGAAAGCTTACGACATCTTTGAAAAGAGATCATATTTTTTTAAATAACTAATTGTACATGACTGTGCTATAAATGCCTTGCAGACGACACAAACCAGGAGCTCTGGAGAAGTTTGAAAGAAAGCCCAGACTTAGGCAATCAAGGCAGACTTCACAAAAGGTCTATATTGAACTCGGCCTCAAACAGTGGCTAGCGTTCGGATAATAGGATGGAGAGACTGTTCCAATTATGAGCAACAGCATAATCAAAGTCTTCATGCATAGCATGCTTGTGGCATGTGTGCAGGATGCTGGGCACACGGAGGAGAGCTGGAAGATTTGGGACATTTTCAGTGGCAGAAAAGGAGTGGCTGGAGCTTCTTATCCCCCAATAATTAGGTCTCACATTTGTCTTAACACCTTCTAGTTCAGGGATGGGGAACGTCCAGCCTATGGGCCTTAGAAGGCCTGCGAAATCATTTGGACTAGCCCTGCCAAGGCATTTTGGGTGAGTTAATTAAATGTTTAACCAGATATAGCAGGCTAATTTTTATGTTGATAATTTTGTATGTCCCGAGAATGATGTTATAAATATCCAAATAGTCCTTGGCAGAAAAAAGGTCCCCCACCCCTATTAGATGATCAAAAACACACTTTTACTTTATGAGGTACATTTTGCTTTATTTTTCAGATGTAAAAAAGGTTATTGGGGAAAAGAATGCATACACAAAGTAAGTTCTATGGACTTGGGGTAATGCCACAGTAGAGGTGTGCCTAGGATGGGTGCTGTGAGAGTCCTGTCCCAGGCAAGTGTGTGTATGGGGGTGTGCATCAGGGAAGACTTTCTGGAGGAGGCATGGGGGAGAGAGGTCTAGCAGGATGGGTTGGACTTCGCTGGGTGATGAAGCAGAGGAAGGGCATTCTAGGCAGAAGGACAATGAGGTATAACTGACGTGCAACAAATGCACATATTAAAGTATACAATTAATAACATGAGCTAAGGCACAGTGGTCACCATTTTCAGTATTATCAGAAACGAAATTGGCACTCCTGCCTTTTTTTTCCAGGTCTGTATTCTAGTTGGCGGGGAATTTATCCCGCTTTCTGGAAGAAGTTAGTTCAGTCATTTTAATTTAAAAACTTTTATTTTTTGTTAATCATCACTGGAGGATATTTTTTTCTATTGCTTTTTAGAGAGTGGAAAAGAAGAAGGGTAGGATAGAGAGAGAGGGGGAAAGATATGAAAGGGAGAGAGAAACATTGATGTGAGAGAGACACATCAATTGGTTGCCTCCTCCTACACATGACCTGAACAGAACCAAGGATTGAAACTGCAACCCAGATATGTGCCCTGGACTGGGAATCAAACCTGCAAGCCATTGGTGCTTGGGCCAACACTCTAATCAGTGTTCAACACCAGCCAGAGCTTAAAAAATGTTTTTCCTATTATTTTTCACCCTTACTATATTCAGAGAAGAGTAACCAAAAATTAAAAAAAAAAAAAGTTTATAGAAAAAAATTTCTTTCCAGGTGGAGATTCTCAAAAGGAGGGAAGAAAAGCAAATCCAAACATCATCCTTAGGCCACAGGTGTGGACTAAAGTGAAAGAGAGATTTATTTTGTGTGTGTGTGTGTGTGTGTAAAAGATATAGTTTAAATGATTTCTTAAAATAGAGATGGAAGCTCCTAACATGTTTTCTTTCAATTTTTTCGGAGGCCAGCATGTGTTTGATGGAGCAAACATTGTACTAGGGCAATGCAGACAGCTTTTGCTTCTCATCCTCCACAGAATAACTGCCAGCCTTCCACATGTGTCTGTGCACTCTAAACATCGGAATCACAGAGCACTGGGCACTTGAAGGGATTTTGTATAATCAGTTGTGTCTGTTTAACATGAGTTTACTAACTAACCTTGATTATAGGGCTCCAGGATGTTGGACTGAGGTTGGGTGAGGAGAGGAGAAAAACATGGGTAGATTTTTCCTCTCATACTAGTAACACGGCTCTGCCTCACTCTTCGAAGACCAACCTTCTTACTGTGGCCTCCAAGGCCCCAGGTGCTGGTCTCTGCTTCTCTCCAGCCTTTTCCCTTCCTACTCACATGGCAACTAAAGGCCTTTATATATGCTGGTCCTTCTGCTTGGAAAGTGGTTCCCCTTCCTCTTTGCTGAGTTAACTCTTTTCATTCTTCAAATCTCACTCAAATGCCAGGAGTGCTTCTCAGATCCCCAAACTAGATCAGATCCTTACATGTTCTCATAACTCATAGTCCTAATACTATTAGTTAGTATGTAATTAATTGTAGAAATAGTGGTTGAGTGCCTCTGTACAAGCATATAAGCTTGAGGGGAAATGGGTCATGTTTATTTTGCTCCCTGCTTCCATTCCAGAATCTTGTCAGAGAAGATGGTTAGTTGACATTTATGAGGGAGTAAAGGAAGAAAGAAATGCACAAGTCACTCCATTTGTATATCAAGTATCTGTGGTTCACTGTTTAAAATAGCTGTAATGAGGTATAACTGACATGCAATAAATGACACATATTAAAGTGTACAATTTGATAAGTTTTGACACATGTATGCACCAATAAACTCCCCTCCATCAAGCTAATGAACATAATCCATCACTCTCCCAAACTTTTCTTTATGCCCCCCAAACCCTCCCTCTCACTTTCCCCTAGGCAACCACCGATGCGGTCATTGTAGATTAATTGGCACTTTCTAGAGCTTCTTATAAGTGGAATTAGAGAATTTGTACTCTTTTTTTAATTGTTTCTTTTATTCAGCATAATTATTTTGAGATTCATATATGTTTCTGTGTATATCAGTAGTCTTTATTGCTGCATAGTATTCCATTACATAATTATTTATAATTTCTTTATACATTCCTCTTTTTGATAAACATTTGGGTTGTTCAAGTTTTGAGCTATGAAAGATAATGTGTGTCTGAAATATGAGTGTAAAAGTCTTTGCATAGCCAAATGCTTTAATTTCTCTTGGGTAAATACCTCGGAGAAGAATGGCTAGCTCATTTGGTAGATGTAAGTTTAATTTTTTATGAAATTATCTGTTATTGGCATTTCAACCCATCTGCTTCCAGCAAGATCTTGTGAAGTTTGCTGACATGTTTCTAAAGTGCATTTTGAGCTCTTTGGGGAAAAGCAGCCCACAGCAAGGTAGAAAGGGAATTCAGGATGAGAGGGGACATATTACACTTTAATTTTAGTGCAGCCGAAGAAACAGACAGCAGGCAACTCAGACTTTCTTTTTTTAAAAAAAAAATGTATTAATTTCAGAGAGGAAGAGAGAGGGAGAGATATAAACATCAATGATGAGAGAGAAAACCACTGATTGGTTGCCTCCTGCACACCCTGTACTGGGGATCCAGCCGGCAATGCAGGCATGTGCCCTGACCAGAATTGAACCCGGGACCCATCAGTACACAGGCCGACGCTCTGTCCACAAGACAGACCAGTTAGGGCTCCAACCCCTGACTTCCTGAGTGTCAATCTCCTCCCTTGAGTTGCATAGTATCTCCCACTCATGCATATTACCTAGGTCAGTGGTCAGTAAACTGCGGCTTGTGAGCCACATGCAGCTCATGAGCAGTAGTTTGCCACTCTGTTGACTAATGAATTTGATGACCCCTGGAATAGGGGCTTAATCACAAGGAACAACAACAGCCTGTAATTACTGGAATCGAGAGTCTAGACAAGTGGTCGGCAAACTCATTAGTCAACAAAGCGGCAAACCGCGGCTTGCGAGCCCCTATTTGCCAACCACTGCTAGGTCACTCCTCTGAGTTTTTCAAATATTGAAAACTTCATAATGGGGCAAAGACCATATGTACCTGTGACCCAGCATATTCTGCTGTACATATACCTTTGTTACAAGAATCCTCTATAAAATCCAAAGCCCTAATCAATTTGTCTCTATTTTCCTCAGGGGACACTTAAACTGGCTCCAGCTAGATCGAAGAGTCTTAGAACATGACTTTCCTAAAAAGTCAGGACCAGTGGTTTTATACTTCTGTGTCAGGTATGTATACCTGTTGTCTCTCTTTTTATTTATTTATATTTTTCAGAAAAGTCTGGAAGGGTAGAAAGATCAAAAGAAAGGAAAATAAAGTTTGTCTTGGTTCATTACAAGGAATAGAGATCATGGCATAGCTACATTTCCAATAGATGTAAACATAGGGCGTGAGTGTGTGAGACATGTCAGTGTGTGAGGCATGTCAGTGTATGTGCATGATACAAGTGTTTGTGCTCTTGCATAGGTTGCTTCTGTGAAATAAAGAAATGAGCCTTTTTTGCTTTTTTGGGGGTACATATATCTCAAACTAAACTGCATCTCTTATAATAACACAAACTCTTGGGTTCTGTTTTGGTCGCTGTTTGAAGCTATATAACTAAAGCTTGGATATTATTTCTGTCTATCATAAGTGTCACTTGAGCTTTTGAAACTTACCAATTTATCCTCCCAAACAGGAGTAGTGAACCCCAGCAGTAAGTCATAGATCAATGCATTTCCCAGTGATGGAGTATATGGCATAATATACCAAACAATGATCATTTTCTGTTCACTAATTTATTATAAGTTTTATTTTGTAACTACAGGGAACAAGATTTGCTTCTTGTAGTTAATATTTGCAACAATTTGAGGAAATCCACCAGACTTATCGCATTGGTTTGCAAAAGGTTGTGTGAAGCCAGAGGGGTCATGCATGGGTTCTGGGGCAATGTACAGATTGTAAGCAAAATCAGAATTGGAGCCCCACGTGGTGGAGCCAGAACCCTCTATAAGGTTTCTGTCAAAAACCTTCATTGAAACACAATCATAGAGACATTTAGGGTGAATGGCTCAGTCTTCCAGTGGACAATAGCCCTTCCACCCATTCCATGGGCCCAACTCTTAAAATATGTGAACAGAACTCCAAGAGCAGAACATGTAATTCAGAATTCAGTTCTTTTTTGTTGCTGTTAATTCTCACCCAAAGATATTTTCCCCATAGATTTAGAGAGAGTGGGAGAGACAGAGAGAGGGAGGGAGGGACAAAGGGAGGAAGGAAGGGAAGGAGGGGGTGAGAGAAGGTGGGAGAGAGGGAGAAGGAGGAGGAGGAGGGGGAGAAGAAGGAGGAGGAGAAGGAGAGATTGGTTGCCTCTAGCATGTACCCCAACCAGGTGCCTGCCCTTGACCAGGAATGGAGCCTGTGACCCTTTGGTGCACAAGCTGATGCTCCACCCACTGAATGACACTAATCAGGACACAGGACAACAATTCAGTTCTTAAAGAGCACCCTAGGAGTGCAGTTTTGGACATAGTCATCCTGATACCACAGTAGAACACTGAAGGTCCTAAAATCAGAGTTAAGGGCCCCATTTAACAGGCAGGAATGTCTATCTTTACCACAGCTGGTGGGGTAAACTTAAATTTACATTGAATGTTCTTTTGATTTAATAGCTGCAAACATATCAGAGCTAATATCAGCCATTTTCATTACTGATGGATATGATTTCAATGTTATGTTCTCCCCCCCACTCCCTTTTTCAAAATAGCAATTTTACTGAGATATAAATCACATAATGCACAATTTACTAGTTTAAAATGTACAATTAAATGGTTTTAAGTTCATTCACAGAGCTGTACGACCATCACTACATTCAATTTTAGAACATTTTCATCCCACATCCTCTTCCTGAAACCCACTAGTAGGCACTCCCATATCTCCCACCTCTCCAGCCCTAGACCATCATGAATCAACTTCCTATCTCTATACATTAGGGTTATTCTGGACATTTCATATAAATGCAATCAGACAGTATGGAGTATTTTGTGTCTTGTCTTTCCTCAGCATAATGTTTTTGAAGTTCATCCATGTTGTAGCATGAATCAGGATTTTATTCCTTTTTATTGCTGAATAATATTCCATTGAATGAATATGTCACATTGAATTTCTCCATTCATCAATTGATGTCTTGTTTCTACTTTTTTTTATTATTGTGAGCAATGCTCCTCTGAACATTCATGTACACATTATTATGTGAACATGCTTTCAGTTCTCTTGGGTATATACCTAGGAGTAGAATTTCTGGGTCACAGGGTAGCTCAGTGTTTAGCGTTTGATAACCTTCCACCTGTTTTACCAGGTGGCTGCACTATCAATGGATGGTTCCAATTTCTCCATATCCTTGGCAGCACTTGTTCTTATCTGAACTTTTGATGATACCCATCCTGGAGGGTATGAAGTATTGTTTTATCGAGGCTTTCATTTGCCTTTTCCTAATGACTAATGATGTTGAGCATATTTTTATGTTTATTGGCCGTTTATAGATCTTTTTCGAAGAAATGTCTCTTCAGATAATTTGTTCATTAAAAAAATTATCTTTATTGTGGAAAGTGTTACAGATGTACCCTCAATGTCATGTTCTCTTGAATGATGTCTGCATTTTCTCAGATAAGAGGAGAAGTAACTTTATAAAACAATGGAAGAAGGCTGAGCACACATGCCATGCATTAGGCTGTCTCCTCCTTCCTGGGGCTTTGCAACAACATTCACCAAGAAGAGGAAATGCTGGGCTGCTTACACCTGGAGCCTCTTTTTCAGGTGTCTGTGATGAGTCAAGTTATTTGTGAGTTGGGGGAATCCATCCTTGGAGAAAAGCTTGGGGTGCTACGAGGTTGCCAGTTAAAGGGTTTGTTCCTGATAATATGCAGATGGTTCCACATTGCTCCATTCTGACCCATGTTGACAATAGAGAGAACCAGGATGGGGTGACAAAGACCCAGCAATGCTTCTGCCATCAGCCTCGCGTTTTCCTGGTGGGCCACAAGCAGGCACCTCACAGAATGCTCACTCCTTAGGAAAAACTCTCCAAGTACCCATTTGTGAACAGACCTCTAACAGCAGGACCACAGGCAGAGCTCCTTCTCCAGCTCAGCGCAAAAGCCGATGTTTCCAGAAAGCCGAAGTTCTTATTTCCAGTTATCTCTTGGCCACCTGAGAACTTCAAACTCAGCAGGTCCCAAAGCCAAAGTCATTGTCTTTCTACTCTCTCCCACTTCCCAAATCTTCTGTGGTTCCTTCCAATCTGAGACATCATTATCCATTCAGGCATCTAGGCTTTCAATCCTGAAGTCCTTCTTCCTCCAGTTCTTATGTGCATTCATTCTGCTGCCACTTCCAAAATCTCTCTGCCCTGCCTTCTCCACATCTGTCATCTGATCTATGGCACCTGTCTCCCAGGGTAGGTATCACCTGGTACCAGCTATGGAGGACCCTGGCTCTGGAACCCCTATAACCCTGAGTCCCCACTTCTCAGCTAGCTAAGCAGCATAGGAGCAAATACTGGTAGTTTGTTTTCCCTGAGAGAGGAGGGAGGTGCTCCAGTGTGGGGACACTGACCTTCCTAACAGACTAGCCCCCACCCAGCATCCATCACACAGGCATAGCTGGAGGCAGCTTGATCCAGTTCCTCAGAGCTTCCTTGCTTTTGTTTAAACATCTCTACATTACATCTGTTTAACACGTGTACAGTTAGCCTTTGTAGAAAACCACTTGATGAAAGAGACCGTGGAAAATACCAGCCGCCTTAAAGCCAAGTTTTAGGAATTCATCCAGTGGAAATACTAACTCTGTGTGACCAAGGGTCTAAGTTTGGGCTGCTATGCCAGCCTGACTTGTTATTTGGCATTTATATATTCTTCCTTTTAAGGCATATTCAAAACCAAAACATCTGTGAGGGTGAGGGCAGAATTACCACCCCCATTCAACTGAATAGGAAAAATAAGATCCAAATATATTGAATAATGTGAATTTAAACTCAGAGAATTCTGCTTCAGCCTCGAAGCCAGAGTTATGCCTTTCAATGAGATTTCTTCCTCAGAGGGCCTCAAGCAGTGTGACTGCAGAATGGAGGTCTAAGAGACCCACCTTCACCGATCTGCTCCCTTGAACTCATCCATCAAATTACTAGGAATGATCACAGTGGCTTCTGGGTCTTAATAATGGCCTAAAAAGGAAAAAGGTCAGAGAGGATAGAACTGTCCATTATTCAGGATGACTGTTAATCTTCACAACAACCCTTGAAGCACGTACTATTTATTATTTCTAATTAAAGATAGGAGGTGGGTACCCAGGAATGTCGGGTACGTTCTCCCCCAATATGACTAGTGAGTCATGGCATCTCTTCAGGTAGATCTGACTCTAAACCTTGGGCCCTTCCCTGTTCACCAGGCTGCCTGCCTTGTAAGTGACAAGTGACACTACGACTGTTTATCAGAGACTGCCACGGTCCGCTCTTCCCCCTTTGCACAGAGGGCCAGAGGCACCCAACTCAAGATCTGTGACCTGGGCTCATCTGGCATTCCACTCCTGCCATGTCTGCAGAGCCAACATCTGGCAGAAGTGGTGCTGAGGACAGGTGCTCCCAGCACTGGGTGAAAGGCACATGGAGAGCAATCTCCCAGACCTGGCATTCCTGATCAGCACTCAGACTCAGAAACCATTGGCAGAGTGTCCTTAAAGGGGAGTCCCATGGTCACAAAGCTTTGGCCTTTTGGAAACTCCACAATGAGTAAAGGAGGGAATGTATACATTTACCCCAACTTTTGAGGTGCAATCAGCCATGCCTGTTGTCATCTCTTTGCCAATTCAGTCCAAACCCAGCTATGCACAATTGCAACCACATCTTACCCTGGACCTCAGAAGGTAACATTGACTTGTGATTTTGTAGAAAAAACAAAAGCTAGTACAGTGAGCTCCATCAGCCTTCCATGCCCTTACCCACAGACTTAATTGTATCTGCCTCAACTTTGTGGCTTTCTCACCTACTGCACACATACACACAGGATGAGAAAGAGTTACCATTGTCCCATCATCCAAGGCTGGCAGGTTCAAGTGTCCTCTAGGTTCAGTCCCATCCACCACCTCAGAGAGGTTTCCCCTTCTTATCTCCTCTCTCCTTTTCTCTTCTTAAACAGCTGTTTCTCCATGGATCCCTATCTCCCATGGCCACCTCACTCCCACCCTAACAGAAAAAAAATTCCCCCTCTGCTGACTTGCATCCTCCTCCAGCTGCCACCCTAGGTTTCCCCTTCTGTTCACGGCAAAGTTTCAGAAGATGGGTCTGCACTTACTTCCCACATCCCAAAGAGCCCACGCTTTGTGGAAGCCCAGCTTCTGGTCCCAACACCCCATGGTCAGTGGAGGCTAGGACCCCAATCCCACAGGTGTTTCTCTGCCCTCCTTTGCCTGAATCAAATGATGTCAGCTTCTGCCCCCAAAACTTACTCTTCTTTCTGTTGCCCTTCCTTGTCTCTGACATTGGCACCACCACCCATCCAGCACCCCCAAGCCAGAAAATTGGTGTCAACCTGCTCTGTCCCACCTGCTTCCTTCTCTACCCTCAGTCACTGATTCCTGTTATGTCTGCATCTTAACCAAGTCTTATGTCCATCCCTTACTCTGTGCTCATCTCTGCTTCTGATCTTGGCCCCTTCAATCTCTCCTATATGTTTCCATGGAGTCTCTTTCCAAAACTTTCATCTATTCTCCTACTCATAATTTTTCTGGACTCCCATTGACACACTAAGGATATCTTTGATATGTCTGATGTAATATGACTTCTGAATGCCTGCCCAGCCTCCTGTTCCCCAACCCTTACTTCTCATACACTTTACAGGCAGTCCAGTGATCACTGTATGACTGGGATCCCATTCAATGAAGAACTTTGTTTAGAGATATGAGGCAGACTTTCCAAATGGAAGAATAATGACCCTCTGAGAGTGTTTACCAGACAAGCTTAAGAAATAGGTCGAGAAGAAACATAAGGGAAATTTACCAACCCACCTAAGGAAGTCTCTTGTCTTTCTTTTTTTTTTTCTTTTTAAAACCTCACCCCAGGATTTAGAGAGAGGGAGGGAGGGAGGGAAGGAGAGAGGGAAGGAGAGAGAGAGAGAGAGAGAGAGAGAGAGAGAGAGAGAGAGAGAGAGGCATTGATGTGAGAGAAACATTGATTGGTTGCCTCCCATTCGCTCCCTGAGGTTGTATGGGATGACACTCCCCACAACTAAGCCACCCATCCAGGGCTCTTTGCCTTTTGACAGACACAAGTTTGTGCTTAGAATGTGTCCTCCATATCTGGTTATTCCTTTAATTGTGTCTTCTCTGGCCAAGTGTCCCTGGACCTCTGGTCATCTTCCCTGTTCATAGGAAAATAAATAAGGATGAGATTTGTCTCCTCAAATGTAGACCTTCATAAACAATGAACTGAAGTGGGCAATAGAAAAAAAGAAAGAGGAAGCTTTAATTCAGGAGAAAGGACTGAGTGTCTCCTAACTGGTGGAGACACCAATTGCTATTTCCTGTCACTCACAGGAACATGGGTATAAAATGAGGTGCCTACTAACCAGAACTTGCTAGATCCAAACTGGGTGTCCCAGTTAAGATTTCTGTGCCATTGAAATTCTAACCACCAGACATTTGGCCGCAGAAACTCAGTCTCACTTTCCCTTCTGATTGTGGTTTCTCCTTCTTCTATGAAAAGTCAGCTTCCCAAATGTGACATTTCCGTTCATTACAAAATGAAATCACTGGTCCATTTAATTAATACTTGCTGTAAATTCTCAGTGATTCCCAGTGTGAGGTGAGAGGGGGGACCTGGCAGATGCCATTGGCTGCACAATGTTCAGTCCACTGCAGTCAGAGGCTCTCATGACTTCAGGGCTTCAGGGCCTCTTGTGTATGTAATGTGTGCAAATACATACCTGGCACATATTTAGTCCTACCTCAGACAGTGTGATAAAACATTCCTGGTTGGGGTCACCTGGGCCAGGTTTTGTGTGGCATTGATCAAGGAGCCCAAAGACCACTCTGGGACTGGTATTCCTTCGCTTCAAAAAGAAGCCCTAAGATCCAGTCCTGCTACGTCTGTTGAAGAACCTGTTAAAGTATAGGATTTGTTATGGTTCAGGTACAGTGAGGCCAGTAGACCAGGAGACAGCTGCCATTGAAAAGGCAGTTTGCTACTCGGAGTTCCCAAGAGGCACAGACACACCAAGCCAGACAGTGTGCTGGAGACAAAAGCCTCTGTTGTTTCTGGAGGAGAAATGGATGAGGATTGGCTACTTTGAATAATTTTAGAGGATATGGGGCTGATGGGGTTGACCCAACTTGTTGGTTCCTTGCCCTGGAGTGATTAGGCTGGGTGGGTCTGGCCCTGAAGGTGAGAGCCCAGTCAAGGAGACCAGAGGAGGGTAGGCTCTGGATGGGTTGGTTTGTGTTTGAAGGCTGTGCTCCCAGGTGAGTCCTTTACTCTCTCTAGAAATAGGCTAATGCTGGGAGGGCGGACCCTCCAGAGTTAGTAAGGCCCCAGATGTGGGTATTAACCCATGGTTAATGCAAAACCAGATTTGGAATTGTTCATTCAGATTCTCTGAACCTACAAGAAAATGCTCATTTAGGGGGGTTTCCCCAAAGACCTGAAATTTCTTTGTGAACCAGGTGGTAGTTAAAGAAATCAACATCGCCACCTACTGCCGAAAAGGTGTACCTTTGACTAGGCTCTCAGAAAAGTCAAAACTGGTTTTAAAAAAAAAGAAAATAAAAAATCTCCATTGTGAACTGAAACCACTATCATTTGCCATTTCCCTAGAAGTTTCTCCTCCCTAGGGCGTTGGGCCTTGGGGTGTGCACTGAAATGTCTGAGGTCTGTTTCTGTCTAGACCATTTGACTCACTAGCTCTCTAGCACAGATGGAAAAAGTTCAGGATGAGTTCAATATCACCAGTTATAGAATAATAATATGACAGGCCTGGAACTCACAGGGTTTTCCAGGCTGTTTCTTGGTGATAAAGGTTAACAGGAAACTGCATTACAATTTGTGTCAAGAGAAGATGAATTGCTTTCTTCATGTGAAAATATGCTTGTTATTTCCTCTACCTTCCTGTCTCTTGGACAGCCAGACAACAGAGAACTCAGTGGAAATGAAAGTTGTTGCAACAATGAAAAGGTAGAATTTGCTCTCTCATTTCAATTTTCCATTATTAGAGAGCTGAAAATGGAATTGTTATGTTTTCTTAATATACTGGTGAAAAAAATTGGGGCTGGAGAGACAGAATGCCTTCACTCCTAAATTCTCAAAAATGAAAGCAAATGCAATTAGCTATAAGGCATTGCTTTGAAATGAAGTTACTTCAGACCCAACAGGTTTAGACTCATAATTATTATTAAGAGCTCAGCTCACTTGCTGTTGAGCTCAAGGTGCTTCTGCTATTGTTTGGCTTTAGGAGTCAAAGCGGGAAGCAGCTCTCACCAAACAACTTTCCATGTTCACAGTGAGGGGGGGACAAGGGCAGGAGCTGGATGTGGAATATAAAACCTCGTAACCTAGAATTTTGTGACATCTGGGAAGCCATGTATTTCTTCTCCTTCCTGCATTGCCTTCATTGCCCATTTCACTGTCCGGTAGAACTCCAGCCAATGGTGAGTGGAGAGTTTCATTCACAGAAGCATAGTGAGCTCAGGTTCATGCCAGGCACTGTAGTGATGTGGAGAGGCACTAAGACCAGAGGGAACAACAGCAGCCACCTTAGGGAACTTTCCAGGGAACAGAAAATTACAGGACCGGAGGCAGTGCCACAGGCAGAGGGTGTCCTGGGAAAGGAGCACTTCTGTGGGGAGAGAATAGAATCAGGTAAATTGTGTGATGGTCCTGAGCTAAGAGCTGGAGTAAATTAGGGTATGAGGGATTGTTTGAGGGGCCAGTGAGAGGAATAGCTTGAACAAAGGCAAAAAGCAAGTTTCTTCTGTAATAGCCACACCCGAAAATCACTCAGCCGAACTGGCATTCTTCTTCCCTCTCATCCCCTCCTCTTCTGCCCTTTTACTCCTCTGGGTTTTCCCTTCCTTCCTTTTTCATTTTGCTCTTCTGACTACCCCTTTTCAAAAGCCCTTTACAGTGGATGTAGACTTTAATTAAATCAACTTTAACTTATTTTGATTTGAGATGTAGAATTTGCTACTGCTTTGCAAGTCTACATTGTTAGGGAAATGAAAGTTATACAACTGGACAGTTCTTCTGAGACCACCACCACACATGCTACATGGAGGCATCCATATCCTATGGCACCTACTCTGGGAGGCAGATGCCATCAGTCATTCATTCAGTCAGTCAGTCATTTACTTTTGCAGGAGAGAAGGTGTGGTAGAGGTCAACCAGCCTTCTCATTCCTAGGCTTTGCAAGAATGGGGGCCATAAAGTGATTTCCAAAAATTCTGTAGATTTTTATGTGGTGGTAATTGCATTGATGTCTGTTGATTGGAAATACCTGCTAATACTTTAAGTGAATTTAAATTTGAATGAATCTGTAATGTATTACAACAGCCTCTGTGCACATTTGAAAAATGATGGAACATATTATTTAGTCAGTCTGTAGACAAAAGATTGCTAACTGGTGTACCATGGACTTGACCTAGCATATAGACATGTTTTGTTTGCCTTATATAATGTTGGTTTATTGTTTTTGCTGTTGTTATTGTTTTAATCTGAATTAGATTAAATCTCCTGTGCCTGAAAGCAGGAGATTTCTTAGGTGTAGAACTGCTGACCAAGTCCTGGTACCTCCCTTTACAATCTAGGGAAGAAGCCCAGAGAGATTATGTTACTTGTCCTAAATTACACTGAGCTGGGACCAGATCACTGGCATTTTGACTTCTTCCCCAGGGCCCTTTCCATCATCTTATATTGCTGTTCTAGAACATTATACCATTCGTTTCTTCTCTTTTCACCTGCAGTCTACTCTTGGCATCCTCAGTTTCTGTGTGGCAAGTATCCAGGGACCCCCAAGAGTTGTCACACCCATTCAGAACTTCTCCTCCAAGGCTCTGCATTTCAATCATCTCCTCTTTCCCCTCTCATCACAGGGCCTACTCTCAGTGCGGCTGATCTTATCTAATTAAGGGATTTAATAAACTCCATAGTCAATGTGTAAAGGTGCACTTAATGTAAACTTCAATAATTTCAGCATGTTTTATCCTGAAAAAA
This sequence comes from Lasiurus cinereus, assembly GCA_011751065.1. NCBI lineage: Eukaryota > Metazoa > Chordata > Mammalia > Chiroptera > Vespertilionidae > Lasiurus > Lasiurus cinereus. Next base: position 29,523,776 of record JAAGEH010002534.1, read on the forward strand.
AAAATCTATGAGCTCCATCTAGAAAAAAATACAATTCTCATGTGGCTTAATATGTATTAATATTACAGCGTTACATGTGTCACAGCCCTCTGCATGTGCAAAAATCAGACCACACTTCACCATCTTTGGAAAGACAGGTCACAACCATTTTTCAGAGAAATATGGCCCCTGGTTTGATTAAGCAGAAGAAACCATCTTTTGAAAATCCAGCTCAACAATAATTAGGACAAAAATGTACTGTATTGAAAACAAATAATGTTTTTTTTTAAATGAAAAGCAAATAAGGAAAAGGAAAGTAGATGGTTTAGTATAAGTCCACTCTAAGAAGCTGATAGCAGGCCCAGTTCTTTGCCACGATAAGGGCTATCAAGCATGATGGTCCTATAAATGGAACCATATGAAAATAACCGATCACTCCTTTTTCTTTTGTTCATCTAGGCCTGGGAGTACTAGTCCTCATGTCAAATCCCGTAGCTCAGAGAACATTAGATTATCTGCTCGGTTGGTGCTTCTGCGATTCATCTGCGATTCATCTGCGGTTTTTTCTCTTCCAGGTTCTACATAGAAAGCATTTCATACCTAAAGGATAATGCCACCATTGAGCTCTTCTTTCTAAATGCTAAATCCTGTATCTACAAGGTAAGAGTTTCCCATTGAAATCTGAAACTATATTTTGAAACTGGAAAGCCCAAGTTATCTCTCATGTGATTTTAAGGCTTAGTAAGAATAACTTATAAATTAATTACTATAAATAAATGACAACTTCTTGAAACTAGAGCTACCAATTTAATAGTGTGACTCCTGATCCCAGCACTGTGGTTTTGGCCTTGAGGTGCTCTTTAACCTGATCTTAGGGGCCTTCTTAACTTGGCAACTGGCACAAAGAGGAAATCTAGACAAGTATGACTAATGCACTAGCCATCTTAGGTCTCACTAGTATGAATGAACTTATAGCCAAATGCATTTATTTCTCACCATTTTTAGACTTCCTAGCAGCATATCTCAAAGAGATGCTATTGAACTTAGGATGGGACACATTTTTTTAATTTTGTTAACATACACATAAAATTCACTATAATAACCGTTGCTATATGTACAGTTCACTGGTACTGAGTGTGTTTACATCATTATCACCATATTCAGAATTCTTTTCATCTTATAAAATTGAAACTCTGTACCCATTAAACACTTAATTCATTCCTTCTCCTACTAGACCTTAGTAACTACCTTCCTACCGTCTGTCTTTATGAATTACACTGTGGTAAGTACCTCATATAAGTGGAATCAAATAGGTTAGGGTAGAGCAAAAGCAGATTTGCAGTTGTTTGTGTGGAAAATAATGCAATAATAAGTAAATAAATAATACAAAAGTAAACTCTGTGTTTCATGTACTCACAGCTGTATACCTACTTTTGCCCTACCTTATATTTGTTATTGTGTGACTGACTTATTTCACTTGGTATAATATCCTCAAGATTAATCCATGTTGCAGCCTGTGTCAGAATGCCCTTGCTTTTTAAGGATGAATAATATTTAATTATCTGGGCATACCATCGTCTTTAACCTGATCTATATCCATTCCTTCATCAATGGACATTTGGGTCACTTTCATTTTTTGCTATTGTGAATAATGTTACTATGAACCTGGGTTTATAACTATCTGTACAAGTCCCTGCTTTCAGTTGTCTTGGATGTATACGCAGAAGTGGTATTGCTGGATCATATGTAATTCTATGTTTAATCTGAGAAGCTTCCATACTGATGTCCATAGCGACTGCACCCATTTATATTCCCACCAACAATGGGTAATGGTTCCAATTCCTCCAAATCCTTGCCAACACTTACCTTCTGTGTTGTTGTTGTGTGTATTTTTTTAAATAATCACCATCCTGATAGTGAAAGGTCTTATCTTGTTGTGATTTTGATTTGCATTTCCCTGATAGTAAGTTTGAACATCTTTCCATATGCTCACTGGGCATTTGTACACCTTCATTAGAGGAATGTCTATTCAAAAACAGTTTTTAATTGGATGGGACAGTCCCTTGCTCTACACCCAGTTCCCTCATATGCTAACAGTGTTTCCTTTAATTGGAAAAGCCACATGCCCACAGGCATTTCCAGCAAACACCCCTTCCCTTCTGGGAAAGAGGTGCTTGCAGAGCACCTTCTGGATTGAGAAGCACCACTAGGAGAACATTTTTAAAGTAAACAGCCACTCTGCTGGCCACCAGCATGCACCCTGTGTCTCACTACTGCAGCCCTCAGCACACACGCCACGTGTGCTTGTTAGCAACATAAAGACAGGTGATACTCGCTCAGGTCTTACAGTGGCAGGCTGGGTGCCCAATGCCTTCCGGAAGTTGTGTGGCTGAATCTTCACAACACCTTGAGGGGAATACTACTTTTTTATTTTGTTTTTTAAATTTATTTTATTGATGTTTTACAGAGAGGAAGGGAGAGGGTTAGAGAGTTAGAAACATTGATGAGAGAGACATCGATCAGCCGCCTCCTGCACGCCCTCTACTGGAGATGTGCCCCCAACCAAGGTACATGCCCTTGGCTGAAATCGAACCTGGGACCTTTCAGTCCGCAGGCTGACGCTCTATCCACTGAGCCAAATCCGTTTCGGCAGAATATTACTATTTATCTCTTTTTCCCTGTTATGAAGATGAGGCACAGGGAGGTTACAAGATTCGCCTGTGGTCACACATCTACGGAATGGCAGTCTCAATGGGGTTGAGCTCAGTCACCTGCGCCCTGTAGGACATACTCTCCTCAGAATAGAAGATGCCCTGCATTCAGAGAACTTCAAAGCCAAGTACACGTGTTTTAAAATTGTCAGTGGTTATATTCAAAGGAGTCTGAGGAGATTCCCACTGCCTATATTTTCACATTTTGACTAAAGCCAGTTTTGGGGGATTTCAACAACCTATAACCATTCACACACACACACACACACACACACACACACACACACACACGCACACACGCACACAGTTGAAATGGTGTATCAGCTATCACTTTTCCTTCTGGAAGTAATTCAGCACTTTCATGGCACAGAATAGTTTTATCAAATGAAAATATTCAAACTAATATTTGTAGTGATCAAATTCAGTTCTGTGAGAGGGACCCCACTTGGTGACAGCTAATGAGCCAGGGCTTACACTGGGCTCAAACCCAGTGGCTCAAGACTAAAGTATTTTGAGTTTTTGCTGAATGGAGGGAAATGTCACTAAAATGTAGTTCCAGGAACATACAGGTTTCTTCCTTTCTCCAAGTCCTTGTTTTCTCATTATATTGTGGAAATCATAATACCAAATTTACATGCCTTACAGATTGTAAGAGTAACTGCTGCTTTTTGTTTAATGAATGTAAGCACACTTTGAAATGATCAGAAATAAAAAGTGAGCACTATCCACCAGATGGCAGACATGAGCAGTAAATGTTGGGAAAGTCACAGGTAATGAAACCACACTCAACCCAGGCAAGCACAGAATTACCGAAAACTATGCTTGTCAGGCAGCTGGGTGCTGGGTGAAGGGAGAGAAAGTTTCCCACTTGGGGTTGTTCAGTTCAATCTAGTTGCAGATGCTGAGCTGCAGCTGAAGCCTTACAGTGCTTCTAGGACTCTGGGATTCATGGGAAATAAAAATAGGATAAGTCCTTCCAATGAAATACCAGGTTCCCAAGTGAAGGTGGTGATGCATCCATTTATGATCTCGGTGCCCATAGCAGCAGTCTGCCTACTGACATGGGGGAGAGTGTCAGTTCAGATCCCAGCTGCCTTGTCTCCAGAGCTCTCTATCCTAGAGCTTGGTCATGCCAATGACCCAAAGATGGCTGTTCTGCAGTTTCTATAGGACACCAAACAGCATCATGGATGACCTGCTTCTCTCCTTTCATCAAAAATAATTTGCATAAATCAACACTTAGATGTTATTTTTACAATGCTCATATATATTACTTTATTTGAGCCTCATGAGTGAGGTTGAACAGGACACATTAACTTTCAAGAGGAAGGAAACTGATGTCAGGGAGGTTACTGGACTTACTCAGAGTCAAAGGGCCTGGTGTGACCTGTTGTGCACAGCTGTAAACATGTGAAAACCTTGGGAGTTTCAGTAATTTCAGTAGCACAGTGATTATGATTAGGAATTTAGGTTTGGTGTCTGACAGACTTGGGTTCCCTTTCCAGCTCTGCCTCTTAGGAAATGCAAAAAGTGTGGACACCTTCTGTGGTGTCTCCAAGCTTAATTTTCCACTTTGATTTGCAAGAGTATTAAAAGACCCTACCTACAACCTTCTTGAGAAAATTAGGCAAGATAAAGCATGAATGTGGATAACACCCGCCAGGCACTCTGCTAGCTCCTGTTGAGATAGAAGTGCTCACTTGGGTTCAGGCCCAAGGAGGTGTTTATCTTGGCTGTGATCTTCTTTGAGTCATGCACGGTGCCTTGGAGTCATTCACGGTGCCTTGGTGCCAGACATAACCTGTAGATGATGCTGATACCACAGGCTTCAGTTGGCACAGCACTGGAGCCAGAGGGTGGTGCCAGACATAACCTGTAGATGATGCTGATACCACAGGCTTTAGTTGGCAAGTTTAATATCAGCTCCCTTCTATTTCTTGGGGAATGAGTTCTATAGCATGCTGGAATCCAAGTTATTCCGATAAAATAAGCTGTTTAAAACCAAGATGGCTGCATAGATAAACATCAGTACTTGCCACTTCCCACAACTACATCAAAATTACAACTAAAATACAGACAGCCATCATTCAGAACCACCAGAAGTGCAGGCCCTACAACTAAAGAAGTAAAGAAGAAACTACATAGAGACTGATAGGAGGGGCGGAGGCACAAAACGGACAGGTCCAACATATGGCGTTATTATAATAGGAAAGGATTTAGTGGCTGTAGGGTCCTAGCCCCACACCAGACCTTAAGCCCAGAGTTCCATAGCTTGGAAGAGAAATCCCCATAACTTTGGACTGTAAAAACCAGTGGGGGTTGGGGCTGAGTGACACAGAGGCTGCTGGAGACTCAGGAAGTTCCTCTTAAAGGGCTGGTGCATGAACTTTTGTGGTTCCTCTTTCCTTCTGAGCCCCAGCTCTGGGTGGCAGTATTGGGGGGACCAGGGACATACTGGGATGTACTGGATTGTTTGGCATCAGGCCAGGATCTCAGGGGTGGCTTTCTCCCAGACAGGGGTGCTCGCAGGAGTCATTGTTCCTGTAATGGACCTCCCCCAGTTGCAGAGCTGACTCACAGCCATATCGGAGTTTCTATCAGCATGGCTTACACTATTTGCTCCTATCTGGTGATTCCCTGAGACCCCACCCCATTGAACTTGGAGCCCCACCCTAATTGTTTGCAGAGGCTTTTCTATATGACTGGCTTGTCCTGGATCAGGCTTCAGATTTTCCTAAAAACTCTTAAACAAGTAGCAGCTGGTGTCAGCATGCCCCAACTCAGGTAACTGGGAAGACTGAGCAACTGGGTCCTACAGGACACCTACTACACAATTCCAGGAGACACAGCAACTCCACCTAATACATAGAAAGAAGCACAGCAAAGCAGCTAAAATGTGGAGACAAAGAAACATGTCACAAATGAAAGAATGGAAGAAATCTCTAGAAAGAGAAATAAATGAAATAGAAGCAAGAAAATTACTGGATACAGAGTTCAAAACAATGGTTGTAAGGTTGCTCAGAGATATGAATGATAGCGTCAAGGCACTCAAAGAGAGCTTCAAGGGACTTAGTGAGACTTTCAAGAATCTTAAGGAGAATTTCAAAGACATGAAAAAGGACCAGTCAGAAATTAAGCATACACTAAGTGAAATACAGAATAATTTATAGGGATTCAACAGTAGAGAGGATTCCAAGAATCAAATCAACAATTTGAAATATGAAGAAGAAAAAATCAGAAGAGCAAAAGGAAAAAAGAATCCAAAAATACGAAGATAGTGCAAGGAGCATCTGGGACAACTTCAAGCATGCCAACATTTGAATTATGGGGTTGACAGAAGGAGAAGAGAGAGAGCAAGATATTGAAAACCTATTTGAAGAAATAATGACAGAAAACTTCCCCTATCTGGTGAAAGAAATAAACTTATAAGTCCATGAAGCCCAAACAAGAGGAACCCAAAGAGGTTCATACCAAAACACATCATAAGTAAAAAGCCAGGGATAAAGATAAAGAGGGAATCTTTAAAAGCAGCAAGAGAAAAGCAGTTAGTTGCCTGCAAGGGAGTACCCATACAACTGTCAGTTGATTTCTCAACAGAAACTTTGCAGGCCAGAAAAGCGTGGTGAATAGTAAGGACCTACAACCAAGGTCATTCTACCCAGCAAAGCTATTATTTAGACTTGACGGTCAAATAAAGAGTTTCACAGACAAGAAAAAGCTAAAGAAGTTCATAGCCATCAAACCAGCATTACATTAAATGTTGGAGGGTGTTCTTTAAAAGGAAGGGGGGATGGGCGAGAGGAGGGTGAGGAAGAAGGAGATGAAGAAGAAGAAGGAAAAGGAGAAGGAGAGGGAGAGAGAGAAGGAGAGTAAGAGGGAAAGGGAGAAGGAGAAAGAGAAGAGGAGATAAAATTATAAACAATATAATGGCAATAAATGTCTATCTATCAACAATTGAATCTAAAAATCAAAATAAAAGAACAAGAAAGCTAATGATTGAAATAAGCTGGAATAAAATAGAACCAGAGGCATGGAAACATGGAATGGATTGACACATCTCAGAGGGAAGGGGGGAGGGGAAAAGGTGAGAAATTATCCAGAGATCTTATATGCATATGTGCATTACCTATGGACACAGACAATAGGATGGTGAACCAGGTGGAGAGAGGCAATGAGGGAAATAGAGGGGCATCTGTAATGCTACTCTCATCAATAAAGATTTTTTTAAATAAGCTGTTTATTCCTGCTTCTTCAAAGTCCCTGTTTCATTCACTTTTCAAAGCATAAATGTTTATTTTTATCAAAGTAACATATAACACAGATATTAATGTAGGCAAAAATAGAAGGCATCAGGGAAAGAGGAAGACCAAATATGAGATGGATTGACTCCATAAAAGCAGGTGTAGGTGTGAGTCTACAGGAGGTGGGCAGGACTGTTGCCAGGACACTCACACCACTCACTCATAGAGTCACCTATGACACAGTTTAAAAACCAAATGGTTCTAAGAGGCTTTTTATGGAAAAGAGCTCCACCCCTAGTCCTACCACTTTCAACCATTTTAGCTGTTTCTTCTGGTATTTACCTCTCTATTTCTAAATAATTGGCACAAGGCATTATTTCTTGATTTATCCAGTTTAGATTTATTGAGTTCCTATTAAGATAGGTGAAGGTTAAGGTCTCCTATACAACCATCTACACTCTGCCTTTCCCCATTTTCCCAGTGTAGTAGTAGCACAGTCCTGGGAGAAAGTACAGCCATCAGCATTACATTATTATGACTAATCCAAGCAGCATCCTATGTTTGTGATTCTTTTTTTTTAGATAACCAGATGTTTTACCTAAAGGTGATAGTTGCCTTGCTGTTACTTGTTTCTTTACTATATCCCCATCATTGCTTCCCCAAAATCTCCCACAGATTCCTAAATGCATATCAGTATGAATTTCCAAATGCATCAGGTAATTCACCAGCTCGCTTTGGTTTGCTTTTGGTTGTTTCTGCTTTTTATTGTTTTTCTTGGGCACTCTCTTTTGGAGCCCTCTGTTCTCTTGCTCCAGTCTGGATGTAACATCATTCACAGACCTCATGAAAGACACCCGTTCCCCATTCCATCTCAGCTGTGTGGTGGGTTCTTTGTTTACTGAATCCTGAGTCTTCCTTTGTTTTGTTTTATACCATCATTTCACTGGACAACCTCCTTCAGAAAGGCAGAGAAAATGCATATGATAAGGAAATTGTTTGACTGTATGTAAATTCATACAGGATGACTATTTCTCTCAGGGTATCACAAATATTGCTTCAGAGTCCACCTGCTTTGATACCTCATCTCTCCTATTTTTCATGTCTTTTTAGCTATCTTCTAGAAGATTTCATCAATATTATCTTTCATCTTCTCTATTGACTTTTTAAATTTTGCCATCATGTTTTTAATTTCTAAGACTTCCTTCATTTTATCTGTTGTTTTTTTTCTTTTTATTCTATCTAATAAAAAAGTAATATGCAAATTGACCATCACTCTAAGACACAAGATGGCACCCTCATGTGGCCAAAGATGACTGGCCCCATGTGGATACAAGATGGCCACCACAAGATGGCTGGCAGAGTAGGGAAGTTGTGGGCAGTTGTGGGACCCACGCCTCAGGGGAGGGCAGTTCAGGGGCATCAGGCTTCAGGGGAGGGCAGTTGTGGGTGATCAGGCCAGCAGGGAAGGCAGTTATGGATGATCAGTCCAGCAGAGGAGAGCTGGTGGGGGAGTCCAGGCCAGCAGGGTAGCGCAGTTGGAGGGGATCAGTCTGGCAGGGGAGGGCAGCTCGAGCAGGGGGCAGGCCTGCAGGTGAGGGCAGTTAGGGCTGACCAGGCCAGCAGGGGAGGGCATTTAGGGGTGACTGGGCCACCAGGGTAGGGCAGTTGGGGGCAACCAGGCCTGCAGGGGAGGATAGTTAGGGTTGACCAGACTGGCAGGGAGAAGCGGTTAGGGCAATCAGGCAGGCAGGCAGGCAAGCGATTGGGAGCCAGTAGTCCTGGATTGTGAGAGGGATGTCTAACCACGTACCGGGATCAAGCCTAAAGGGGCAGTTGGACATCCCTCAAGAGGTTCCAAATTGGAGAGTGGAGAGGCTGGGCTGAGGGATACCCCCTCCCATGCATGAATTTCGTGCACCAGGCCTCTAGTGCATGTATATTGTTCTATTATTGTTTTTGAATCCAATATCCTCTTATTGTTCTGATAATATTACCATGGTGTTCTGTCTAGTTGTTTGTTTTTCCTGTTTATTTATCATGGTATGTGTCTCTCATTAGGAGACCTTGACTTTCTTGATAATCTGTTGACCCTGGTCTGTTGGTGGACATTCATGAGAGAGGCACTTAAAAAATAACTGATGCTCCCAGAGCCCAGGAGGAAGTGATCCCCCCTGGTGGGTGTCCCTGTGGAGTGATCCAGTCGCAAGCTGATTCTTTCATTGTGAACCCCCAGTATCAGTGTTCTTTCTTTGTGGCTCTTCATTCTATCCAGAGGAGACCTCCACCCCCTCCTTCTTGCCTGGGGAAGGCAATGGCCTCCATTTAAGGAATAGATGCCCTTTTAATCCTTGATTTTCAATACACCTCTTCCCAGCTTCCTGTTCATCGCCAGGGAACAAACCTTGGGTTTCTTCAATACAAAGAAGTGAGAAACAGATTTTTGTTTTATCTTTTTTCCCAAACTATAATACCACCTTCCTTCACCAGGAGGAATTAGACCCATGTCCAAAAAGGGTTTCTCTCCCACTTTCCCTACTTTCTAGCCCCCTTATTTCCTACAAAAGGAGCATGAAAGTACAGTGCTAACCTATCCAAGTGGCAGAAAAATAGACTCCAGTAATGAGAAAGCAGGGCTGTAATTGTCTGAATGAGGCAGGAGGGAGTATAGAATGGGGCCACCAACGCCCACTTGCTCCAACAGCACTTCTGATATATTTTAACTCAGCTAAGGTGACATGTGGGTGATGGGAAGGAAATTTATGACTAGAGGATGGAGAGATTCATTTAGAAATCTGTCTGGTCCCATAGCAAATTCTCCTGGGGAATCGTGTTTGGGAATATTATGTGTTCCCTGGGAAGAACCACAAGAAAGCAGAGCTCTCCTGTCACGCCTTCCATCAGGTTCTCTATCTTTTGGAAGTCAAAAGGAGAGGCCTATCAATCAGGCTCCCAGGAGACAATGAGCATGTCACACTACACAGGCATAGTTGGGTGGACATGAATTTTCATCTCAGCTCTGTCCCCACCTTCAGGCTGCAGGATCAAATCCTGCCTGCTCCGAGTTCTGCACTGACAAAGTGAAATTGATGTCAAAAGTTAATCACCATAATAATTTGCAGTAGCTTTGCTAATAATTAGTGCTAGGACATAAAATGTCAGTGTCTGTTTAATTTTTTTAAAGGATTCCCATAGAATATAGAAGTTAAACTTATAAAGGAAATCTGAGACCCAGCCCCCAACACTTTTCACAGAGAGGCAAGAAAATTGGCTCCCATACTGAAAGATCTTCTATCTCCATTCAATTCCTCGTAAGAGTAATTTGATACTTATGTGATTTCAGTCAGGTGAAGTGAGGGACTAGTCAAATAACTAACTGTGTAATTATGAATTTCATATCCATGCTTTATGAACCCTGTCTAGACTTCCAGGGATCAATTATTCACTCTGTAACTGTATTTGTTAAATTTAAATTGTGCTTTACCTCAAACCTTATCCAACAATGATCACCGAGGAAACAGGATGCACGGTCACCATTTGAAGAGAATGGAAATGTTCCTCTTTGGGTTGGAGGAAAAGTTGGCAGGAGCATTTTTCTGAATTTTTATGATCACCTTCCATGACTGGTCACATAGTCAATGCTCAATAAATTTTTTTTATTTGTTAATTTCCAACGCCAGAGAGCAAGGATTCACATATTTCTTTGGAAATTATCAAGTTTGGTGCCTACCTGTGCCCACTGAGAGTAAGCAGATCATGTCAGAAAAGAAAATCCCTGTGTTAGGTGTGCTAGGGGGTCTTGTCCAACCTTCTTTTTCAAGATCTTCACATTGGTCTGCGACCTTCACATATTACTGGAGTTTAAATATTCAGCCTTGGGCATGCTTGCCACTTAGTCTAAACACCATAACTCTTGACAAGATTGAAATAAGTGGTCCTTATCTAAGATCTTGAAAGAGCTTTGCTAATGAACAGATGATATCATCTTCTCTGAAGATTGGAGAAACACAGCCCAGAATCAAGTCCTACAGAACAAAGGAACCAATGTAAAGATTAGACTCAGACTTATAGTATCCTAATCCTTATCTCTTTATATGATTATTGCAGGAGTAGTGTGTGCTCATATCACAGTGAGAGGAAGAGAAGGCCCTTCATTTTCAACTCTAGAAACAAACTCATGTGGACTCATTATTTTGGCTGCCCATGACCTCTAAAAGATTCCTCAGGGTCATGAAATAGTCTGTGTGCAGTGGACATCAGGAGCCATCCTTGAGCCACAAAATGAGATTGGGGGCCCAGCGTGAATGGCATGTACCCCAGTGGATCATTAGACAAACATGAAGCGACTTGACTGATGAAAAACTGGCAAAGGTCTAGAAAGAGGAATTGTGCAAGATTATATCAGTCTTATCATGCACTGCAGCTCCTGTTTGCCTGGGGATGAGTTCTTGTAGTCATTTTGAGTTGTGCAAGATGGCGGGGCAGTTACACAGCCACAAGGAGGCAAAATGTGGGCATCAGAACTCACTTGGATGATACATAAACACAATGCTGCCCACCTCTTTAAAAAATACATAGCTCACTGAAGATTTTGATGTATAACAAAAGTGCTGTAGAACAGAGGCAAAACTGTGGCGTTCAAATGATCTGTCAACACCAGTGAACGAAAATAAATAATACAGACATGACATTTATATTGGGTCTAGAGTTGCCAACTCACATCTACATTTATGCCTCATCAAACTCAGTAAAATAATTGGAAAAGAAATTGTTATTCCCATTCAACTGAGGAAGAAGATGAAACTCAAGACCATTGATTTATTCACTGTCCTACATCTGTTTGGAGGTTAGAATGAGAACTTGGAATGTTCAGATGAGCATAGAAAGAAATGATACTCTTTAGATGTTTTATGATTGAGAAAAAAGGTGGTCACAGTTGGTAGGATTCATTCAGAGAACCATTGGGCCAGCCCTGTAAGTCATTCTGAATGGCCTTTGCAAAGGTCATACTCATTGGAAGCTTCTCAACCTACCTTGTAATCATCAGTCATATTTTGTTATAATTATCTCATTAATATTATGTGAAAGTTGGAATTTCTGTCATTCCTGACCATGGAGGGATGCTTCTCATTAAGATTCTTGGTTGAGTGGAAAGGCCATCACCACTTTCCTTAGTGCCAGGGGAGCATGATGAGATCCTACAGTTCTCAGGACTTTGGGAGTCAGTCCATAATACCTGCCACTTAGGGTTCTCATAGGGCAATTTGGAAAACTTGGAGACCTCAAGGTGGAAATCTTTCTGAGAATTGTTAGGCATTATGCTTAATGACCTCAGGCCTCTTCCTTCCAACTACCTAATCACCTGGGATAAAGCCATGCTGACTGGGAGGAAGAGAAGCCATCCCCAGCCTGCTCTGAACACATGCACACACCTGCAGATAGTCACACTTTGACCTTTCAAAAGATTAAAGAAAGCAGCACACATTGAGTAGTACACGAAACAGACACCCCCAAATGCACACCAAATGGCCTTAATAACTACCAGACATCACATTTCCTTCTACCTACACTACTACTCTTACCAGTAAGGCCTGGATTAAATATCACATGGCCACCAGAATACTATAGATTCTCAGGCAATATTACAGCTCAGCAAGCCCTTCTGACACATTCTCAGGCAGTTCTGAGAGCATTGGGGGCCTGGGTGGAGCCAAATGAGAAACGCCCACAGATCTTCCCCGAAAGGTCTTCTCCTGGTCCCCTCCTTCTTTCTCATTTTGTTCCCAGTCAAGGAAAAACCCAGCATCCAGGAAAGTATGGGGGTTTTGCACACAGTCTTTCTGATACCATTAGTTTATTTTCTCTGCTTGCGCAGAAACACATAGAAGAAGCCATCTCTGGTTGCCAGAGAAATCAGATGAGAAGAAGGTAGAGTCATCTCTTCTGTGTTATATAGTATCTAAGAGGAGAATCCCTAGAAACTTGTATTCACTCTTCTCCACGGGAAAGTCAGCTTCCAGGTTTTGAAGTCCGATGAGAAATGTGTGAGGTGGGCAGAAAGTCTAGAGTAAGCATGTCAAACTTGCAGCCAGCAGGCCACATGCTTGATTTATTTATGGACAAGTTTGACATGCTTGGTCTAGAGCTCTGTGCCATCACAGTGGAATTTTAAAGATAAAATCAAGTGGCAGGAGTGGGTGTAAAAGGGGAAAATGTTTTATTACAGTGAATATCAGAGACTCCAAGTTAATGAAGTGTTTTCTTCACAATTAGGAACATGTCTTCCCACTGTTCCCAGACCAATTCTTACATACAGATGTAGAACACTATCCTGACTTCTCTGAGCATAGACTAGCTTATTCTTGAAAGCAATCAAAATTAAGTAGAAATGATAAGTAGAAATTATAAGTCATACTGCAGCTCTCTTTTCCATCAGATGTGTGTGTGGGATGTCTGGGCCACTCTCTTTGTTAATCCTTTTCCTCACCTGCCCACATTTTGATACTTGCTGTGTTTCCTATCTTCATTGGAAGATGGTTAAGGTCAGAGAAGGTGAAAACTCACCCACTTAGATATACTAGTTCCCACTTACCCTGAGGACAAATTGATGAGAAAGAACTTGGGTAAATCAGATCAGACATTTGTGCATTTTCAGTAGCTTTACTCTAAATATTAATACATTACAGTTAATTTTCACCAACAGATTATTGTCCAGCAGTCTCTCTGGGAACTACACAATAAACTGTGTAAAACCAAATCAAATAAAAAAGACCTCTGTCTTTCCCACCCTGCTTCTTTCCACAGTGGAGCATTCTCATTTAGCAAATGAGTCAAATAATGAACTTAAAGCTGTGTTCGTGGTTTCGAGTTACACATTAGTTAAGCCTCACCTTGGGTGTTAAATATTAGCCCACCATTGGCCCTTGGCTGCAGTGTAGGTGTAAATGTTTGACAGAAAAGTACACATCACAATACACTAACAGGTACACGTGAGCGACTTTGGAAAGCTGGTTGGTGGGAATGGCAATGAACATAGAGTAGAATTCGTCCACTGTGGAGACCCTGGACAGTATTTCTGTTAAATCATTTGTATGCTATTAAGTGATTTACATTCTCGTGGCACCTGCTAATCCCAGAAATTCGATTCCAGGCATTCCTCCACATCTCAGCACTGTCTGTGTCAGTGACAGCAGCCAACTACACATATAGAATCATTGTCCCTTTACTTCCATCTGATCTTGTTGGTTCCTTAGCCCACACTTCTAAGGCAGTTCAGTAGCAAACATTACTATTCATCTTTGAGATGCCTAAGCCTGAAAGGGGCGGAACCATATCCTTCCCACAAAAGATACAGGTCTGCTTTAGTGCATTGCTTTGCACATGGGCCCATTCTGGACCACACACACAAAATAATTAGAAACCTCCACGAATCAGAGTTTAGTTTATAATTCAAATGAAAAGTAACTCTTGTTTTAGCTACCACTAATGATAGATATGGTTCTGAAAATATGTTGGCTAAGACAGTGTCCTAATTGGTTTAGAGGATGCACACCCTCAGGAAGTTCACACACTGGACAGGAAGTTTGGGGTTGTCTCCAGCCCTATCACTGCCACTAAGGCCTTCTGACTTTGGCCAAGTCCCTAACAGTTTTGGACTTCTGTTCTCAGAGTGAGCAGAGGCTGGGTTAGCTGTGTCTTTCCTCACTCTTAACTTTCTGTGCTCCAGTCACTGCAGGATCTAGAGATGTTAGAAAGATAACAGTAATTTGACAACAAAAGCATCACAACGGTTACTTTTCCTATTATTCTCACATGCTGATGGACTCTAGGTTTCCCTTCATCTTTAAGATCCCCCAAAATGTATATATACTTTAACAGCTCATAGCTCAAATTTGAAAATAAAATATATTTTAATAAACACTGCCTTTATAATTATTTCAAAGTGTGTTATACATTTTTTGGGGGGGAGCACCCTATATATGACAATACAGAGTTGTGTGCTTTAATTTATTAAGAAGGTAGGTGTCATGTTATGTGTTTATACTATACACAAAAACAAACAAACAAACAAACAAAACACCCACACACACCCAAAGGGACTCCAGGAACATTTTGGAGGTGATAGATATGCTTATTACTTTGACAGGAGTATGCATTTGTCAAAACTCACCTAGTTATAGATATTCAATAAGCGCAACTTGTTGTGTGTATCAATTATACCTTGGTAAAGCTGTTTAGAAAGGAGATATGAACTATATACATATTGAAAATATATATTAAATAGAAGAAAATATATATATTGCTTTTTTCAAAAGTTTTATGTCCTTTTAATATTCTGTCCATAGATTATGATTAAACATTTGGGGGAAGAATGAGTAGGCCAGAGCATTTTTATACTGGAACTCTGGAAAGAGCTGACCCATAGAACTGGCTGCAGTGGCCACAAACAGTTGCCTCACATACCTGAGTGCAGGAGATAAGTGTGGTGACCAGGGAACTGGACTCTTATTTTTTATTTTAATTTAAAGAGTTACAATCCCATTATAAAGTTTCCTCCAATAAAGTCTTATTGCTGAATCTGAAGTAGAGTTTATGAAGAAAACGCAGTTCATTATCAAGCAACCTCACTCCATTGACTACTCAGATGAACAGATTTGTAACAAGCTGGGGACTGACCCATTCCTTAGTTTCTCCTGAAGATTTAAAGACGGCGCCGTAGAGACGGCTGTGCAGGCTTAGCACCACTGGGTCCATTCTGGCCAAGAGTCGTATAAAAGATGCCGAGAGCTCTTGGGGCCAAGTGATTCAAAGGCATTGCCTGGGGGACCCAGAGGAGCTCATGTGTGTTTGAGATTCTGGGGAGCCCCTCGGGAAAAGCTCCTTTTAGGGATATGGCAACTTCTTCAGGGAAGTTGCTGTCTAAGTAACACACCTTCCTTGTTGTTTGTTTCTTTGCAGGAGCTGATTGATGTAGACAGCGAGGTGGTGTTTGAATTAGCCTCCTACATTTTACAGGTAGGTAGTTCTCCCCGCCTGACCACACCCAGGAGAAGAGTTGTAAGACTTAGTGCACAGCCAACTGCCATTCCACTGCTTGGGGCCTCCAGTAGCTTAGCCATAGCAGGAAAAGAATTATTAGGGACACTACATGAAGACAGTAAATAAGAGCTCTGGTATTTCAGAATGTTAAAACAGCATGTGTACAAAAGGAAAAATCACATGTGTAACCTGAGTCTGGGGGAAGCAGATCATTCTGTGTCCCCATTTTCTTCAGCTTGGCCTTCTCCCCCACTCTGGAGAAAGCCAAGTAAACAGCAAGAATTAATTGCCAGGACAATCACTTTTCACTTTTCGAGCTCTCTAGAAAGACATGGAAAAGACCTTTCCTTTATGTGAAAAAAGAGATATACTGAATATGAGCAACATTGGTGATATTAGCAACACTGCAAGATGAATAGGAATTTATCAGCTTCTCCCTTCAACAAAGATTTATTGAGCAAGTACTTTGGTCAAGGCATTCTAGATTCATAAAAGTCCCACGGTCCCTCCCTGCCTCTACATCTTTAGTACATTCAAAACATAACCACACTCCAAGGCAGAACCCTGAGTAGCACGGAGACACAGACAATGCTTCCCAGCCACCCACTGATTGAAACTCTTTAAAGTAGAAAAAGTAAGATCAGGGCCAACAGGTGGAAACTTGCAGTTTGTCATTATTAATAACTTTCTGAAGTTTAGTTTAGGTCCTTATATTTCAGTGGCAAATGCATGCTCCCCTTCTTAATTGTGTTTCTGTAGCAGATGGGTCCATGGCAGCACAAGCTGCACTTATTCAGCAGAGCAGTTGTCATGACCATAGAATGCATTTTAAAATATTTAATACAGAATCAGAAGGTTTCACAGATGTTGGATTTTTTTCTTCCACAGGAGGCGAAGGGAGATTTTTCTAGGTAAGTTTGCAAAAGTATTTTTTTGCTTAAAAATGCATTCTGTTGCAACTCTTTTAAAAAAACATATTCTGCCCTAGCCGGTTTGGCTCTGTGGATAGAGGGTCGGCCTATGGACTGAAGGGTCCTGGGTTCGATTCTGGTCCAGGGTACATACTTAAGTTTTAGGCTCTTCTTGGACCAGGCTCTGGTTAGGGCTTGTGCAGAAGGCAACCAATCAATGTGTTTCTCTTACATCGATATTTCACTCTGTCTTTCCCTCTCTCTAAAAATCAATGGAAAAATATACTTGGGTGAAGATTAAAAAAAAAATTAAAAGAAAGAAAGCATTCTGCCTTTTGTAGGAGGACACTTTATAATAATAAAATTTATGATGAGATCCAGATCTCAACTTGTCTATTGAAACGCGTACATAAGGCATACAAAATACAATGATAGCGAGGATATTCTGTACTAAATAAAAAGCCGAGAGGTTACTAAAATGCTGAGATAAGAACCCTGTGTCCCTCATGGCCATGGAATGGAGCTTTGCCAATTGCCTGAATGTCTCTGTGAAGCCCCAAACCACCACTGTGATGTGAATAAGGCCGCAGATAACCCTGGCAGATCTAATACAGAAGTTGACATCTTTATTTTTCTCTCTCTCGGTTTTAGTTCCTGACCCTCATGGGACAAAATACTACCCCACAGGAGGGTTGTGTTCCTGAAAGTGTTACAGCACAATACCTCTCCCTCCTTTTACTTTTCTTTCTTCATGTGTCACGTTAGAGACTACAACAAAGACAGCCTCCCACTGCAGAGCTGCGTGCTGCATTAATACTCCTGGAGAGGCACATACTGCAGTCCCGCCATCGTGCTGTAGGCACCGCCTGCTCACTGGTGTGGCTGAAGTGCCTTCCAGTCTGTCAGGATCGTTCCTGGAGCCTTCAAGGAGCAGGAGGCTGTAGCCATCACAGATAGGACTGTCTGCTCAGAGACAGACCTCGTTCCCTGGATTTGTTGTATCCAACTCCCACGGGGAGTCCAGGATATCCAGCTCTTTGAAATCAAGGTCTAAAGGCAGAAAGACCAAACCACATGTACAAGAGAAAAGAGCATTGAGGCATAGGATTCTGACTTTTCTCATGTTTTGGGCATTTGATCTATAAATGCAACACTAACTGCCTCAGTTGGTGACCTGCCTGTACTGGTCTAGCTTTGTTAAGTTCATTCTGACTGATTCTTCGGGTCTTAGGTGCTTTCTCTTTCCTCTCCTGTGCATTTCTAAAGCTTTCCAACACAAAATGAGGTATATGCTCTCATACAAATGTCTCAGCAAAAGCAAAAAAAGTATTTGATAACCTAAAACAAAGATTGGCAAACATTTTCTGTAAAAGCCTAGACAGTTAATATCTTGGGTTTGCAGGCCATTGCAATTATTCAACATCCCTCTCTCTACATGCAAAAGTAGCTGAAGACAGTCAGCAGTGTTCCAATAAGACATTCTTTATAGACTTGAAAATTTTAATTTCTTATACATTTCCATGTAATACAAAGTATTATTCTTTTGACTCCTCTTCCCCAACCATTTAAACATATAAGCACGCTTAGCTCACAAAGCAGAGGACTGGATCTGGCCAGTAGGGTGTGGTGTGCTGACTTCTGACTTCAAAAGGCAGTCCCTCCAGCTCAGTTTGAATATTTGCATGAGGAGACCTCCAGCCCCTTTTATTTAGGTTTTCCAAGGTCTTGCCATAAGGCAGAGGTAGTCCATGTTTGTCTTTTTGTTGTTTTTTTTTTTTTAACTGAGGCTTTTTTACAGCCTAATTAGGAGACCTTGAACACTCTAGGTGGCCAGTCACAATTCACTGAATTTGTTGAATGAAACATTTTTTAGGATACAGAAACTATACTGTGTTGTGATTTTCCTTTGTAACTCTTTTACACCCTTCATTTGGTATTGGAGTTTGAAGATTTTGGGCAAGTTCTTATCTCCTTACAAAGATTTCTGGAATCCCATGAGAAATGGTTTCACAGTTCTCAGACCCAGTGGTTTCTATTGTTTGTTCTACTTACTGTGGAGGTGTCCCGCTCCCCCTTTTCGTTTGCCAGCTCTGACCTCTGCTGTAAATATTATTTATTGTTGAGAGCACCCTGGCAGGATGGAATGAGAATTGGGGGTAGCATTATCTGGCCCCGCAGAGCATGGGAACGTGGACCACAGGGGCCACCGGGAGGAGGAAGTGCAGGCCTGGCCTGGCAGTAGTTCATGGCCCCCTAATGAGCCTATGGAATGCCAGGTTGTGGGCTTCAGAGAAACAGAGGATCTTTTTTGGCCTCACAGTTTGTTTGAATCAACAGCTGTCCCTGGAGAGAAGTAGCTGTCAGTGGAGGGAGAGGTCAGGCACCTCATCCAGAGGTCGGTTTCCCTCCCACAAAAGTGCCCCTCCCCTCCCGAGGTGGAAGCGATCTGTTGGGTGGGGCCGCCTCCTCACAGACATGAACTGTGTGGCAGGCCCATGGTGAGTAGGTTCAAGGGGCCTGGAGTCTGGGGATAAGAGAAGTCCTTCTCAATCCCTTGTTGGTGCCTCTTCTCATCCACATCCAGAAAGCTCCCTGGAACATTGCAGGTGACCACATTGGGTTTGGTGGCTGCACATTAGGTGTTTTAGATGTCATAATCTCTTAATTCTGTTTTAATTTTTGCTGTATTAATAATTCATACAGGACTATACAGCCTGCGTGGTGTTTAACTGAATGTCTTTGACTTGTATATATACCCTTTAAATATATTATGGTTTCCTGAATAACATTAATAAAATGAGATGTCAGCATACAACACACAGAGTACTGGATAGGGCTTTCTTATAATATACTAGAGGCCTGGCCTGCAGATCAAACCAAAACTGGCTCTCTGACATCCTGGATTGAGAGAGGGTGCAAGGCAGGCTGAGGGACCCCACTGGTGCATGATTGTGGTTGGGGAAGGACACAGGAGGTGGCCAGCCAGGAGGGACCGTCTTGCTCAGTCCTAATTGGCTGGACTCCAGCAGCAAGCTAACTTACTGGCCAACTGTCTGCCCCCTGGCGGTCAGTGCATGTCATAGCAAGCAGTTGAATGTCCTTAGCATATCATTAGCATATTACACTTTGATTGGTTGACTGGATGACCGGACGAACAGACACTTAGCATATTAGGCTTTTATTATATAGGATACTCCAGGGCATAATTCTAAGATATTCTAGATCCCAAGTAATCAAATAACCTTTTGAACTAATTGTTGCTCCAAAAAGGCAAAGTAACTCTTTTGTAGCCTGAGGGTCCTGATCTATAACTTCCTAAAAAGGTACCTTTGCTCAGGACGCTATTATTCTGTTTACATCTTACATATATTGTACATGTGAATATATACAAAGTGCATTTATGGAGAATGAGTACTAAAAATCTACAAATCACGAGTCCAATTGCCTTGAAGCAGCAGAGGAAGAGGGTTATTTTACAAAAGGGAGAAGACAGAAGTGCTGAGCCGCCTTCACAGAAAACAACTGCAGAAGGACAGCCCAGCAGCAAGACTCCTCTTCCTCATGAAACCACAGGCTCTTCTTTTGGACTCTGAGCTCAGCAGAACCCCAAAGCTGCATTTTTACATAGCACCTCCCTTTCTGGCCAGCTAAGAGAAATGCTCACTTTCTTATCCTACTGAACTTCACAATGAATTCTTGGGTTCTATACTGCTGAAAGAAAATGACTCCAGTATAGATAGATAAGAAGAATTGCCCACAATAGAAAGAAATACATGTTATAAATTCTAATACATGGTGGACAACTGTATAGGATATCATTAAAAGTTTAGAAAATAGTCTTATCTAAAAACAATATTTTCTCTCTTGTATTATTTTCCTTAGCATAGCATGTAATCGTTGTACTTCATTTCCTGGTGTATATCTAGTAAAAAAGTGAATGTCATCAACCATCAGGAAATTAGTAGAGTAGGCATGTCTGTTTAAAAACAATTGATGCCTAAAAACTATTAACCATGGCAGTTTCATAGGCAAATATTAGGTTGAGAAGGGCCAACACAGTTTAAAAACAAAATGTTCTCATTTGATAATCACTGCTGAACATTAGTCAACTACATTTTTTATGACTTACACATACTTTATTCATAACAAAATCTGAAGTAGTTTGAGTGCTAAGCACTGCCATTTCCTATTAAAAAATTTTAAACCTTGGGTTATTATACAAAAATATTCTCTTTAAAAAGGTAAGTGGAGGAAACAGCTCATTTAATAAACTTAATGGGACATTCAAATTGTATGCCTGCATTCTAATTTAATTTAATAGAAGACATTGCTACACTGTATTAAGTGAGATGTTACAAGAACTTAAGTTTTTGTTTTTATCCCTAACAGGACCTTAACTGAAAACCCTAGTGACCAATCTGTATACTCTGACTTTGAAAATCACCTCGCTATACTTTCTGTCAGCCCTTCTAAAAGTGTGTGTCACCAAAAATGAAGGGAAAATATTATTTTAAACATTTTGCCAAATTGGTGAATTGATTAAAAAGTACTTTATGCTGAATAGCACAAATAAATGCCCAAATCACTCTGCCTTTGATATAAAAAACCACCCATACATTAACAGGGACTAGTAAAAAACATCTGTTATGTAGAATTTTTTTGTTAACAAGATTTATTGAAACCAGCTCTGTTACGCTGGGCCATCTGCTGGGATCTGGAAATACCTTTGTTACAGAGGACCGGATACATTGATGCTAATCATCAAGATGGGTTTCTACCAGCATGAGATTTATTAGGACCTGGAAGCAAACAGCACCTGAAAAAGGCTGATAGTAAGGCAAGTCCGTGTGAGGATTGCTTCAGCAGGGCCTGTCATGCGCACGAGAGGCAATGGAGGGGCCTCCATCTGCAGACTGTATTCCAAGTCAGCCCAGTGCCCAGAGAAAAAGAAGCAATGTTGTGATTGAGTGCTTAGGAGTCAGTGTATATGACATCTGTACAAAGTTAAATGCTTGTCCAAGTCAGCTTCTCAGAATCAGTGGCCAGTAAGAAAACTTACTATATCCCTGGTCTGTCCACCTGCAAGTTTCTAATGCTATTTCTTAGAAAGAAAGAAAGAAAGAGAGAAAGAAAGAAAGAAAGAAAGAAAGAAAGAAAGAAAGAAAGAAAGAAAGGAAGAAAGCTTTTAGAAATAGAGCAATGCATTACTCAGTCAATAGGAATGAATAGCAGTCCTTCATTAACCAAGGAAATTGCCTTTTACCTCCATTTCAGAAGAGGAGATAGAGTATTTAATTTGTGCTGAAAAATTCCTTTTCTCTTTTATAGACTGTATGTTCTTAGTGCTCTGGGAGAGCAGTTATAAGCAAGCAAACAAACAAATATAACCTCCCCCCAAAACAAAACTAGACCTTTTAATATTTTATCTTCTATAAACCATCAGACCATGTAATCTGGAAAGTTAAATGAAATATGTGACCAAAAGACACCCTCTTGATTTTTTTTGTTGTTCGTTTGTTTGAAATCTGTTCTGCCTTTTTAAAGAGCGTTTGTGAACTAATGTGAATGAAACTTTGCTTACTGGTATCTGAAAATTCCAAGTTTGTAGGCCTTTTATACCAAACTAGATAATGTCATCAAGGCAGTTGGAGGTTCAAGGAAGAATTTTAGAAGAGCAACAGGAAAAGCAGAGAGCTAGTTTTCTTCTAAAGACTAGTAACATAAACGTTTGTATAGATTGTAATCTTTAAAAAAATGCCAACGTTCGTTTCTTGCCCAGTTATCACGCAACATGAAAGAAAGTCGCTTAATCTAAAGCAGCAGTCTATGTATAAATCACAAGTCCGGGTCTACTGGTGTCATTGCTTTGCACTTTTACATAAGTGGTTTTACTATTACAGCTCAAAGCAAGCTTGGTTTTAAATCATTACTATATGCCCTGTAGTATAAGGCATTTGATGATTTGGGGTATACTTTCCTATAGTTTTTAAAGTAACCCTTTGAAAGAAAACAGCTGACACTAAGTACATAAATACATTAGCTGAGTCTTTTAGATATCATTAATTAGTAAAAAATACTCAGTTGTGTTTGTAATAGTCAACATTTGGAATATAACTTACATAACCTCATAATATCTTGAATACAAAACCTTTTAAATTTCCCTATTATAAACTTCTTAGAAAAAATTAATCTTGAAACACATCAGTCAGCCCAAAGAGGAATTTTTGTGGGAAGAATTTAAATTTATATAATTTTTAGATATTATTTTACCAAAAACGGAAGAAAAGGATGTGTGATATTTTCTTGTGTTTTCACAACTTTGGGGGAGAAACTGCTGGACCCTGTCAAACCAGAGACCTTTTGAAAGGAACAGAGTAGGTGGACATGTGAAACATAATGTTCAGTGGAAAAGTTACAAATTGTGAGAGAAAGTTTTGTTTTATGCACAAAAGTCTATTTTACTGAGATTTTCAAATGTGTAATTCACATTTTTCAAGTATAGGAAAGTATTCAGATAGGGTCTTTTGTGGGATAATATTCTTCGAATACCATGGGATTTTAGGCATAAAGTAAGGAGGAGATGTTTTGTTATGATGATACATTGCCTCTTTTGTTAAAGGTTTAATATTAATATCAGATTTTGATGGCTATGATACTGTTAAGATTCCCAATCTACAGGGTGAAGTTGTAGAAAATTAATCAGTTGTTTCTTCTTGTTTATTTGAGTAAAGTTATGCTCTTAAATTGTAGATTTATAAAATTTCTTAACATGTTTTGAATTTGACAAGTGTAAAACTAACTATGTTAGAAATTCATAAAATTTTCACAAAAATTCACAAAACCCTAAGAAATCAAACTTACTGATCAAGGAGGAAATCTTTCCTTAAATAAGTTAGTAATTAGCAACAAAAAGAAAGGCTCATAGTTCACCAAGATGTTTGTAATTTTTGCCCCTCTACGATTGGTAACTTAGTGTGGCATAGGTATCCACAAAACATGCCCAGAATCTAGAAAAATGCCCTATGCTAGATACATCTCAGGATAAATGGTCACATAGTATCAGGAGAAGCATCCCAGATAGTATCCCTAGCCACCAGCTTTGAGAGCCTTCACTATACGCCCGAAAAACAATGTGTCTCTGCAGAAAGGCAAGTATTCTCATTTTCTTTGCTAAAATCTGAACTTTTTCTAGGTTCACAAAAGAAGAAGAGAGGGAAAGGAAAGGAGAGAAAAATACTTCCTTGTGGCTTTTCAAAATCAAAGAAGGAAAAAAATCTGTTTTTATTAACCTTATGAATCTGTTTCAGCATTTTCTACTTCCTTTATGCCATTGAATAAGTAATACAGGTCCTCAGTGCATCTCTGAAACTAGGGTCCCAATGTTTCCGAATTCAGAAATTCGGAGGATTTAGACAGGATAGTCAGAATATTGCTTATCTCTGTCCCCTTCCCCCCACCGCCCAGGCAGGGATTGGGCAGCACCGTCTGCTGCCCCCTTTACTGCTCCTGTACCAGCACAGATGTGCCACCACGTGTGAGAGAGGAAGATATAGGGTCATCCTGTGGGAAAGGTTAGATTGCCACCAAGCAGGTTGGAAAGGTGTGTTTCTTAGCGTTTGCAGTTTTGGAGCCATGGATAGTGAGGAGCTGTAATGCTCTTTTTTAACTTATGAAATACCTCTCCCTGGAGAACTTGACTCTCACGATATACTCAGAACACATGGAAGCATTAATGTGACATTGGCATAATATTACCGTTTCTCAGTTTCAGGTTAGTCCTTCATATTACACTGGTATAACTTTCAGGGTCGCATGCTCTATTTATTGTTTCATTTCTGGTGTGCACATCCAAAAACACTTGTTTCAGGGAAGGTTCTTCCACACTGGGCATATTCCATGTGCCCTAGGTTCCTCCTGCCAATTATGAAATCTCATTGGATCTGAAGGGAATCTTCTGAAACAGCATTTCCTTGTCCTTTGTAGGAAAACAAACACATTGTGGATTTTACAATCCTCCTATCAAATTTAACTTTTTTATTTCTTCACTTTATGATGTCTCCATGAAATTGGTTGTTGCTCTTATTAGTGGTAAATTCTACTTGATGTATTGATAGACATCTCAGTGTTATCTGCAGTTGGTCATTGGGACTGCGTGTTTCGTGAGCAGTGCAGGCAGTAGAAAAGATGCAGCATCAACCCCCCTCTATCACAGACTCCAAGAGACCACATTTTTGCTGGCAGCACTAATAACTACCCAGATGTTTGGGATAAAATCTGGTTAATATTAAAAATAAGAAGACTTCAATTTTATTCCCATTTAGCAAATGACTGTCTCAGAGCCCTTTTTTCTTTCTGTAAGAAATGATCAGGGAGTTTTATAAGTTGGCATTTATCAGGTGCTCTGAACTCTGGGGAGATGGCTGGGTGGGGGACCCTGAGAAAGGAAGCTGGGAGCTTTCAGCACATTTGTTAGGATTTAACTTCTCATGTCTCTGGAGATAGAGTGACCAGTCTTCCGCGAGGGTAGCTTTCTGTGCTGCGACCACAGAGTTTGGCCAGCTTACTGATAAGACTGGCCATCTCTCAGTTAACCCAGATGTTTACAGACAGCAGAAAGGCAAATAGAACATTTCTACATCGATGTCCTTGGGGAAGGCTTAAGAGCCATGGATCCCTTCCAGAATGTAATGGATTTGGATGGGCTTCATGCCTTAGTGATTTCTTGTTGTATTTGTCTGTGTAACCTCACCCTGGGGGAAAGCTTGAGAGCCCACTGCAAGCTCCAGTGAGGAAATCAAACCTGGGCCTGTCATCAGGGAAATTTGTTTGCCAACAAACTCGTATTTGGTGGTAAGACAATCCCTTCTTCCTTCAACTCCTTCCTTCCCCATATAAACTGTAGACGTGATGAGTGTGAGTAAAGCCAAGCTCAAACTGCAGCTTCATTGCCTTTCTCACGGTTTCATCCAGTAAAAGTGCATCCCTAAATAGTGCCTTTTCATAGACATTTAAAGCACCATGCTAGGCACTGACGAATCAATGACTCCACTCTCCTTTCTTAGAGGAGCAAAATAGGGGAGAGAAAATCCAAAAATCCATCCACGTGGGCTCTCCAGTGTTTGGTGAACTGAATATTTGCTCTAACTATGCCTTAACAGTGTATGAATAACGATTCCAAACCTTCTTGGGAGTTGAATTGTCCTGACCCTGGAGCTTACCTGTTTGAACCTCCAGTGACTGACATTATCTACTGGATCAGTTTGAATTCTATCAGCCTGGCAGTGCAGGGCATAAAAAATTTGTGTCTAATCTTTCTTTTATTTAGCTTCATTCCCTCTTATATGCTATCGACTCTAACTGATCTCTTCAGTTCAGATTACATGGCCTCCATGCTCTGCTGTATTCCATTGAGGAGATCCATGACAGGCCTCCCCTTTTCTCCTTGCAGGCCCTGTTCCAAAGCCTGTTCTTATACCAGAGTCCTTGGGGGCTCCTTCTTTCTTCTGAACTTTTAAAATTTGTTTGAATCCACATGATCAAACATGCTCATATTGTCAGTTACCTTTCCATTCCTATCTCTGGCCTCCCATACTAAACTGTGAGCCCCTGTGGGCTGAAGACTGGCTCATTGGGGTTTTTGTTTTGGTTGTTTGTTTCTTTGTACCCTTAGCATACCTTCCACATAGCAGGGGCTCGAGAAATGCTTCCAGCTTGTTGGTTATTAATTGACAAGTTCTTGCCTTCCCACTTAGATGGTAACAGTTCCAGTACTTGGGTTCATTAACTCAATAACAAGTTCAGCTTTTCCTTCTGGGTGCTTGTTCAAAGCCAGAATTTGCAAACACCCACTACCACTGTTTCTTAGTCTACCTGAAAAATGCCCTTTCTGGGAATAGCTATGATGTCACCACCCACCATACATGTGTTTCTTTGTCACCACATAAATGAACCGAAAGTATTGGAATGGTTTTGCCCAGTGCCTCTTGGTATCAAAAGGGCAGTGCTGTTCCATTGCAGTGGGCAGCATTCCCAGCCCGGTGGGAACTGGGGAGGGCAGGTCCTTCAAGTTAGCCATGTAGGCATTCGGGGGCGGGGGGTAGGGGAGGTGTTGTCCATATGCCTCAGGAGCTCCCATTTATGACTGTAGCCTGCTTCCCTCCCTCCCTCCCTCCCTCCCTCCCTCCCTCCCTCCCTCCCTCCCTTCCTTCCTTCCTTCCTTCCTTTCTTCCTTCCTATTTCCTTATTGAGCTGCTAGCTCACCACTTGTTAGATGTTACTGCCCAAGGTCCTTGTGGCCAGTGTTTGCCTTGTTTGGGGTGAGCAGCATGGAATCTGCTAGACCAGTGATCAGCAAACCGTGGCTCACGAGCCACATGGGGCTCTTTGGTTCCTTGAGTGTGGCTCTTCCACAAAATACCACGGCCTGGACGAGTTTATTTTGAAGAAGTGACGTTAGAAGAAGTTTAAGTTTAAAAAATTTGGCTCTCAAAAGAAATTTCAGTCGTACTGTTGATATTTGGCTCTGTTGACTAATGAGTTTGCTGACCACTGTGCTAGACTGTGGTCCAAGGCGGAACTCCACAGGGTGATCTCTGAGTGGCCTTGGTGGAAACAGAACCTCTATGTACTTAGTGTCAGCCACTAATTGCCTCCGGAGGTAGAGAATGGGCGCAAACACCCAGAAATCTGTCCAGAGGGAAGCTGAGCATTTGAAGTGCACTGGTTACTCGAGGAGCAGTTAATGTATCTTCCATACCTGAGAACAAGGGAGTCTGTGAGAAAAAGAGTTTCTGGCGCTTGACCTCCTCTTCATACCAGATAGTCTACTTCATACTTCCAGAATAATTTCCATGTCTAAGTTATTTGTCATCTTCCAGAAAACAAGTTCCAACGTGTGGTCAATCCTAGCAAAGAAAATAGTATGTGTGTTAGTGCAGGAGTAACTCTCCTGGAAAAAGCCGCTAGGTAGTTCCTCCTTGGAGCCTCAGGAACCCATGGCAATGCCCCAAACCAGACAGGCACACTGGTGACCCTTCTCGGGGCCTCGGTCTGTGTGCAGGGTTTGAGAAAGAACCATAGCCATCTGTGAGCTCTGGGCTCTGCATGTTGAGTGTGCCTTTTCCTGGCTAGTAAGTTAGTAAGTAAATAAGTAAGTAAGTAAATAAAAGGAGAGCACCCCTTTCTCCCACCACTTTTCATTAAAATGGAACCAATGCGGGGTCTCACCTTGAGGCCTAATGCAGTGGTCACTGGAGGGTGAGTGAGTTTCTTGGCATTCCCTCAGTCTCCACCCCTGTCTTGCAGCAATGAAGTGGTAAGGAGTGACTTGAAGAAGCTGCCTGCGCTTCCCACCCAAGCCCTGAAGGAGCACCCTTCCCTGGCCTACTGGTAAGCTGCTTCTCTCCCAGAACTCAGGTGTCTTCTCCAGAAGCGAGCCCTTCTTGGGGTGTGTGGGGCTCCAGACCAGAGCCTTCTCCCAGCCAGGCAGGGTCACCCCAGGCCCCAATTGTATATTAAGTGGCTGGGGTCTCCATGAAACCAGTTTCTGATTTATTTAAATGACGCAGTTTGTGTGACATTTCTCCTTTCTCCGTTTTCTTTCATTTTTAAAAAAGAAAATCTAGAGTTTCACGTTGAAAGCTTTCCCTCTTTGGAAATCCTTTCAAGTGCTGCTCGA
The DNA here is from genome assembly GCA_011751065.1 of Lasiurus cinereus. Classification (NCBI taxonomy): domain Eukaryota; kingdom Metazoa; phylum Chordata; class Mammalia; order Chiroptera; family Vespertilionidae; genus Lasiurus; species Lasiurus cinereus. Next base: position 29,552,331 of record JAAGEH010002534.1, read on the forward strand.
GTTTCCTTGTGGAATCCTGTCTTTGATGGCAGGATGTGCCCGGGGAGGGGGGTGCACTTGAGTTGGGGGAGGGCTGCAGGGTTTTTCTTCACAGAAGAGTGAGGTTGATTCTTTCATTTCCCCACAATGTTTCAAGTCTCCCATGTTAGCTGCCACGAAGCATTAAACCGTTCATCACAGGCCGGAAATTACTGATTCTGAGTGAGTCCCGTGTCTGAAAGGTGCCCAGATTGGGGGTTGGATCACAGTGGAGCGGGGCTTGCATTTCTGGGTCCTGGGTTGAATTCTGTTGGGCGCACTGACCCTAATCCTGTCCCTAGATAAGCACAATGCGGCTTCCCCGTCCTCCTCCTGATTCCTTACCAAAAAGCATCAGAACTGCTTTTATAAAACAAAAGTTAAAATCCCAGAACAAGTTGATCCTGATAAACTCTAATGTGGCACTTACAAACACTTCTATGGTGTGCTTCATAAAGTTTACTGATTCCTCACAGCTTGTCTGGATGCTTTTCCAGTCTAAAGGGGCCTTGAAGGGATTCCGCCTAGCTGGGCCAGGGTGGGGCGTGCTGACACACAGGGCACAATAAGAGTAAATGCCAGTACAAGTCATTTCTCCCGCAAAGGCCTTGGGATGGGCAGCTGGGCTGGAGCCGAGAGAGCTGTGTGGGCTGGCATCCTGGTTTCATCCCTCTGAATGCTTTTGTTGCCTTTCTTCCTCCTGTAACATAGACCGATAACTAGTGGCTTTCTATCATTTCAAAGACGGAATCTGTAGCAAGTGTCAGCTTCCAAACTTCCAGATTGGCCATCTGCACCTGTGAACCCCAGCTGTTGGCATCCCGTTCCCGTGTTCCTGGAACACTGTTGTCCCCTCCCCAATTCCATAGGCTCCTGGGCCTTATCTGCTCTCTCCCCACAAGCTGTTTCTTTTCAGGAAACAAGTGGTGAAGGAGCTAGAGACACGAGGGTTTAACAATGTGAATGGGAACTGCTGGCAGGGACTGTAATGTTGGTGGGTTGTTTGGGAATCAGAGTTGCTGGTAGCCTAATCCATCCCTCCAATAACTCCTTACTCATTTGTTTCCTAACATTTTTTATACCCCGTGCTCATTTCAGAGTTACAAACTCTTCTCTCCCCTCCAACACAGTTCTCTCCCCGACCCCTCTGTGTCTCTCTGACACACAGACTCCTTCCTTCCTGTTCACAGGTTCTCTTTGGTCAGTAGGACATCTTCCTCTCCATCCACATCTATAACTGTCTTTCGAGAACACCACTCCTTCTCCTGTCCCCGTTTAGACCCACAGGCACCCAATCATCATCTCGGTGCACCTGAGGATGCAGGACAGTGGGAGGGACATGTCCTCAGGCTTCACAGCCCAGGTGATAAACAAATAAATAAGCCAGTAGCACGGGCCATCCGGATGATGAATTGCTTATAAACACCAACAAATAAATAGGGCTTCACCATATTTCATTATCGTTGGCTGGTTATGGTTGGCTTTAACATTCCAGACTACCTATTTCAATTTTTAAGAAGCAGAGACACCAGGAAAGGAATAAATGCTGTTCATACTTCTAGTAAATGTAGACTAGAGACAGAGCCAGCCTCCCAAGCCTGTTAAATGTTTTTCCACTCTGCCTCAGTGTCATCCCTCCTTTGCAGGCTTAACCATGACCCTTTGTCGCTGCAGAGGGCCCTCAATCACGCCTCATATCACAATCTCAATCCAGTTGCCAATAGTTTTGAATTGCCTGATTATTCTGAAATGAAGGATGTCTATTTGCTGTTCTTAAGGGCCCACCTGCTCTTCCTGGCCTTCGCAGATACAATGGACAAGCTTAGGCCAAAATAAACCAAAGGGAGCCCTATCTCACTCATGAGGGGAAGCATCGCCACCCAGGGAGCAGAGCTGCAGGTCTAGAGCCTCTGCCAAGTCCCTGCATCAAAAGGAACTTCAGGCTCCAGTTACTCTTCTGCTGCCTCGATTCCCCACCTGGGAAATGAGATGAACCATACCAGCCTAATGGACTGTACTTGAAGGAGAAAGTAAAATGTTACATAATGCAATTTAGAAAGTAGTGAGAAGTATATCATAACACTAAGTAGCAGTGCAGTAATCTTTCTTCTACTTTTCCCCATGCCTTTAACAAACTGGGAATTTTCACCCCACTTGCTTTCCCTTCCAGGGAGGCATCTGGGGCATAAAGTTGGGATAATGGGGCCTCTGAGGGCCACAGAACCAGTCAGGATCAGGTCCCTGACCTGGATCCTCTTGAGTGCCTAGTTTGTGAATGCTAGCCCACCCACGCAGGATGGAGACATCTTCCTTTGCTTCAGAGGAACTGACAATGGCAGGCCCATGGCTCCTCCAAGACAGGGAACCATGTCTCTGTCACCTGATTTGCCTTAGTATCACCGGTATGTCTCCTGGGCCCCTCATCTGCAAAGGTGCTTTAACTTAGTGACATGACCCAGCCCAGGGCCAGGGCCCAGCCAGCCCCAGTCACTTGTCTTTTTTCTATATGAACTGCCTTGTTCTCCAAATAGTGTCTTGCTATTCTGTTTACTCTGGCTGACACTGCAAAGCCCTTGGGCCATCTGTAACTTCCCTAGGAGAGGCCAGAGCAGGGCTGGAGGCAGGATGTGTTCCTGGTCAGCTGCATGGCACATGGAACCACAGTGTTTCAACTGGGGCAAAAAGAATGGGGAAGTTGGGGAGGGGGAAGAGAGATACTGTAGCCTCACAGACGGCAGGAAAGATGATGGGTGAGGTGACAGGGGAAGGCCCTGCAGCTGAGAATCCCTGGTCAGGCATTCAGTCCATAAACAGCAGAACAGCTGCCTGACAATATTTCTGGCTCAGTGGTGTTTTCCCTGAGCCTCAATTGTGTTTGGAGCTACAGCACTATATGGATTTTCATCTTTAGCTCAGTCAGCTCCTCTCTCTAAGAGCAAAGAAGGAAATAGTCTCATATATACACGCACTTGCTTGACCCTGGATCTAGGAATGGACCCCACAAAATTCCAGATCATGTGGTAGGAAACCTGCCAACGCAGTGTGGATTCAATGGGCAGGTGGGGAGCAATACAGAAGGGCAACCCTGGGACGTTCTGACCTATCTCTGCATGTCTGTTGATGCTGGCATCTACCCATCTAGAGAATTCTGTCAGAAGATGGCTTTGTCACACTCCATGCAGAACCTCCATGGTGGGTGGGTACTGAGGAGAAATAAGCTGCATCTGCCCTTTGAGGACAGAAAGTACCCAGATGCCACAGAAACAGCTCTCCAGCTACAGGAAGGACCCTGGTAGGAGCCAACCCCACTTCCTGGTGTATGAAGGCACTTTCTTGTAAAGAGTCAGACTACTTTACATGCACCAAATTTCAGAACATGAGAATGAACAGATCTTCATAAAGATTAAAATAGGCCGAGATGGGTTTGGCTCAGTGGATAGAGTGTCGGCCTGTGGGCAGAAGGGTCCTAGGTTCGATTCCGGTCAGGGGCATGTGCCTTGGTTGTGGGCGCACCTCGGGTGGGGGGCGTGCAGGGGGCGGCTGATCCATGTCTCTCTCTCATCGATGTTTCTGGCTCTCTGTCCCTCTCCCTTCCTCTCTGTAAAAAATCGATGAAAATATATTTTAAAAAAGAAAAAAAGATTAAAATAGTATGCCCTAACCAATTTTGCACAGTGTATAGAGCATCGGCCTGTGGACTGAAGGGTTTGAGGTTTGATTCCTGTACCTTGGTTGTGGGCACATACCCAGTGGGAGGTGTACAGGAGGCAGTTGATTGATGTTTCTAACTATTGCTCTCCCTTCCTCTTCGTAAAAGATCAATAAAATAAAATACATTTTTTTTTCAAAAATAGTAACTGGAAGGTAAGTAAATTACCCCCAAGTAGAAGGCAAAATACATATAGAACATGTTACCCCCTGAAATGGTCTACCTGAAAAAGAAAAAGTAAGAGCTGATCTCTTCCTGTTTGGGAATTAAGAGTTCAGAAGATAAAAAGGGAGTTCCTTCTGAGCCTTTCAACATGGCCTCATGCTTTGTGTTAACCAGGCCCTAATTCTAAAACTTTCCTCCTCCACCTTGACATCTGATGCAGGGAAGGTAGGCATGGATATTCTGGTGTTCTGCCTTCCCCTGTGAGGCCCTGGGTAGATAGGATTCTGAAGTGAGAAGGAGGCCCCAGGGAGTTCAGCCAGAGCATCCACTCTGATGTCCAGCCATTCGGTCCTCTTCCCATCCTCTGTCTCCTGTCCCCTGCCCTTTTCAATTGAGGTGCCTGCTGTCCACTTCTTCCTCATCTTTCATGGAATCATGTCTTGCAAGGAACTGACCCCAAACCTGAGCTCTAATCTTAATTCTGTGACAATAAATTCAAGATAAAGACAATGAAATCCTCTCAGTTTGGAAATGCCACTTGAGGACAAATCCTTTTTCCGGGAGCTGTTAGCTTCTTGGAACTTCTCAGGAGCTTCTGGGGCTCAGAAGAAGTGTCTCCATTAGGCAGGTGCTCAGGTGTTGACTCAGGGAATGTGATAAAAGAACCCTTTTCTTGTACTTTCAGTGAGGACCGAGTGATTGAGCACTACAAGAAACTGAATGGCCAGACCAGAGGTCAAGCAATTGTGAAGTAAGTGCCCCCTAGTGCTCCTGAGATTGTGTTATGTCAGGATATTCAGTTCTTCTCAGAAAGCCATATCTCTGGGGGCAGGGGAGGGGGATAATTCAAGTTAATTTTCAAGTAAATAATCACTACAAGAACTTTATCATGCACACTTAGACACACACAAATATGTACATGATAGCAATTAACCACCGTGTGTGTGTGTGTGTGTGTGTGTGTGTGTGTGTGTGTGTGTGTTTTGTCTCCCCAGCTACATGAGCATTGTGGAGTCTCTCCCAACCTACGGGGTTCACTATTATGCAGTGAAGGTAAGTTAAGTCATTTGGTTGTTAAGCCTGTCCTAAATTTTTTTTAAAAAAAATTTTTCATAAAAAAAGAAAAGTTTCTTGAAGATTTTTTGGGCATGGAGGTTGGGGAGGACTTGGTCAGGAAGATTGCATCTTCAGGAGGATTAGAGCAACTTTTTCCTAGGGTACTAGGACTGGATTCAGTTACTCTCCAACACTCAGATTCTCTTTTGAAAAGTGGGTATGACAGCTCCCTACGTCCTTTCATTCTCAGAAGGACCCGGAAAAATCAGGGCCTCAGAGCCTCTTAGCTGGAAGATTCCATCTAAATACATGGAAGTGCAGAGAACAGAAACATTAAGTGGAATCAATAGTGTTTTTCTTGGTGGTCAAACACCACGCAGACAACTAGAGAGGTGGACTGGGATTGTCAGCTGACAAATGGAATGAAGGACAATATTGTGATGGCAAATCCAATGTGACATGGATCCTATTCTAAATTCTCTTTAACTTTATTCATAATATCCCATATTGGGATGCCTTCTTTGAAATAATAATGGTGTACCCATGTGTCATTTTCTATGATGAGAAAAAGAGCAGAAAACACTTCTGAATTCAAGATACTTTCACCAGACAAACAGATTCTTCTTGCTCTTCTACCAGTTTCTTTTCTCTTGTTTCTGCCCAACTCTATTTTTAATTTCTGTAGAATAGAACATGCACCATGTTTTACTCATCTTTGTGTCACCTGTGCAGCTTGCACACTTTTCATGTCTTTGGTATGCATTTAATTGCCTGTATTGTCCAGTAAACTGCATGCATTTGATGGCAAACACTGTGTTGTGTTTGGTTATATACTCTTGGAACCCAGTGTAGTGCCTGGCACATGGATTTACCGAGTGCTTATTGAAAACTGAATTGAGTAGTTGGATGTGTACATTTTCATCATGGAACAGATGTTGGAACACTCTTTGTGGAGCCCAGTTTTGAGGCATATGTAGGGACTAATTTCACCCAGTAGCTCAGCTCAGGATCTCTTAAAGCCTGTAGTGGTTCAGTTCTTCCTGATGTCCTACCATAGTTCTTCCTACCAATGGAATCTCTCTCTCTCTCTTTCTCTCTCTCTCTTTCTCTCTCTCTCTCTCTCTCTCTCTCTCTCTCTCTCTCTCTCTCTCT
>JAAGEH010002534.1:29558440-29677720 GCA_011751065.1 Lasiurus cinereus
TCTCTCTCTCTCTCTCTCTCTCTCTCTCTCTCTCTCTCTCTCTCTCTTTTTAATTCTCACTTGAGGATATGCTTCCATGGATTTCTAGGAAGAAGAAAGGGCAGGGGGGTGGTGGACATCAATCCGTTGCTTCCCATACCCTCCAAATGGGGATTGAACCCACAATCTAGGTATGTGCTCTGACCAGGAATTGAACCTGTGACCTTCTGGTGTATAGGGCAATGCTCCAACCAACTCAGCCCTGCAGCCAGGGCCCAATGGAAGCTCTTAATCCCTCTTCATTTCATTCACAGAACTCATAGAACCATCACAACCATCCTGCTTTTCTCAAGCCTAACCTGTAGCATGTCATGAGGAATGTGATATAACCTTTTGAGCTGTCTCCGATCCCAAAAGAAAGGTGAATTCTCTAAGGAGATTTCCCCATCTAAGGCCATGCCCTAGAATTTGGCCATTGAAATCAGAGGGCAGTCAATTGGGTTTTACATAAAAAGCAACTCAAAATCCACTGTGCTGGCTGAGCCCATTTCCACTTTGTTACCATAAAGCAGTGGTTCTCAATCTGCCGCGACCCTTTAATACAGTTCCTCATGTTGTGGTGACCCCAACCATAAAATTATTTTTGTTGCTACTTCATAACTGTAATTTTGCTACTGTTATGAACTGTAATGTAAATATTTGATATGCAGGGTGTATTTTCATTGTTACAAATTGAACATAATTAAAGCATAGTGCTTAATCACAAAAACAATATGTAATTATATATTGTGAAATATTTATTTCTAATTACAAATAAATGAAATTTTGTCTTGAATCGTGGTGTAGCATGGGCAACAGTCTTCATATGACAACAGTAAACTACATTGCTACACTTTGCTACACCGAGGAGCGGTCTGTTGGTTCCTAAGACCATGGGAAATATGTATTTTCCGATGGTCTTAGGGGACCCCTGTGAAAGGTCGTTCGACCCCCAAAGGGGTCACGACCCACAGGTTGAGAACTGCTGCCATAAAGGAAATAAAAGGATCCAGCAGTAATTCCTGACATTACAGGAGGCATTTCACAGAAAGCACACTGTCATTCTCTGTTGTAGAAATAGTCTTTGGGGATAGGTAGCCAGGGACTGCTTTTAAGAATGGGAAGCAGGAACTCAGAAATTCCTGGGCCACATTCTCTTTTTGTTCTTAATTTGATCTCATCTCTATCACTTATAATTAAAATAGAGATTAAGAAATTTATTTCTCTAACTACCCTTACAAAATTCTTCTAGATATTGAAAGACTATAGAGATGCACTTTTAAACGATGAAGATGGATTGAAGTAAGTAGATTGGAAGTCTTTGAGATAAGGCTTCACCTAGTCTTTTACTTGCTTACACCCATGTTCCATTTCTTCGTCAACTCTGGAGCTTGACAAAAAGGTGGCCTCTGACAGCTATGATTTCTGCTTTCCAATAAAACTTCAGAAATGTGCTCGCTCCTTTGCAGTGTTAGAAACCAGAAGCAGGCCTTGTGACTTTCAGAGTGCCAAATGCACATGTGGGTTTGGATTTCGGCATCTCCAGGTGTAAGCAAATGCTCTCCTACTTTCTTGGGAACTGAACACAGTTTTAAAGCTATAAAACCCCAGAACGGAGCGCAGAGGCGGGGACTGGGGTTTTATAGCTTTAAAAAACTTTAAAGATATCTTTTACCCTGAAACTTTTCTAAAACTTCAAAATACATTTCTTTTGCACATTAGTTTTGTGCTCACCTTGAAATTACTCTTGCCTCACAAATATTTGGTATTTGAAAACCATGGAGCCAATTTTGAGTTTTCAAGACATTTACAATGTGGTGTATTAGGTGATGCATCAATGTGGCGATTAGGACAAATCTGTGGAAAGGCTGCTTGATAGGCCCCCTGTCAGCTCCTAGCATTTGGGAGCTTGAATTAACAGCTCAGTCATCCTACTTGAATATAGAATTACAGCTTACAGTCTGGTGCCAGAGGTCTCTGTTAAAGGCGTAAACAGAGGGAATTGGTGTTTCTAATTCAGTCCTCAGAATGTCTAGGCTTCAGTGTTGCTGCTTTGTCCAACAGCAGGCATCACACAATCCTGCTGGCACCCTGCTCTCCACTTAGGGTGAGTAGGGCTGCATGGAGAGAACCTGCTCGCCCTATCCTTGCCCTCCTGGAAGGAGAGGAGCGGCCTTTAGAGCAGGAGTGACCCTTTGCTTTAGTTTATTTATCTTTAAAGTTAGAGGAGTCTTAAATATAAGTTACTAACTAAGTGAAAGAACCTCATCTAAAAAGCTACTGTTTGGCCTGGGCAGTGTGGTTCAGCAGTTGAGTATTGGCACAGGAAACAAGAGGTTGCCAGTACAATTCCCGTCAAGGCACATACCTGGGTTGTGAGCTCCATCCCCAGTAGGGGTTGTCCCAAAGGCAGCTGATTGATGATATTCCTCTGTTATTGACATTCCTATCTCTCTATCCCTCTTCCTTCCTCTCTCTCTAAAAGTCAACAAAAACATTTTTAAAAGCTAATGTATGATTCCAACTCTACGACATTCTGGGAAAGGTAAAATTGGTTGCCAGGAGCTGGGAGGGAGTAGAGGAGTGACGAATAGTGGAGCACAGAGGATTTTTAGGACAGTGAAATACTCCATGATATTGTAATGGCGGATATGTGTCGTTTTCCATTTGTCCAAACCCATGGAATGTACAGCACTTAGAGGGAACCCTAATGTAGTGGACTTGGAGTGACATGGAATGTCATGTAAGAAACACAGCACTCTGGGAGGATGTTGATAGTGGGGAGGCTGTGCATGTGTGGGGGGCAGGAGTGGGCTGGAAATCTCTGTACTTTCCTTTCAATTTTACTGTGATCCTAAAACTGCTCTAAAATTCCTTAAAATTATTTTTTGAAGAGTGATCATCCCTGTCCCTGTGGTCCTTTCTAGCTCTGAGCTGATAACACTTTCTCTGTTCAGAAGCCCATTTTATTAGAATGCTCAGGATCTCAGATTTTCCCTTGTGGTGCCCAGCACTGAAAGTCTAACATCTCAGGAGAACAAAGAATAAGGCATCTGGTACTTACTCATAAGGGGGGAAGGACCATGGTTGTGCTCCTGGGTAGGAACCAAATTGGGTCCCCGGCCAGAGCACTTTCTAGGACACTTGTTCTATCCCTGAGCATCATTTGATGACTGAGCACATCTGCTAAGGTGAAGTGTGGAGAGATGGGCTCCGTTCACTTCAAGGAGTTGAATTTTCCTTGTCTTGAGATGAACTAGGAGTTCTAGTGTTTGTGCTTACCATCTCTGGCCCATACTTACACATATGCTATTGGTGTCCCAGGACAAGCAGGGGATACCATGGTGGCTGGGACTGAGCTACAAAGGAATCTTCCAGTATGACTACCACGACAAAGTGAAGCCACGGAAGGTACGTGCTCGCTTTTGTGAGACAGAGAGGAACAACAGAGAAGTGAGTAAAATATGTTATGCCGTGCAGCCTGAGGACCTCTGGGCTCACCACGCCCTTGCTATTTTGAGTGTGTGCAAATTATTGTGCAGAAATCCAGACTGAGCTCCCTGGGTAAATGTTTCTTTTCTGTCAGTAAGGAAAGTAAGCAGCTATAATTATTTAAGGTGAGACTGGCTCAGTTCTCCTTGAGGAAATGGGCGAAAGGACTCTGAGGGATTGTCCTATTCCCTAATTTCCAGGAATGCTTTGCCTTCAGGAAAGTAGAAGAAGGTCATTTTGAATCCTGAAACTAATCTGCATTTTTCCAAAGCGTGTGTGTGTGTGTGTGTGTGTGCGCGCGCGCACGCACGTGCGCTAAAAGAAGAGATTGTAGCTCAAAAAGAGATGAAAAATAAAGAGGCATGAGAGGCATTGCTGCAAATCCAGTATATATTTTATGGCGTGTCAGAAGTGAACAGAAATCTGTGGAAAATCAGGTCATTTGCCAAAAAGAAAGGAAAGCAGAGGGATCTGCAAAGTCATTGTAAACACAGAACAGAATGTTTAAAGGGGGCACAGGGCTTGAATTTTCTCTATTTTTGTTGACACACATTTTTCAGACCAGAACAAATTGAAAAATTATAAGGGAAAAATATCTCTGAGGCAAGAGCTGTCTTCAGATCCTTTGGCAGAAGATCATGGAGAGAGGCCGGTATATCATTTAAACCCTGAAATACATATTAAAAGTCTCAAAACCACACTTGCTGTAGGAGAGAGAAAGCAATATTGATCCATTATGTCATTCCAGATTGCTCTCCAGACTTTGTTAGCCACACCCAGGATTGAAATGCACACTATACAGCTGAGCATATCTCACCTATCCTGTTACATCCACTCTCAGCCAGCTCTTTATAATTGGTGGGGGAAATGGTCTGTGTCGGAGAGGATTTTCACTCCATTCATCAGAAGTCAGTTAAGTTCTAAGAAAAGATCCTGAGCAAATGATGTGAAGGAATTCTGTCGTGGGAACAATTCAGTAGGTACCTGGCTATTCGGAGCATATTATTTTGTGGCTTTCTTCCAAAACTCTCTAGTTTGCATTTGGATCCTGTAAAACAGGAATTATACCCTGTGTTCTTATTTCCCCTCTCTTTTTCCTTGGTCACACTGTCTCTTTCTTCCTGTTCCCCTCTGCCTCTTTTCCATGTAAGTGCCTGTGCTTTTTCTCCTCCAGTTTTCTCTTCACTCCCTCCTTTTTTTTATACTGACAGTCCTCTCTTTTCAACCTGCATGGTGGTTTTCTGTTTGCAAGAACCAAGAATAAATGCTCGCAGATCTTTACTAAAATGCTGGTTACACTCTATCCAGCTCTTCATTGCCCACATTGGTAGAAGGCCAAGGCCAACGTGGACACTTCAGTTCCATAGTTGAGTTCATGAAAATCCAGCAGAGGAATCCTCTCTCTCTCTCTCTCTCTCTCTCTCTCTCTCTCTCTCTCTCTCTCTCTCAGCATTTTGAAAAACATGTTAACAAGTACCCATATGTTCTCAGTTTAAGTTATTAATATGTTTAAGTTTGCTCTGTTTCTCTGAGGTACTAATGAAGACTGAAGAAGTAACAAGATAACACGTGATATATGTAAAAAGCAGGGTATGACACATTCCAAGGCCTCAATAAATTATAACTGATAAATTCAGAAGCTCTTAAGACTCTAAAACAGGTTTCAAGATAAAAAGTAGGAAGTCAGAGGTGTGAATAATCAGCCATTGAGTAAGAGCATTTACTCTCATCTGTGGAGCTTGTCCAGGTCGTTTAACATTGAAAAATGTTAAAAGGTCAATATACTTATTTAGGATATTGGCTCTACTCAGAGATATTACTTAAAATAACCTATTATTTTATGGCCTCTGAGGAAGTAGTTGGGATTCTCAACTTCTACTGCCAGTAAGGAACAACCAAGCCATTAAAGTGCATGCTGATTCCTTCTTTCCTTTACTCATTTTTAAGTGTTCATTATATACCTGTTGTGCCAAGCAGACTGCAAGGTGCTGAGATAAACAAGAAACATGTCATATCTTCAGCTTGCCCAGGCTGCCAGGAGAGGGCTGTGTGGCAATTGCCCCGGGTACCAGTGCTATAAGAGGCCTGTGTGAGGGTCGGTGATGAATTAAAGGACAGAGTCTCTCCTGGGCTTACAGGGGAGAGACACATCTTCGTAAGCTGCACAGTGGGACTGGGTCCTAAAGGGTGGACAGAAGTTTTGCAGATGGACAGATGGGCTGGGGAGATGTGTAGGCTGAGAGCCCCATGCTCCGGAAGGCATACGAAAGAGAACTAGGTGCATGAGGGGGAAGAAATGCACTATTAGGGCTGGAATGAGAGGTGAGAGAAGGCGGCTGCAGAAAGGTCTGAGGAGGCCCAAAGGCAGCTCCCACAGCCCTGAAAGCTTTGCTAAGAGAATTTCATCTTCAAGGCCGGGAGCCATTGAGCATTTGAAGCAGGGGAGTGGCCATTTCTGATTTTCATTGTCATGGAAGCATTGTCTGGCGGCTGTGAGGAGGTGGGTAGAAGAAACTCAGGACAAGACTTGCAAATCAGGGTCTTATATTAATGGTGGAGGTTTGGGGTTTGCTATCAGTCATGGGATGGATAAGGGGAAATGGAGGAAAATATTTAGGAAGTACATATGGTTGACCAAAGTGTATGGTGGGAGAGGGTGTCAGTCAGAGCAGAAGGGGAATCTAGAATGATGCCAGGCTTCTTAACCAATCAAAGTATGGATATGACAGAAGGGGCAGGAAGTTCAGTTTGGACATACAGAGCTTGAGGCTTGCTGGGACATCAGGGTAACTGCGATAAGCAGGACATTGAGTATTCAGTTGAAGCTCAGTAGTATCAAGAATTTCCATTGCATAACTGAACCAGAGACTGCACAGAGAAAAAAGGGAGAGGCACTCTGCACACGGGGAGAATTATTAGGAGCTGGGGTTGGATTTCAGGTCCCTACCATCACATTCCTGGGAAACACAGAGGCCTGGCCTGAACCTAATATAATTTGAGAAATGCTCTTTAAGAAATGAATGTACAATCTAAGTGTGAAATTAAGAGCAGGCCTGTGAAAGTTCATAAAAGGAAGAAACATCTAAGTTTCATTAGCCCAAGGCATACCTGCCTCTGCTAAGACCTAGGATAAGTCTTAAAGACAAAACTAGGGACTAAACCAGAGCCAAGTTAAGAAGTCACAGCTGCAAGAAGGACCATGCTGGTGCTTGTTATTCTTACATCAGCATCTTCACCATCATAGTAAAATACCTGTGGGTCCCTGAAGCAGTGTGTGTGCCCTGGCTGCAGACCTATAACTATAAAGAGAGGCATGCAGCGGTAACAACTGCCTATGAAGATTCGCATATAAGGTGCCCAAGGGCTGCCTTCATTGCTTCAGGCCAGTGATGCTTAACCTCAGCTGAAAATCAGAAATCACATGAAATCTTTTAAATGTATAGATGCCATGGTCTTCCCGAGTCCCATTCACCCCCTCTCTGACCCAGCCACTGAAGGTTCCGAAAGCTTCTCTAACGGGATGCTGGCATAGAGCACACCACCCAGGCATCTGTGCTTCCTTTCCAGACTCGACCTCTGGAGGGTCAGCTGGGTTCCACAGGGTGTGTGACATAGGAGAGCTGGGAAACTCTGAGGCATAGGGCTCAGGTGGGCCAGCCCCTGTGAAGCATGGTCCTCCAGGTGGTGCCGCTCCTTTTCCTCAGGCCAGGCAGAGCTGACTTGAGTACCCAGCAATGCTCAAGAATCCTGGAGTGGCGCCCAGCTCTGTGTACCTGGAGGCCCTTCTGCGGCTGAGGTTCTGCCTTACACTTTGACCCGTTTACTGTGGCTGTCACATGGTGCAACAACAAAGAGCCAGCAATTCAAAGAGGGACCATGGCAGGGGTGGGCCTGCTATCTGTCCCCTAAGGGCCTTGAGGTACCTCTGGTGCCCTTGGCATGCACAGCTCTAGGAGTGTCAGAAAGCCCATAGTAGCTATGGGAGATGGAGTCAAATACAAGGTGTCTCACAGGTGGAATGCGGAGGACATTTTCATCCCCTCCTGATCACATACCCCATATGTTACCCAGGTCTTCTAAACAAATGGGCACCCAGCCTTGCAGAAGTACATCCAGCATGCAAGCTACTGATGTTTGTTAGAATAAAAATCAGCCTCTCCATCCTCAGGGCACACTTAGGGAACAGGCAGACAAGGAAGAACACCCAGACAAGGAGAACACCCAAATAAGGTGATTTGGCTTCTGTGTACATTTGGTCATTCAAAGTCAACTTCAGAAATATATGTTTAGAAATATATGTGCAGAAGGATAGCCCTGCAAAAGCCAATCAGTAAATAAGACTTTAAATAAGGAAATTATGATATATTTACATACTTCAGAATACTAGCCCTTGCTTGCATGTAGGAGTTTTTTAAAAATTCCAAGCACAACTCCAAACAATATCTGAGGACAGGTTGCAGAATTTCATATTAGCTATTCAATATTGTCCCATCACCTCTCACTACATCCTTCTATTTCTCTTCATCACCCTGCCATGTTTTCCCTCTCACTCAGCCTGTCTCCCCACTCCTGTGCTCCTGTGCTTACTGAAATGCTATAAGACACTTTGAAACTTCCTTTAGCTTATTTCAGCTCCCCTCTATTCTTTCCCATAGCTATGGTTTGATGTTTTATGCACAGTTGTTGAGTGTGGTATTAGAATTCGGGAACGGCAGGATCTACATGTCCAAGTGCTTGGTTTAGCAGTGCATCTGGAGGCCCTTCTGAAGCTGAGAGGTGGAAGGAAAGTTAGAGTGGCCGAACAAAAACATCTCACAGCTGCATAGATAATTTTACCCCATTTTCTCCTAGTTGCCAGTTTCCATTTCAACATGTGCATGTGTGTAAAATTGGAATGCTGGGTAAGAAGGGTGTCCTTTATTTCAGGCGTTATAGTCCTGTTTGCTTGAGGGAATAATGAAACTGTCATATTGGCATTTGGGCACTCTAGAAGTGTTTGCATTTACAGCCAAGCAAAGAGACCCAAGCCAGCAAGAAAAAAAAGAGAAGGGAAGGAAAGGAGAGGGAAAAAGAAGGGAAGGGAAGGGAAGGGAAGGGAAGGGAAGGGAAGGGAAGGAAAGGGAATGGAAGGAAAGGAAGGGAAGAAGAGGGAAGGGAAGGGAAGGGAAGGGAAGGGAAGGGAAGGGAAGGGAAGGGAAAGGAAGGGAAGGGGAATGCCAGGTGTGCAGAGTGGCCACAGTGATATGCCTTGAAATGGTGCTCATCGCTTTTAGGCAGTGGTGCCTGTACAAGCAAGACTTTTCCCTTTTTCTTCCTTAAGAGCATCTGAACAAAAAGTTTGGGATGTATGTTGAAGAGGCATTGTTTATTAATTCTTATAGAACTGGGGTCACATGGAGCAGAGATGAATAAAGTGGATCTGCACTCCTTAGGTCAGAGCCCTAAAAAACTCCGAAAGCTCTTGTCTTTGGAATGACCTGTCCCTTCTTTGCACCACCAGGACCAAAGGTGTTGGGAGGTTAGCTTCTCTCACATTTAAGACTCAACTCCCCACCAGTTCCAAACTGAGCTGCTTCCTGTCGTGTCTTTGTAGTTGGCACTTTTCCAACAGATTCTAACATCGAATCCTCAGAAACCATTATAAATTATGACAGAAATGCTTTTTGAATGGGACACCAAGAGAGTTAGAATAAAGGTATCTTCTGCAGGCTGCGTCTGAGGCTGTTAGCATTAAAGAACAGTGTGATTCCACAAAACCTCCTAGAAGGACTGTTCAGTATCTGTAAGCATCACTTAGGGCTGCAGCCACTCACCATCCCATATTTAATGAGCTGTCTCCACTGGAGAGGAATGGCAGGGCTTGTCCTTGTTGCAGTGAGCAGACAGCATTTACTTATTTATTTGATGTGCAATTAGAGGTGCTTTTACGTACGCTTAGATGCACAATTAGGAGCACTGTGGAGTCCCCTCTGAGGCATTAGGAGAAGGAACAAGACTAAATGGTCTGCTGTCATGCCCAAGAAGCCTGTGTGGCTTCCTCTGGTTCCTAAGAGTATTTAGGATGCAAGAGTATTAGCTGAGGGAATTGATGCATCACTGTCACCCCCAGGTTAGTAAAGATTTTTGAACTGTCTGAGATGATGAGACAGGAAGAGAAAACAATATTTACAGGAAATATTCCATTAACTGGATTGACTTCCAGTAGAGTTCGCCTGCTAAATTATTCAGCATACTAAGCACTCCATTAAGCGCACTGCTGACTTAGTTTTCAGCTTCTGTTTGGAAGCACTTGGCTTATTTGGGGATTGCTGAGTCCTCTACGTTGGCTGGCCCTGGGTGAGTACCTGCCTCATCCCATTATCTGTATCCCCCTTGGAAAGCACATACTATGAACCCCAGAGAGGAAAAACTCCACTTAATGCCTTTAGCATTTTTAGTGTGTAGCTGCCATTGCTTTTTCCCAGGGTTGGATCAAAGGGCCTCACTGATTGTTCCCTATCAGTCCTCCAGATCTCATTCTGTTGAGGGACCTGGAAGGGTTCAGTGCCTGTGAGTGACAGGCCCTGGCCATGGGTACTAGCTCACAGCTAAAATCAGCCTGCCAAAAAAATAATGGGGTGAGGGTGAGGGACATAGAGAGTCTTCCATCCAAAATAACTCTCCAATAAAGAATGAAAAAAAAAAGCAGTCATATTCTAAGAAAATTAACGCGCCCTTCCCAAAAAACATGCTCTTTTCCAATAACAGGCATAGCTGAATTCTCTCTTTCTGAACTAAGACCCCCACCTCCCCTTCATGCAAGAATTGCAGTCACCTGACAGCACTGAGCTGAAGCTTTAGAACTTCAGTAGAAGGTGTTAATAAGAAACCCTTTCTAGTAAAATGGTCCCACATGAGAATGACCAGGTGCCTGTCATGTGCCAGGTCCTGCTCTGGGCTTGATCCTCAAAAGGGGGTGTGCAGGAAACAGCCCATGGATGAAGTTTCTTTCTCATTGATGTTTCTAAGTCTCTATCCCTCCCCCTTCCTCTCTCTCTAAAAATCAATAAAAACATATTTGAAAAAAAAAAAGGCTCTTCTGGGAATATAGCATGCCAGGCTCCCAGGAAGCTCATTGGGCAGTGCTCTGAACCTAACATCAGGAAGGAGAGGGAAGGAAGCAGGACTCCGCACAGAGAGAAGCTGAGCTGTAATGAAATCTTGGATGAGATTCTGAATTTAGAACGACCCTCAGAGCCACTGTGGTGAGGCTGGGAACCAAGCCTTGTGCTCAGCATCAAGCAATCATTAGATGTAGGTGACCATATGGGAAAAGGTCATGACCTTGGGCAAGGTACCACTTCCTGGAAAGAGAAGGACTCCTCAGTCCTGAATGGAGAGGCGGGTCAGCACAGCACCGTTTTTTCCAGCAATGATTCTGAAAGCACGGCCCTTGGACCAGTGGCATCTACATCGCCTGGCAACATGTTAGAATTAAAAACTGCAAGTCCCCACCAGACTCATGGATTCAGGAACTCAGAGGCAGGCTGTGTTCTCATGAGCCCTGGAGGTGATGCAGATGCAGGCCATAGAGTGTGAGGACCACTCTCTAGGGACAGGAAACTGGGAATTTCCTCTGTGATTTTACTCTGTTGTTTAACTGTTGAAAGATATTTTAGTCTGTGCTAACATCAGATCCTTCCCTAGAGCAGCTACACCTCCATATTCACTCAAAGGCCCAAAGTAAATCTCAGAATCTCAACCTAGAAGGAATTCTGATGCTCTGAACTCACTTCCTGTGTCTGCAAAAAACGTTGTGGTAAACAACATATTTAAACTCTCGTGTGCCTCTCTTTTTATGTCTGTGAAATGGAGGCTCTACGACACAAGAAACAGTCTAATTTTCTTCATCTTGAACACATTTACATTTCAAAGAGTTTCCTGTTCCTAAGATTAAAGTGCTGTTGCTCTTGACAGGGCAAATATCATTACAGTCTCTTTTACACTGAACGGAGAGGTGAATTGCCACGAAGAGCAAACAACATCTCTTTATTAAGAAGATTAATTTTTTCCCCCTGGTCATTGGACCTGGGAACCGAGGGTCCTTTAGTTCCCACAGGCTCTTGTGGAGGCCACTCCGCAGCCTGGTGCTGCATAAGCCACATTTCCAAGGGCACCAGTGTGCATTGTTCTTGTATTCCTGTCGAAGCTGCCCCCACAGGGGCCGTTGTGGGGTCAGACTGTCACGCTGCAGGTACTGGCATAGCCCTTTGGGTGCCACGTTCCTATCCCCACCTTAGGCTCCTATTCATCGCAGTGGCGAGATATCTGCCCCGGCAGTCAGGAGAGCTCAGTTCCAGCTCCACTTCAGCAAGGCGCATCACTTCCGGGGCCCGTGTGCTCATCAGGGAGGCGGGTGAGAGAGATGACCAGGAGTCAAGGCTGAGAGGATCTGGAGAATAGAAACCAGTCAGAGGAATGCAGTGAGGGCCAAGCTCGTTGTCCAAAATCAGCATGTTCCCAGAAGAAAGTGGTAGTGAGAAAAAAGTCTATCTTTGTTCTCCAGTTCAGCCAAAGCCCGAGCTAATTTGATTCGATGACCAAAAGTCGTTTTTCTCCCTTCCCCAGACAGACACAGTGTCCCTTTTGTGGGGGGTGAAGTCGCCAGGGCTCCTCTACTTCCCACAGCAGTGCCTGGCCTCAGGCTCCGCCTCGCGGCATGAACATGACAACGCTGAAAAGGCCACGGTACACAACCATGTTGAGTGTGAGGACTGTCGGGGTTAAACACATTTGATATTTATAACATGCAAATAACACCCAGCGGAAAGGCCAGCAGCCCCCTGAGGCTCACTGGCTGCTAAATCATGGGCGGCCCCAGAGTCCCACCTCTCAGGGAGCCTCACTGGCCTTGGATGTGACTTGAAGAAGCAAATCAAAACCAGTGTTGTTGGGTCCCAGACCTCACCCACTCCAAAAAGAACCATGAGCCAAGTAGCCAGTAGTTGGTTTCTTTGGCTTAAAGGCCAAAGACTTTGATAGTCTGACAAGAACACTGGCCACCTGGGACTCAAAAGGCAAAATGCTTGGATCTCACACCGTTCTTTTAAATGTGTTCTCCCTAAATAAAAATGCAATGACTTTTCAGACCACTCACAGGTAATGCAAAGCCATACTTTTAAGTAGAAAGACAAATTGTATTAAGAAATTAGCATATCCAGTCCTTTATAAGAGCCAGAAAGCTCCAAGTTTGCCTTAAAGTTACAGTCTCCCTTTTCTCAGATAGGCTCCCCTTTCAGTGCATCTGACACCAGCTCCATGAGTAAGTGGGGGTCAGGCATCAGCCTTAGCTGTCCCCAATGTCCTAGGCAGCTTGCTGGTCAGGTGCTCCAGGAGACCCGAATTTACCCTCTCACTAGCTTTGCAGAGGGCATTCGCCCCCTTTCCCTCACTTTCTATCTTCTGAACACTTTATATCCCCTTTGAGAGGGAGGGGTTTTAAAGTCATCTAAACCATAAGGTTTAAAATTTAAAAAATACACATAATATACCATCAGAACCATCTTTGTGTCCTGTTCAGTAGTATTAAGTACATTCACATTGTTATGCGGGCAACCTCCTGGACTTTTTCCTCTTGTGAAATTTAAACTGTCCCACTAAACAAACTCCTCGCCGCCCCCCCCCCCCCCAACCCCGGCAACCACATTCTATTTTCTGTTTCTGTGATTGACTACTCTAGAAAGCTCACCAGCTGCCCCTGTGAAAGACTGCGGGGTCATGTAGAAAAGGAGAGGAGCCCCCTGAGCTGCCTTGGCATGAGGGCCCAGAGCCTTCAGACTCATCTGCAGAGACCCCATAGAGATTGGGGAGCAGGGCCTGGTGCGAGGACCTCAGACAAGTCGGGTAGTATATATGGGAGGAGGCTTCTTGGGAAGAAGAGGTGTCATAGGGGGTTCGGGGGTTTTGTCCATGACTGCTGTCTCCTTGTAAGTAACTCATTTTACTGAGTTTAAACTGATTCATAAGTTATCCAAGCTGGGATTTACCAGTCTGAACAGTTAAAGGCCACAAGAAAGCTTCTGGTCACTTCCTGTGTCTCCCCAAGGCCTAGGCACCCACAGACCCACTTTTCTGGATTTACCTGTTTCAGACATTTCATATAAATGAAACATAATCTGTAGCCTTTTGTATTTGACTTGTTTCACTTAACATGATGTTTTCAAGGATCCCCCCATGTTATAGCATGAATCAGAACTTCCTTCTTTTTATGGCTAAGTACTAACCCTCTGTCCTCTGATGTTTACTTCAGCATTTTCTACAATGACCCAGCACGTGCGGTGCCTTGGATCTTTGCACCCTCTGTATTTCCTCACACAGCTGCATGGTTTTGCGCCCCCCCCCCGCGTCCTCCCACCTCCACTCTGTTGTCTTCTGCTAGTGACTCAGCTGCCACTTCTGGGCAGCCTTTTCCAAATACCTTATTTACAGGGTCAGCCCCCTCCTGGTCTCCTCTGGTTTGTCCTTGGAACCTCTTATCCTTTGACCTTCCTGCAGAGTTTTCTTATTTCCCTACTTCTCCCCTCACAAAAACATATAAAAGTTTTTATCTATTTTTTCCCCACTGTTGTATGCCTGCTGCCTAGTCTAGTGCCTGACATGTGGTAGATACTCAATAAACAGTTGTTAAGTGAATAAAAGCAGGGCAGGATATCCAGTAGCTTATTGTGACCCACCACCGATATTGAGGACATCTCCGTATGTGTGTGTAATGGCCCAGTTGGAATGGATAACCTGGTAAAGGCCCTATAAGGAAGGATTTGAGAGAGACATTGCAAGGGAGGGGAAGGCAGGAGGGAGGCATGAGGGCTTCTCTAAGCTGAGATTGTTGATGAGAAAACGAAAAGTATATACAGAGTTGCCTACCATTCCATCTGGACTGTTCCTCAATTTCCTTTTTGTCTCTTAAACCAAATGGACCCAAAGAACTAATAGCAATGACATTGAGAACGAATTTCTAGAGTCTGGAGACGGCTGAGCAGTTCTGGGTAGTCTGGCCACTTTGTCTTTCTTAGAAGCAGGAAACATTAGGCTGGGAACCACTGCTTGTTGAACCCAGCAGCCTTCACTTGTCTTGGAAGATCTTGGCTTGTTTCTGCTGAGCTGTGGGATACTTAGCAAGATCTGTGAGCTTTAAAAAAAATCTGCATGATTCAAAGGGGAAACCCAGGCTGAACTGACCTTCCTGGAAGTGTGAACTTGTGTAACACCAAAGCCTGACACAGCCAGGCAAGAGTCAGTGTGAATAGGCCAGGCAAGAGTCAGTGTGAATAGGCCGTGGGGGCTCAGGGTCAGCCCTACAGGTGGGACCAGTTCAGCAGGTGGGACCAGTTCAGCAGGTGGGACCAGCCCAGCAGGTGGGACCAGCCCACCAGGAGGGTACTGAGGCTGTCTTCAGGTGAATGAGTGGTGAGGAGTCACTCCAGATCAGGGCTGGGATTCCCTCTAGCCCAGGAGCCCCAAGACTCCAGACTAGACTCCCCCCATTCACTTTGCAATCCTGTGTCTTTCAGACAGAGCCACCAGGCAGAGGAAGGGCTGCAGTATGGCGGGGGTGGGGGGCTCTTGAGCTGGCACTCAGGGCAGCTGCCCTCTTGCTACTTGCCTTGCAGTTTAGAAACGTTTTTGTTTGTTTGTTGTTATAAATCCTCCCCCAAGGAAATTTTTCCATTGATTTTTAGAGAGAGTGGAAGGCAGGGGAGGGGGGAGAAACATCATTGTGAAAAAATACTTCAATTAGTTGCCTATAGTATGCATCCTGACTAGGGCCAGGGATTAATCCTGTAACTCTGATACAAACCCTTTACCAGAATGGAACCCATGACCCTTCATTCCAAGGGCCAATGCTCTATCCACGGAGCCACACTGGTTAGGGCTAGAAATGTATTTTTAACAAAATGCCTCTGTTCAACTACTGATGGCTCCTCATATCATGGGAGTTGCCTGCATTTCCAGCAGAGAAAGGTTCAGATACAAGCTCTCACTATTTATCATCTGTGTGACTTTAAGAAAGTGACTTAATGTCTCTGAACTTCAGTTGCAGTAATACCTACCTCATAAAGCTCTTCACTCATTTATTCACTCAGCAAATAATTATTGAGTGCTTAACAGGAATTGGGCCAGGTGCCAGGAGAATGCCTTCAAGGTACCAAGTCTGGCAGAGAAGGCATTTGAATAAAATAGAGAATTGCAATGTGGGATGATGATTGCTTTGGCAGAAGATATATATGAATATCTTCGAGAACTATCATGGATTGGGGCTGGGAAGTTGGGGGTTAGGGACCACTGTGGTGAAAAGTGGTTTAGGGCAGCCTGGGGAGTAGGAGGCCCCATGGCCTCCCCTGCCCTCACGGACTTCCTCAGAGAGACAGCTCCCAAGTTGCCCTGCCCACGACAGAATTCCTCCAGGGAAACAGGGATGAGGCAGAGCTTAATAGAGGTTCTGGAATTAAAACTCTCACCTCTAGAAAACATGCCCACATCTCATTTCTTCTTGGGAAGGAAAAATGGTGGAGCAGATACACAATTGCTCTAGCAAGAGGGTCCTGAGAGAGAAATCGCCAAATTCAATCAGAGCCCCAGTTGCCGAGGTGGCCTCTCTGGCACTCCAGCCAGCACCCGGTGGGACCCTCCAGAAAAAAGTCAGGGCTGAAGTGGGGCAGGCTCGGGCTCCCCTCTGCTGGCTACAGCCATCACCTCGGAGCATCCAGCAAGACCACAGGTGTTCTGGGCATGGCCTAACTTGAAAAGCAAGCTGCCAGCCCTGGCCAGGTGCTCACTCTGCCTCATGCTCCCCTAGAGGCTTTGCAGCCAGAGGCTGAGCAGTACCTGAGGTCTGTGGCAGCAGGCAGTCCCCTCCTCTGGGTACCCACAGAACCATGACTGCAAGCCCTCCCTTCCCCAACAGGTTGTGGAACTCTCTGAAAGCACTGGCTGTTTTAAAGTGTACACAAGCTACTCTTAAATAATCATTCACAGGGAGCCTTGTGGCTTACTCATTTCTTTTAGCTTTGTTTTACACGAATATCATTAGGGTAGAGTATTGGTATTTCATCTTTTTTTTTCTTCCTTTGCTTGATTATGCAGGTTTTAGCCATGCGTAGATGATAACCTTTATTTCTACATAGAGCCGGTTGCCAACCTCTTCTTCACTATATCCCTGTCTTCTGTGGAGCCCTGGGAAATCAGGGGCCTACTGTGACTCCACACCTCTGGACAGAGCCGCCAGGCTTGAGAGGACTGATAATTGCCAACAGTCCCCCCGCACCCCCCCGAAAAAAGAAAGCACATACTCCCCCTTCAAAAAATAAAACATAATGCTTCCCCCAAGTCTTTCCTCTAAAGTGGTCAAAACAAAAAACCTTACCATAGCCAAAAGGAGAGAAGTATTTGCCATCTGGGTGAAATGGCCCATCATAGTTCAGATGTGGCAGATATGCCTCAAGCTAACTCCTTCTTTGAATCCTCCCATTGACACAAGTCACAGCAGGTGTAGTTGGCCTTGGAGAGTTTTTCAAGGAAAGCCTGGAGCACAGAGAGGGTAAGCCACACACTAGCCACAATGCTAGATCCCAAGGTGGAGCTCACTGCTGGCTTCTCCCTGTGAGCACTAACCTTCCTATATGCCCCAGCGGCCACTCTGAGGAGAGTAGAAACCACATGAGTAGGCCGAGAATGAGAAAGGAAAAATACTTTCAGCTTCTCTTTAAAGCTTTTACATTTGCCAAAGCTTTCTGGCATGCCTTTCTGCAAGGAGAGCCAATGTACACAGCATAAAATCATATATGGGGAGAAGCCCTCCCAGGAGAAAAGGCAAGGAAATGGAGTCCAGTGGGGGAGAAATAAAAAGGCCTGTTTCTCTCCAGGCCTGTGAAGGAATTGTTGACCCTCTTGCTCTTTTTCCTCTAGAAGTCATGACTCATCAAGCCAAAGCTGAAAGGTTTTGACGGGTTAAAAGGAGACCATTCATGAAAGGGTCAAGGCCTGGTGCTCTGGGTGTCTGTCACTGAATTAACCAAATCAGTTTAGACCTTATGTCCTCTGACAGTGAGGAAGAGACAGCCCGCCAGAGGGACATCTTGATCCCATTAGATCTGGCTGTGGGGAAAAGTAGCCTTTGTTTTCTTTGCTGGGGCTGGGGCCCTCTCAGAATACAACAGATGCCAGGGGTCCCCCACCCTCCGCCCCTCTTTCGGTGCAGGTAAGGAGGGCATACTCATTTGCACTTTGTAAGCAAATTGCCTGTGAACATAGTTGGCCCATATTGGAGGGCCTGATTTGGTTCCCAATAGAGCCCATTCCATATAACACCAAGCCATATTACAATAGGTACTTTCTCTTCAGGGTGAAGGTGTTGCGATTAGAAGGTATAGAAGGAAAATGGTCAATGCTGGCTCAGCTCAGAATTGCAGTGGACCCAGGACATGGCTGGATGAGAATGGACCAAGAAGCTCAAAGACAGTTCCTTCAACACCAGTTCAGCTGGAATGCTAACCTGGGTTTGGCTTGTGCTTGGATTGTAATAAATCCAATTAACAGAAAACAGTTTTTAAATGCCCATGGCACCATAATAGCTCTTTTAAAGAAAATTATATGAACTTGTACTTTAGGCTGATACATGTTCAAAGTATTCAGAACTTAATTTCTTCATTAAGAATAATGTTGACATGTAAATGATGGAGGGGAAAGAAACTAATAATAGCTAGAAACTATTGACCACTACTTCAATAATAAAAAATAAATATATTGGCTGCTGACACCTTCACTCTGAAAAGAAAGTACCTGTTGTAGTATGGCTCAGTATTGCATAGAATGGGCTATACTGGGAACCAAAACAGGCCCTCCAACACTGGCCAACTGTGTTCACAGATAACTCACCTGCAAAGTGTGAATGAGTAAATATACTGGCTACCTTTTTACACACTTTATATGTACCAGTATTAATTTATTAATAAAACAGACCTATGAAAATAAAACTTGTTACTAGTAGTAGTATTTCGAAGATGGGAAGACTAAGACACAAATTATATAGCTAACAATACACAGCCAGTAAGTGGTAGACATTGTGACTTTGAAAACCATGCTTTTAATCAGTACTAGTGTGTACTGCCTCCCATAAGTAGGAAATGTTCTAAGATAAATTACTCGATTTTTAAAGTCCAAAGAGGAGCAGTATGACATTGGAAATTTACAATGCTGACCTTCCACCTGCCCACAAGATGTAGGAATGCCCACACACGCACACTCCTCCCTTCATAGAAAAGGAAGCTGAGATGCAGAGGGACTTATCATGTCAGGAATGTCACTGAGGCCTCTTGACTTCCAAGCCAGCATTCTCACCCCAAAAAGTGATGAACGGAAACCACAGAGAATAAGTGATGGATGAATATTGATTATCTGAGACAAACACATGGGACATAAGGAGTGCATCATCTATGGATTTTTAAAAGCCTGATGCAGAAACTATAAATGATTTTCGTCTTTTTAAAATTGAAGTCGCATTGGCTTATAACATTGTACCTATAAGTTTCAGTTATACATCGTAAATTGGCATCTGTATACACTGTAGCATCCTCACCACCAAGGGTCTAGCTTCCATCCGTCACCATACATTTTACCCTTCTCACCCTCCTCTCCTCCTTCCCCCCTCTGATAATCACCCATCTGTTGTCTACCAGGTACCTCTATAAGTTTTTTTTTTTTTTTGTCGCACATGTGAGTAGAATCACATGTCTTTCTCCATCCGACTTACTTTACTTAATATAATATCCTCAAGACCCACCCATGTTGTCTCAAATGGCAAGATTTCATCTTTTTTATAGCTGAGTGGTATTCCTGGTTATATGTACATACCACATCTTCTTTACTCATTCATCCGTCATTGGACACTTAGGTTGTTTCTATCTCGACTATTGTAAATAATACTACAATGAATATAAGGGTGTATATATTCTTTTCATATTAGTGTTTTTGTACATTTTAGATAAATACCTAGAAGTGGAATAACAGGATCATATGGTTGTTCTAGTTTAATTATTTGAGGAATCTTCATATTGTTTTTCGTATTAGTGACACCAATTTATAATCCCACCAACAGTACACAGGTTTCCATTTTCTCCACATTCTCCCAACCCTTATTTCTTGTCTTTTTTATAATAGCCATCCTAACAGGTAGGAGGTGATATCCCATTGTGGTTTTGATTTTCATTTTTCTAATAATTAGTGATGTTGAACATATTTTCAGGTGCCATTGGCTATATGTATATCTTTTTTGGGAAAATATCTATTCAAGTCCTCTGCCCATTTTTTTAATGAGGTTGATTGTTTTGTTGTTGAGTTGTAGGAGTTCTTGATATATTTTGGATGTTACCTCTTATTGGATATATGATTTGCAAATGTCTTCTCCCACTTGGCATGTTGCCTTTTTGTTTTGTTGATGGTACAGATGCTTTTTAGTTTGATGTAGTTTGTTTTTGTTTTTTCTTCCTTGCCATTGGAGTCAAATCCACAAAAACATCACTGATGTTCTTAGCTCCTTTGTCATAAATTATTTGTCTCTATATGTATAGGTTTATTTCTGGGCTCTTAATTCTATTCCATTGGTCTGTGTGTCTATTTATTTGTTGATCAATACCACACTGTTTTGATTACTATAGTTTTGCAGTGCCATTTGAAGTGGCGGGGCAGGGGGAGGGGATGAGACCTCCTGTTTTGTTTGTTTTTTCCTCAGGGTTCCTTTGGCTATTTGGGTTCTTTTGTAGTTTTGTATAAATTTTAGTATTTTTTTCTTCTATTTCTGTGAAAAATGCTCCTGAGATTTTGATAGGGATTGCATTGAAGCTGTAGATTGCTTTAGGAAACATTGGAATTTTAAGAATGTTAATTCTCCCATTCCATGAGCACAGTGTATTTCCATTTCTTTGTGTCTTTTTCAATTAACTAAGATGACTTTAAGTTGCCATGTATCATGATTACTGTCTGCTTTGTGATTGTTGCCTCCTCCCAATCAGATTTAGATTGTGAGCTCCTTACAATATAAGTATGCATTAGGCATCATGTCCTTCCTTTTGCTACTTGCATGGGCCCATACAAAGTAGACACCACTACTTGAGTGGTTGGAAAGGATATGGGGCATTAGATATTCCCTAAAATCCCAGGGCCTACCTTTTTCTTTAAGCATAAAGTAAAATATAGTGCATGCCTATTATGTAGTTGATACAAAACCTCTTAGGTATGGTATTAACCCACTAAAAACATGTATGTGCTTCTGTTGTTCCCTAGAATAGGTTCTGGAACAGCAGAGCCTCGTCATGTTTTCTGAGCACACAGGCCTGCTGTGTGCACCTCCATTTTAACTAAACTCCATCCACTCCTTCTTTTGTTCTGTAACCCTCAGGGTGTGTGACAACTCGTTTTCATTTATTGAAGGCTTAACCAGTGAACTGCCATGCATCCAAAACAGAAACCATCCTCATTTCTTCCATATGCTTTGGAATATTTCCGAATTTAAGTTATCATAATTTTCTTTACAAGCCCAGAGATGTCCCTAATGAGTCTGATTTTAAATTTGGGCAACCAGAGTTGATATTCCAGGCTTGTGGCCATAGACACGAGAGTGTTTGCGGGGAAGGTCCACTGCTTACCTCTATAGATGCTTATGACTTACAAAGAATTAAATATACCCAGAGATTAGTGAGTGACAACCCTTCCAGAAAGTGAACAGAGCAGAAGTGACATGAAGAAGTACATTTTCCAATATATATGTTTCCTTCTGGGGCTGGAGACTATTCCTGGCCCTGAGTCTAATTCTTCTTAGAAGACAACTTGTGACTGGTCGGAAAGCACTGGGCATCACGCAGACTGCTAAGGGCCTTTGAAGAAGTGATCATTTACTTAATCATGGGCTTGAAGCAGCTTTGTCCTTGCTCATCGTCAGGTCTTCCTGGTGTGTTAGAAGAAGCCCAGGACAGAAGTCACAAGAGTGGGTTGCAGCATCAATTTCTAATTTAACCTGTGCCGGTCCTTTAACCTCTCTCCCTTGGGCTTTCTTCATCTGCTGAAGGAGGCAGCTGGACCAGATGGTTGCTGGCATTCTGTGCAATGGTCCCTCTGGGAGAAGCAGGAAGTTACTCAGAGAGAGGTCATTAAGAGGCTTGATGATTCAGCCTCAGGGACAGGAGGAAGACAAGACTCCCTGAAGCCTGGTCAAGAATCAGAGCCACCAGAGTGAGCTTGCTCTAAAGACTTTATTTCCGCCTCATTCTGCGAGCTCACCCGCCACCCACGTGCTGTCCCGGCACTCAGTAAACACTTGTTGGGAGGAAGTCTCCTGGAGTCAAGGCGCCTTCTCTGTCCCGGGTGGTGGTGGGAGGGAATATTAGCCCTTTCCTTCCCTGACCGCCAGCCGTGCACAGGATGTGGGAATCCAGCATCCCAGCTAATAGGACCAGTTCTGCCCATGAAATATTTACATGCACCTTTCACACTCACGGCTGGAAGGTGGTATTTATTAGCCAGGTTTCTTTGCTCTTCCTGGTTGAACGTTTCCCATCTTCTATTTTAGACTTAAGGTCATTGAGTCCCAAAAAGGGGAAGTGGAAGATCTGTGATCCCTTGTGAGTACAAGTCTGGGTCAGAAATTATAACTCCATACCCAGTATCAGCCCTGGTCCCAAAGGCTGTGACAGATGCCGTCTAATCTCCATGAATACATCTCCAAGTAGTTTCTCCACACTCGAATCAGGTCAAGCAAATTATTCAGGCTGTTCCTTATCATCAGGATTCTTGCTGTTAGTCCTTGATTGAAAGCTAAGGCATCCCTTGAGTAGAAACTAGAGCCATCCAGGTTTCTAAGAAGAGAAGGAAATCATGTCATCTAGAAGGGAAGAACATTTGCTGTACAGGACTAAAAAGATTTGGTTTTTATATTTCCTTATAGTCACACTGTTGCTTATTTGTAAAAATCATTCCACTCATAAAGTGAACCAGCCATTAGTGACTAAGAGCTCTTCCCACTAATTAGTGGGCCCGTGTGGAAAGGAGCATATTAGAGGTTAGAGTAATGGGTATGTGCCCTTAACTCCTGTTTCTAGTCCCTTCACTGGCTTGCTGTGTGGCCTCTTAAAGTGGTTTTTCTGGGCCTCACTTTTCCCAAGAAGCAAGTTTCCCACTCGCTCTTCTCGGGATGCTAAAAGATCAAAGAAGGGGTGTTTACAGACCTATTAGACATGCCCCTATGAAGTTTATTAGAATGGCCTTGATTTGATAGCATTAATTAATAAATCCTTTGATTATTGATAGACCCAGGTATTTGAGCTTCTCATTAGCTCCTTGGGCATAATTGGCCACAACAGTTATACCAAATCCTAAGGGAACTAGCACAGTCAAATGATCATTGTGGGCCTTCATTTGGAGTCACAAAGCACATGGGCAGCTTTACCTGGTGGCTGAGAAGCTGCAGGGAGCCAGGAACTTTCCTAAAGTGACACAGATGATCAGGAACTGCCCCAAACCAGCACCTCTGGGACCCAGCATGGCCTGTTTATAAAGTGACGATGTCACTTCTGCTCTGTTCACTTTCTGGAAGGGCTGTAACTCACTCACTAATCTCTGGTTATATTTAATCCTTTGTAAGCCATAAGCATCTATACACGCAAATGGTGTACCTTCCCCACAAACACTCGTGTCTATAGCCACAGGCCTCAAATATCACTACTTGCTTCTTGTTTTTACTCTGCCAGCCTCCGTGGAGGGTTTAGCAGGCAGGGCCTCTGAGCTGTGCTCCATGAGGAGACAGTGCGTTTACAGCAAGGAGTGACCATCTGGTGGCCAGCGCCTCAGGCACAGCTGCATCCTGCTGCCTACATCTCCCTGCTGCCCTGCCCCACATCCTCCCTGAGTGAGGAGAAAGGAAAGAGTCAAGCCAGTGTGCCCACAGGGGCATCTCCTCTGATTCCTGGGATTCTGCTCATGTCCCAATGCAATCCTGTCTTAATAAAAACTGTCCATTCAGTCATCTCACTTCCACCTCTCTTTCTAGTATTTCTTTTTCAAAATAATAATAATTGTTTTGAACCCCTGCTTAGAGCAGACATGAGGGAAAGCCATGTTGCTGTCTCCTGTTAGAAAATGTCTGCAGACATCATCCTGGAAGAGGCCAGAGCCAGGCAGCCAGGGTGCTGTGCCCAGAATAGGAGTCTGGAGGGCAAGTGGCAGCAGATCGAGGGCCCACAGCAGAGCCAGGTGATTTGGTTGGGCCGTTGGCAGAGGCTCAGCTCTCCATACCTACTACATGGGGAGCACTTCAAGGGAAAGCTCAACTTGTTCTATTTTGCAAGGAGTTGGGGAGGGAGGAGCTGCCAGAGAGCCAGCCACTCTGAGTATTGGCTTGGTTTCTTCACCAGGTCGGGAGAGTCCAAATAAAAAGGCCTACACACCAGGTTTACTTTCTTTCCTCGTGCTGGAGAGGGGACAGCAGACTCTGGGTGGGCACCTTACCTCAAATACTGCCTAACCCAGGGCAGTACCTGTGGCACCAGAGCCAGCCAGGACCAATGATGGGGACCAGGGATATAGTTTGTAGACTGGGCACAAAATGAAAATGGAGGACCCTTGATCCAAACTTAGAGAATTTCAACATGGTGACAGCAGAACAATAAACCAAATGGGCCCTTCTGAGCACAGGGACCAAAGGTGACAGGCTGATAGCGGTGGTCCTGGCCATGGTGGAGGCAGCACAGGGCTGAAGGTGCCCCTCAGAGATGCTATCTCCTATCCATCCTTTTCTTCAAAAGAAAAGGAAGACAGGGGGCAGGGAATAATTCTGTATACTTCCTTAGAGATTCCCAGCATGCAAATAATCAAATTGTATTTTCTTAAACCCCATTGTGAGATCTTGATAGAAATTGGGTTTGAGCCTAGTGTTGGTCTCTTTGATGTCTGCTAACCAGGAGATGAGAGCAATTTGGAAATATACAGAAAGAAGCCCATTGAGCACAGAAAAATCTACACCATCTGTGAGTGGCCAATGCATAGGAGGAGGAATATTGAAATATTAATGTAATAAAATATTTTCAGCTTTAAAAAAAATTAAGAAAAGAGTAAGTTTAATTCTGAGTTATTCTTTTTTATGTCCCAGGATTTGGGAAAAGTCAAAACAATTAGGAATCTTAAGATCTAAGTTCATTGAGCACTTACTTTGTGCCAATGAGCTATATCTAGAAGGGGCCACTAATGCTATTTCACAGATGGGGAAACTGAGGCTAAAAAAGTGTTGTCACTTGCCTAAGAGCAAACAATTTGGATATAGGAGAGCCTGGACTCATACAGATGCAGTCAGACTTCCGAACCTGTGTGCTGGCCACTTTGGACAGTGTGCTCTGTCCGGTTATGAGGTCAGTGTCAGCGATCTGATGGTTCTGCAGCCCTTCTAGAAGCCATTTTTGTTTGCTTTTATGTTTTTTTTTAATTTTTTAAATATTTATATATTTTTTTTATTATTGACAGTATTGCCAATGTCCTTTATTCCTAGCCCCCATCCTCCTCTGCCTAGTTTCTACCCACCCACCCCCAGGCCTTCACCACACTATTGTCTGTGTCCATGTGCCATGCATATAGGTATATGAGTTCTTTGGTTTATCTCTTCTCACCCCCTCCCCCAACACCAAAATCAGTCTGTTCCATGCCTCCATGCTTTGGGTCTTATTTTGTTGGTCAATTCATTTTGCTCATTAGATTCCCCAAACAAGTGAGATCATGTGATATTTGTCTTTCTCTGGTTTGCTTATTCACTTTGCATAATAATTTGCAGGTCCCATCCCTGCTGTCTCAAAGGGTAAAATATACTAGAAATCGTTTTTATTATTCATTCCTTTAAGAAAAAAATGTGAGCAAGTCAGAGAGGGTCAGGAGCCCCAGAGGACAGGAATCTGGGTCTAGGATGACACCCTTGAAAGCATATGCCCCTGGGAGGAGCCGGGAGGATTCATCCTCTTTTACCCTCTTTTGAGCAAAATAAGCTCCAGTTCTAAGACTACTAGTATAGAAGGGATTCGGCATGCATCAAATAGAAATGTAAATACTAGTAATGTGTGCATGACTCCAACATCTTTTGACATTTCCCAGAGGGTTAAAATAACTTTCTTTTCATCTTATAAAAAGCATCCCTCCCCCGCCCCCACCCAGCAGTGCTGCAGCCTTAATTATCCCCAGTAATTGCAGACAGCTTCTTAGTTAAGGGTGCTCTCTTGAAAGGAAAAA
This sequence comes from Lasiurus cinereus, assembly GCA_011751065.1. Classification (NCBI taxonomy): domain Eukaryota; kingdom Metazoa; phylum Chordata; class Mammalia; order Chiroptera; family Vespertilionidae; genus Lasiurus; species Lasiurus cinereus. Next base: position 29,584,244 of record JAAGEH010002534.1, read on the forward strand.
TGCCCACCAGGGCCTGAGGGGGAGCTCTTTTTACTGCCCATGTTTCAGAACTGCCTCCATTCCCCTGCTCCCCCTCCCTACACACCCCCTGGTGGCTGCTGTGTCCTGGCAGCTGCAGGACCCTTGGTTTCTTTGTGCTGCAGAAAGAAGTATGGGCTTGACAGGCGCACATTGTTATCTTGAGTTCTCTGGCCCAGAATAAGGTCAAGGCAGCCCCCGCCCTCCTCAGGAGGCTTCCTGAGCTGCCTCGTCACCAGGGTGAGTCCGAGCTCTTACACATTAGTGGGCAGGAAGTAGAGTCCGGATGGGAGGCTGGGAATTTGAGCGCCTTCCCATTTCAGCACTGGAGGGAGGAAGCCTCAGGCAGCCCTCCCGCAGATGGCTACTGCTTCCTTCCCAGCGCTTGGTGCTGCTCCTCGGTCCCTCCAGCCTCCAGCCTGCCTCCGCTCTGCTCTCCCCGCCCCTCGCCTTGGAGGGAAACTTCTGTGGAGCTGGGAACTGTCTTGGAGAACTCAACAAAGGCAGAGCAGCCGGCAATGACTTGAAAAGAACTTGTTTTGTTCTCCTTCAGGAACCTGCAGGAAAATCCACACCCACGTTGCCAGGTTTTGAACTAGAATGTGTGTGTGTGTGTGTGTGTGTGTGTGTGTGTGTGTGTGTGTTGTGTGTATGAAGCAAGAGGCGGAGGAGGCAAAAACAACTGTACAGTCTCTGCTTTGATAAGGAAACTGCCAGCTGCAGAAGTTCAGAGGCAAAGGGAGGACTGTGGCCGCAAAAACCAAGCGCTTCTTAACTTAAACTGCATTGCTTTCTGTCCAGATATTCCAGTGGAGGCAGTTGGAAAACCTGTATTTCAGAGAAAAGAAGTTTTCCGTGGAAGTTCATGACCCACGCAGGTAAGCTAGGAAAATTCTTATGTCTGGGAGGGCAAGGCCCACCAGCACCAACAGGAATGATCCTATTTTTGTGTTGCCACCCTTGCTGTTCATTTTGGCAGGGAGAGGCTGGGTGATCGTGAAGAACAGTTGAAATCAGACAGTAAAGCTTTGTTTTCTGCTATGTATGTCGATAAGTGCAGTGGGTTCAAGTGTGTGTGTGTGTGTGTGTGTGTGTGTGTGTAGTAGCCATTCTGTGCTCATCTCATTTCCTGCACGTGTTGGCACTCATGCATGTGGAGCTGTCTTTCTAAGCTGGGAATTTTAGGAAAGATTCCTAGCTCTTTGTAACCAACACCAAATTAAACTGGGCAGCAGGCTGTCTTTTTAGGAAGTTTTGCCGGAGGAAAATTTGAAGGATGGCTTGTCAGAGCTTCTGAGGGTGTGCCAGGTAGGACAGTCTGCACCCAGGGTGACCTGCTCGTGAAGCAGTGGTGCCAAACTGTTGGATTCCATGAGCTGTGGTGTGAGGGTGTCAGCCTTGTGGATGGATGTGAAAGACACAGTTCCTTTTCTCTGCATCTCACATCGTGCCCTAGGCGACACTAGCATAAAAGCTGTGCTAAGTCAGATGACAAACACTAGGACCCTGGTTTGCCCTGCTGCAGGCCCTGCGTGGAAGGTGGGGGCAGCAGGCACTGGTGGCTTCTCCTCTTTGTCTGCTGCAGTCCTGGAGGTTAGGCAGCCTAGAAGCAGCTGCAAGATTTCCAAAAAGCAAGCCTGCCACCTCTGAGTAAATCACTTTGGGTAAGTCCAAAAAATGGATTTACAGCCCGAAGGCAGTCCTGGGAAGACTGATGTGGGGGCAGATGTGGGTTTTTGGAGCCAACGATCCCCCAGCTCAGGCCTGGGAATGAGGATCTCACACCAGCTCATTCCCACAAGGCCTCTGAGCCTCTGAAAAATCGGCTGTGCCTCCTGCAGGGCTGAGGTCACAGGTAGAGAGGCAGCAGGTCAGGGCCTGAAGCTTGTGCACCCTCTGGGTCCTGCGGCCCTTGATAACCAGTGGGGCTGACGTGTTGCTTACCATGTTACGTAATCTGTGTGAAACAGTCCTTCAGGTAGGGCAAGAGCTTACTCATGCCCCACGGTCACCAGAGAAGCAAACGGAGAACATTTTAGAGAGTCTTGTTTTCACAGTCAGGTGAAGGAGGTAATATTGAGCAGAAGAACAACTTGTATGGCATTTCTCAGGGTCTTACAGTCCAGAGATACAGCTCTGCGGGGCAGGAATCCGCTCATGCTGGCAGAGCGAGGGAGAGGGGAAGATGCTGGAAATGATGGCACAGCCAGAATGGAACGTGGTTATTTGTCCAGGTGAACTGACCAGACCTATCTTAGGAGTGTGGAAGGAGGGGAAACTTATCTGAAAGGAGTGAAATGCATGTTGCCCACATGAGTCTGAGGCAGAAAGGAGACGCTGGACAGAGTAAAGCTAAGGAAGAGTAGTTTAAGGGGCTATGCATAGGACTAGACCCTCTTCATGCCTGTGCTCTGTCGGGCATCTTGCCAACTCAGGCATCTTGGACAAATCCTTGCATGCTGTGCATGTGTGCATGTGTATATGTGTGTTTTTTCTCTAAGTCTATTGCTCTGTCTGTGATACAATACTAAATTCCATTCCCCAAGGCCTAAGGGTATAGGAAAGGGTCCAAACCTCACATATTACTATTATGTGAGCTGTTAGCCTATGAAATGAAGGTTATCAATCTCATATTAGTTGTGTAACTTCTGTATTTGGGTACCAAGACAGGGTCCACGGCCCTTAGAGAACGTCTGGCCCACTTGGAAAGACAGGCAGAAAAAGAAGCATGATATTTATTGAGTGTTCACCTTGTGCAAGCACATTTCTCAGCACTATTTCCCATTAATCTCATCCGGCCTGCCCTGTAACTCCAGGAAACAGGCACCATAGTGTTCCTCCTTTACATCTGGGAAACTGAGGCACGGAGAAATGGAGCAGCGTGTAAGTGGTCGAGGCAGGTTTTGAACCCAGGAAGCTGATTCCAATGCTCACACACCTTCCTGCTACACTACATAAGGTGGCAGTACCAAGTGGCCAATAGAAAAAGCATAAATCTCGAGGTCACCAGGAGCCAGGTTGGTCAGGGAGGACCCATTTGAGCAGAAACTCAGAGGGTGACCAAGATATAAAGCTTGAGGTGGACCCTCAGGAGGACAGATGTCTGTCAGGTGTACAGAAGAGAGGAGAGAAAGTGAGGTGCCCAGGCAGCCTGTGCACAGAGCAAGGTCTTGACCCTGGAGGAAAAGAGCCTTTCTCAGCCCGAGGCAACAGGGAGGGGCAGGGAAGGCAGGAGAGGCTCCTTAAATTCAAGGGATCATCCTGCTGCTGGGGCCTTGTTTGTTTGGAGTAGAGAGGACAAATCTGACCGGACATCCATAGGGATGATCCCCCCACCCCCTCAGGAAGTGAGTCAGAACCAAAGCAATAGGATGGAAGTGCAGGAGGGACTCTTGTTGTGAAGATACAAAGATGTCATCCGTGGGGCAAGTGGGGGAACAAAGAATTCACTCAGAGCACAGGCTTATTCCAGAGGTGATGGTTATTGGTGGGGTCACAGAAGTGCTGTGGGGTTTATTCTCCTGCACCACTGTCCTGACTCCCCCACCAGTGTATCTGCTGTTTTCTGCCCAGAAAACAGTCCCTTTGTAAGGTTTAGGCAGGACAGAAAAGTGGGTGGGGTGGGAAGAGCCTAAAGGGAAAGATGCAGGGAAGAGATACATTAATAATGAAGCAGAAGGAAAACTCTCAGAGGGTCTGATTCAGATGCTCTGTGGCTAGCTTGGAACCACCCAGACCAGAAGGCCTCTTAACTCTTCCTCTCTCACCTTATCTGAAAGAGATCATCCTGGTACAACTCTCATTGCTTTCACTAAAATATATAGCAACTTACTTTTTCTTTCTAACTCAGCTTTATCGGGAAAGAAAAAAGTATTTACTCCCAGGAGTGGCCATTGCTATGGAAGCCAAAATAGGTATTCAGATCACAGGTTTCTTTTTAATTTATAGATAATTTTCTTTTAGATTTATACATTTGTAGACATTTATAAACTTAAAAAGAAACTCTGGTTTCTTTTTAAGTTTATAGATAAATTTATCTTCAACTACCTTTTATGCACTGGCATTTTCTCTTAACTCTCCCTTTTTAACAAAAGGGAAAAACACCCTGCCTGGAATCAGCATCACCAATTAACCACAGATCTGAATTTCTCCTTAGAAATGGGTCTGAAGAAGACCTACTCTTAAAGCTGTAGCCCCCATAGGAAGGTGACCGGAGCAGCTCTAAATTTTCTTCAAGGGAAAATGTGCTATGAAAAAAAGAAAAGTTATTCATAGGTCCTGACTACCCCAAGTTTTCTCCAAATTAGATATCTTAATCTTGAGAACACACATTTTCTTCAGACATAGACACTTTGGATACCACAGACCCCACCCACTGTCCCATCACCTTTCCCTACACACACACACACACACACACACACACACACACACACTTGCATACAAACACTTTTGTAATAATCTGCCTACCATAAAATACACTTCACTGAGGAGCATGGTCAGTATACCCTCTCCCCCTAATGCTGCTGATATGGTGAGTTATGTTGGGACCTGTATTTCCGCTTTCATTTTTATAGTCTGATTTCCATGCCTATATATACTCCATGTCTTTCCCATACATGTACATGCGGACGCAGGGTCTTGAAGGGGTTGGCGGGGCTCATATCTTTCTACCTTTCATCTCCTGATTTTCTAAGGCCCTGTCTTCCCTATGAATGTATTTCAAACTAATGACCAGCCCTTTCAAGAAACATTGCATTAAAGTAATATAAGCCCTGATTCCCTTAGGACCTCCCACAGGCTGTGACCTGTGGTGATCAGACCAGAATTTGCTCATTCTTCACCATAGGACATTGTTGAAGGCTTTCCTGTCTCTGAATTTTTTCTTGATTCAATACCAGGAGCTGAAGACCAGAAAGGAAACCCATCTTATCTCAAATAAGGCAGAGGCTTGGCCCCATTTGGAACCCAAAGGAGCCAGTATATTAAAAGATTAGCATTCTTCACAAAAACCAAGAAATGTATCATCCTGCTACTGAGGCCTTATTTGTTGGGAGCAGAGAAGACAAAACAGACAACTTAAGTGTTTGTTGCCAGATGAAAGGATACAGGAATTGTGGTATTTTTACACAATGGAATATTATTCAGCCTTAAAAAAAGGAAGGTGGTCTTGCTGTTTATAATAATATAAGTGAACTTGGAGGACATTATGCTAAGTGAAATAACTAGACACAAAAGAACTACATGCCCTCACTTGTAAGTAGAATCTAAAGACATGAAGTTCATAGAAGCAGAAAGCAGAACTCCGGTTACTAGGAGAGATGGGGAGATGGGTAAATGAGATTTTGGTCAAAGGGGACTAAGTTGCAATTATGTAGGATGAATAAGTCTAAAAATGTAATGGACACCATGGTGACCATGGTTACTAATACTGTAGTGTGTAATCTTGGAAAATTTCCAAGAGTGGATTTTAGGTGTTCTCATCACATAGAAAATAGTAACTATGAGAGAAGATGGTATGTTCATTAGCTCGACTCTAGTATTCATTTCACTGTGGGATGTGTATCAGATCATCTTGTTGTATACATTAGATACACTCTTTATTCATAAAATAAAATAAAAGTAAGGTCTTTGGTACCGGTTTCTCAAAGCATGCACCAGGACATGCTCATCTGTTACCTTTGCAGCAGGACATTTAGGACCCAGTGGGTTCTCAATAAAATTTTTGACTCATCAGTGGAGTTCTTTGTCATAAACGTGTTGCCCCTTCTGATTCTTGCTTTCCCAGGGCTTCTGTGACGAGGAGGACATTTGGGCACAGTGGCATTGCAGTGCATACGTGGTACGCGTGCCCAGCATTAATCAAGTCCATTTGGGCTATGGCTATTAGCCAGCACCAGTTCTATCTGGACAGGAAGCAGAGTAAGGTAAGTCCTTGCCCGGGGCCTGGGAGGGACTCTGCTGTGACTAGACTTTCACCAAGCTGAGAGCAAATGAGAGCCCTTGTCTAGTTCTCATTGCTGAGGGATTGAAGATTGGAGGTTGGGGGGTGGCAATGTGTCCCTTGCCCGGAGATGTGCACAGATACAGACCTGCCTTATAGGTGGAGTGAGACAAGCTCTTCAAGAGGGCACATTCTTTGCAACTTGATCAAGGGGCTCTGGCCCAACCAGAGTTGGCACTGCTCAAGCCATTGAAGACAGTCAGGTAGGGCCATTCTGAGGAATTTGAACCTCAAGAACCTCCTCTAGGAGCAAGTAGTGAAGCCCCCCAGTGGCATATTGTTTTCTTTTCAAGGGGAAAAATAAAGTAACCATTCTCAATTAATAGACACCATCTAACTATTGTGAATAATTGCTGTAAAAACCCTCCAGGCTTATTCAACTGCCAACTCCAGTTTTTTAAAATGCAAAGGTGGAAACATTAAAAAAAAAAAAAAAGCAGCAGCTCTGTTTTCCTCAAGGAGACCTGGAGCCTCAAGCCTTGATAAACAGTCATCATCAGCGGGAGATCCCACCCCTCTCCAGGGGCCCGGGTGCATGTTCTGTGGGTGGGAGAGTGACTTCTCCTTGGTTCACACACAGCTTATATCAATACTCGGGCCCCTCTTCCAGCTGTATCTGCCTTGCTCCCCTTGCATCCCTACCCTCCCCCTCCCAACACACACACACACTTGGCAAACCACTCCCATTCATTACCCCTCAGGTGAAGAGCCATTTGGATGAGAGCTCTGTACTTTTTTCAGGATCCTGCTGCCTTGGGTTAGGGCTACAAGGTTGAATACAGACCTACAAAGCAATGCCAACCTTGGCCCTGGCCTAATCAGTACCACCACCTGTGGGAGGTTTTATCCCATTGTTTGAGTTCTTGGCAATGGGGGGAGGTGGCAGGATCTTAGGCTTACTGGGCACAGAAGTCATTGGATCAGTGTCCTTTTGGATCCTTTCGGTTCCTCTTTTCTTTTTTTCCACCTGGATGGAGCTGCTCTTTTCCTGGCATGGGGAGAGGCATGGAGGGAGAGAGCAGGGGTAGAGTGGGAGGTAAGAGAAGGATGGTAAGAAAACAGGATAGGAAGAAAGGAAATAATCATTTGAAGTGTAATTTCAGTTTCACATCAATGCCTTTCCCATGTAGTAGTCATTGTAACAGCTTTTCTCCTCTACTCAATCTTCTTCCTGACCCCTCTTTTGTTCACTTTCTGGGGTGAAAGGGCATAGGGTAAAGCATTTTTCTTACTAGGAATTATGAGAGTGTTCCACAGCTCTTTTAGTGGTCATGGGCATTGGCCCAGGAATTTGAGGACCCATTAGATTAAAAGATACAGGGACTTTTAGTAGAAAAATGGATAAAAGATGTTGTGAGACATTTACACAATGGAATACTATGCAGCTGTGAAGAAGAAGGATCTGTTACCCTTTGAGACAGCATGAAAGGATCTGAAGACTATTAATGCTAAGTGAAATTAGCTAATCTGAGGAAGACAAATGTAACATGATCTCACTTATTTGTGGAATCTAAAGAACAGAATTAATTGACCAACAAAATAAGACCCAAAGCATGGAGGCATGGAACAGACTGACATATCTCAGTGTGGGTTTATAAGGATGAGAAGAGATAAACCAAAGAACTTATATGCATAGCCCATGGACATGGGCAATAGGGTAGTGAAGACCTGAGGGGTGGGTAGGGGCTGGGAGAGGGGATAAAGAGGGGTAAAGAGGAGATATCTGTAATACTATCTATAATAATAAAAGTATAATATGCTAATTAGACCAGACAGCTGAATGACCTTCTGAACCACATTCTTGGTGTCCTTCTGGACAAAGCCACTGTGGCAGGGACTGAGACAGAGGTGATTAGGGGCGATCAGGCAGGCAGGTGAGTGGTTAGGACAGGCAGGAGAGCAGTTAAGGGTGATCGAGAAGGCAGGCAGAGTGGTTAGGAGCCAGAGGTCCCAGATTACAAGAGCGATGTCCAACTGTAGGTTTAGGCCTGATCCCTTGGGACATCCCCCAGGGCAGTCGGACATCCCCTGAGGGGTCCCGGATTGCGAGAGGATATATGAATATCATGCACTGGGCCTCTAGTCAACACTAAAAAGTATATTAAAAAAATACAAGACCAAAGTGTTTGACTCATGCTTTAGCTTGAGTCAGTGGGTGGGTGTCAGCATTTTGTCCTCCCATGGTAGAAGCTGGAGATCAAAACCTTAGACCACTGATCCCATCCTCTGTATTGTTCAACAATGGAAAGGTGAGGGATAGAGTGTCTGGAAATCCTTCTGAACCCCACTGCTAGTTCTTCCTGCAGGCAGACCCCCCCCACACACACACTGATACCACGATTTTGAACAGGGGAAAGTAAAAGAATATTTCATCTTAAGGATCATATGTTAGCTGTTTGAACTCTTCTCCTGACCTCCTGCTGTTTTTTGTTTGTTTTGTACAGATAGTCTCTTGGGTAACTCAGGAAGTTATTCCTAGGGCTCTAGAGCCACATTCTGAAAGGTGATCTTTGTGCAGGTAGAGAAGTCTCATTCATCAGGCTTAATGGTCAACCCACTAATGCGATATGTAAACCTCAAAAAAATAGTGATCAAAGAACACATTAACAAGATGTTTTTTCAGAGGCCAAACCAAATGTACAGCACTAGGAAAATTTCAACTGTCCTTCTCAGCAACCCCTGATTGAAGGAAATGCATACCCTCCCAGAGAAGAACTTTCCCAGTAGGCTTTGAATGCACACAGATTCTTCAGAGCCCTTGCACTGCTTATAAGAACCAGTATCCTGCAGGGATCGATTAGGAACAAGTTCAAGTCCAACGACTCTGTTGTCTAATTCTGTAATCCTGGTCAAGTCTTTTATCACAGCTTTGTTTTTCCCAATTAGGGAACAGGAAAGGAAATTACTAATTGATATTGATTGGTCTGAAAACACAATGTTTGTAAAATTGCTTTAGGAGATATGCTATCTTTTATTATTAATGCAACACACTAGTACTTGGCCACCACTTATGGAAAGCTTAAATTCTCTACAAGTTCCCCAAATTAAATTAGAGATGATAAAACTCCCTGTAGGAGTTATCTTACAACATCTTTTTTTTTCTTTATTGATTAAGGTATTACATATATGTCCTTATCTCCCATTGCCCCCTCCCCCACTACCCCACCTCCCACTCATGTCCTCAGTCCCCTGGTGTCTGTGTCCATTGCTTAGGCTTATAAGCATGCCTACAAGTCCTTTAGTTGATCTCTTCCCTTTCCTCCACCCTCCTCTACCTTCCCTCTGCAATTTGATGGTCCGGTTGATGTTTCTGTCTCTGGATCTGTTTTTGTTCATCATATGTTGTTCATTATATTGCAGAAATGAGTAAGATCATGTGATATTTACCTTTCTCTGACTGGCTTATTTTGATTAGCATAATGCTCTCCAGTTCCATCCATGCTGATGTAAATAGTAAGAATTCCTTCTTTTTTACCACAACATAGTATTCCATTGTGTAGATGTACCGCAGTTTTCTAATCCACTCATCTGTGGATGGGCACTTAGACTGTTTCCAGATCTTAGCTATGGTAAATTGTGCTGCTATGAACATAGGGGTGCATATATCCTTTCTGATTGATGTTTCTATTTTCTTAGGATATGTTCCTAGAATTGGGATTACTGGATTAAATGGGAGTTCTACTTTTAGTTTTTTGAGGAAACTCTATACCGTTCTCCACAGTGGCTGCACCAGTCTGCATTCCCACCAGCAGTGCACAAGGATTCCTTTTCTCTGTATCCTAGCCAGCACTTGTCCTGTGTTGATTTGTTGATGTTAGCCATTCTGACAGGTGTGAGATGGTACTGCATTGTCGTTTTTATTTGCATCTCTCGGATAATTAGTGACTTAGAGCATGTTTTCATATGTCTCTTGGCCTTCCTTATGTCCTCTTTTGAAAAGTATCTATTTAGGTCCATTGCCCATTTTTTGATTGGGTTGTTCATCTTCCTTTTGTTAAGTTGTATGAGTTCCCTGTAAATGTTGGAGATTAAACCATTATCAGTGATAACATTGGCAAGTATGTTCTCCCCTGCAGTAGGCTTTCTTGTTGTTTTGCTGATGGTTTCTTTTGTTGTACAGAAGCTTTTTATTTTGATGTAGTCCCATTTGTTTATTTTCTCTTTAGTTTCCATTGCCCTAGGACAGTGGTCAGCAAACTCATTAGTCAACAGAGCGGTAAACTGCTCTCCTACAGCAGTGGTTGGCAACCAGTTTGCTGCTCTGTTGACTAATGAGTTTGCCAACCACCACCCTAGGAGCTGTATCTGTGAAAAAATTGTTTCAGCATATGTCTGAGATTTTTGAGAACAGTGACTTTATAATACAGCTTGACTGAGACAGGGATGCCCACTCTCACCACTCCTGTTCAACATAGTACTGGAAGCACTAGCCATAGCAAATAGACAAGAAGAAATAAAAAGTATACAAATTGGAAAAGAAGATGTAAAACTGTCATTATTCGCCGATGACATGATACTGTACATTGAAAACCTTAAAAACTCCATCAAAAAATTATTAGACTTAATAAATGAATTTGGCAATGTAGCAGGATACAAAATCAATGCCTGGAAATCTAAGACATTTTTATATACCAGTAGTGAGCTTACAGAAAGAGATTTAAAAGCAATTCCATTTACCATCACACCAAAAAAATTAAGATTCCTAGGAATAAATTTAACTGAGGAGGTAAAATACCTATACTCAAAAAACTACAGAATGTCGAAAAAAGAGGTTTAGGAAGAAAAAATCAGATGAAAGAACATACCATGTTCATGGATTGATAGAATCAACATCACTAAAATATCCATACTACCCAAAGCAATCTATAGATTCAGTGCACTCCCCATTAACATTCCAAGGGCATATTTCACACACCTAGAAGGAACTCTCCAATAATTCATCTGGAATAAAAATAGACCCCGAATAGCTGCAGCAATCCTGAGAAAGAAGAACAAAATAGGAGGATCTCAATACCAAGTATCAAGCTACAACACATTTGTTTCTGAAATGTTGTTCTTTATATCGCTGTGATGTGATTTCTCTTGGTGGGCAGAATGGCCTCTGGATGAGTGAAGGCTGACAGGCTTGGAATGAAGAGGTTCCAGGTAGTTCTGAGCAGCCAGTGTTGGCTAGCAAACCGTCGCTTGCTACACACTCTACGTAATTGAGCCATGCCAACCACTCCTTCCTGTTAAGTGCTTTAGAAAAGTTAGGCTTCCCAAGTGATGCCTATCAAACCCAGATACAAGTGCAGCCTCGTGGGTTGAGTCAGCAGGGGTGGGTAGCCAAGAAGTCTCATGTTCTTCCCCTGGTACTCAGTTATTTTCTCCTTTCAGAGTTATTGTGTAAATCATTTAAGGAAACCAATCTCTCTCCCTCCCTGTCTTATATACACACCACCACCACCACCACTACCACCAAAGATGGAGTGAAGGGTAAGCTTTATTACTTGGTTTTCTATGGCTTATTCTGAATGAGAGGCTGTGCAGGCATCAATTACAATTGGTAACATATATGTGCTGACTGACCCCAAAGATCAGAAATGTCCTCATCTGCATCTCCACAACCTCTGTAGCCCAGAGCCAGGGAGTGTCTTTCAAGAAAAACATTTGAAAGTTCAAATTATTTAGAGTAGATATTACACCCTTTTCCTCTCAACTCAGAGTGAAGATTTATTGCCTTGGCTTCCAATCCAAACATCTGCCCTTTTTTTTTTTTTTCTTCTCCTAATACAGTCTGCTGGTCTTCATTCTATCTAGAGCAAAGGCAGAGTGAAAGCATGGTGGAGGGGCAATTAAACCTTGTTGACAGAATATCAGTAATAACACTTCATTTGGCAAGACCCTTTATAGCCAAATGCTTAGAAATGTGGAGTTTCTTTTGGGTTGGCCCAAAGGCTTGATTTTGCAAGGAGACAGTATCCCCATCAGTACTCACTTCCTCTTTGCATTCTCTCTCCACTGGTTCATTTGGCCATTAGATTTACATTCTAGAGAGATGCAGGCAGTTCCTACAACTTCTAATAATTTAATCTCCCTTGGTAAGGTGTCTGTTGGTCACTTTTCCATATTTTGTTTTCTGCCTGAAGTTGATATGTGGCAGGAGTGGAGATGGGGTGGGCACAGGTCCTTCATGTGATTAGTGAGATCTCCAAAATATCAGGTTGAGTCAATCAAACGTCATTTAGCAAATCGCTCCAGGCCCTGACTTATAGCCCATTACTATTCCAATTCCATTGGCCTTTATGTGTATTTTCTAATTTAGTCCTTATCACAACTTTGGGATGTGAGTTTTAAGATCTCCACTTTAAAAGCAGCAATCTGAGGGTAAAAGGTTGAAGATGAAGGTCAAACACTGATTGAATAGGAAGAGTCAGAATTCCAACTATAATCGTTCCAAGCCTGGGCCCTTCACCATCATGCTGAACTGGTCTGTGTCTTCGTGATTTATCATTACATAACTGCTGGCATGGGCTTCTTCTTATTAAAGCGTGGGCACTAGTAAAAGTAGCGCTGAAAGAAAAGAAGTCATGGATTATGCTTTCTGTGCTGTGGGAGGGAAAAGTCAACCAAATGAGTGCTGTTGATAAGCTAGACAACTGAGATGAAGGCCCTTCCTGCTTCTGCTGCCAGTGGGAACACTGCAAGGGCCTGGCAGCAGGATTACCTTATGAACAAGGAGCCTGAGCTGAAAGGAGATATCAATTGTGGAAGGTCCAGTGGGATTGAGAGAATGAGGAAGACAGTACGTGGCCAGTGAACAAAAAGTCTCGGCATTTCCTCAGTTGCTCAGACTTTTGTTAACATGGGGAAAGCTCGCAACGGTCAGAAGTCACTGTGTTTCATTACTGTTGGCATCAATATGGAGGCCATAAGAAGGACAAGGACACAGGGTTTCTGAAGTCTTTGCTGGACAGCTGGGGGCACCTGGGGACAGCATGTCACTGTGAGAGTTGGTGGGTGTACCTTCCCCTCTATGGTTTCCTTAGCTACTTCCTGCTGGCTTTGCCGATATGTGGGAAAAATGTGGTTTCACATTTGCCAGGTGTGAATGCCCACGAAATGACTGAAAACCTCCCTTAGTTCCAACCATGTGAGTGATATCACCAAGGGCCACAGGAAGATGCACATTTATAGCTGTTCTCATAAAGTCCATGGTATAGGTAACGTCCATTTCCTAAGTACTATCACAAAAATAGACTTCCTGATGAAGAGAAAAAAAGCAAACAACCATCAAATATATATACTGGAAATGCTAACCCATGGCAGTCACTGCAGCAGATGACTTGACTCTAAATGGTGAGTTTTAGGAATGTGATTGTGACTGTAGAACCCCTTTGATTATTCTCACCTGCTGTGGTTTTTAGCTAAGTGGGCCAGCTAATATATGTAACAAGTGGAGTGGAGGGTTAACCAGAGCCTGAAGACTTTTCGTGTACCTTTAAGTGTCAAAATAAAAGGAAAACACTGTAACAAGCGCTTATTGGTGGGACTAGAGTGTCCAAATGATCACCTGTTCTAGAGGCTTTTACACCTGCACACACTTATGGTATAGATAGAGGGACAGAGTGCTGTCACTTCCCGATTCTTCAACCTTTCCATGGTCACATGGCTAGCAATTTAAGAGGTTTAAATTACTTCAGAATTTATTAAAATTTCATGATTTTATTTCTGAAAGCTTCTATGTCACTCATAAAGCTGAAATTATTTTCCCTCCTTCTTTGATACAAAAACAGTTATAATTGCTACTATTTATTGAGAGTAATGGTACAGGCAGAGAGGAGGGGAGGAGAAGGGAGGGAGGTCTGTTTACCTGCAAAGTCCCTGCTCTCAAGGACAGTTTATTACAGCCTACAGAATTATAAGTTTAGAAAATTTACCACTCATGTCAGCTCCTGAGCCACACTTGCTCTCTGCAGAGAACTTTGGTGATTAGTGATCGTCCAGGGAACACAAACAAATGCTCCAGCTGGGGAAATGAGTCCGTTTGCTGATTTTCAGGTCTACAAATAAGTGTGTGATTACTGTTGTATCAGCGTAAACAGGTGCCCCTTTAACCTGGTTGCCTTTCTCATTCTAGTCTAAAATCCATGCTGCACGAAGTCTGAGTGAGATTGCTATCGACCTGACTGAGACAGGCACACTGAAGACCTCCAAGCTTGCCAACATGGGGAGCAAAGGGAAGATCATCAGCGGCAGCAGTGGGAGCCTCTTGTCATCAGGTAGGTGCGGTCTTAGGTTGGGAACCACCTGAGAACATGGAGGAAGTTCCTGCTGAAGGCTGGCTTCAGCCCTGGAGGGCTCTGGGGAGGTGGGGAACCAGCAGCAGCTGGGGAGGCTGCTTGGCAGGTTCACCAGAAGCTGGCTCTAGTTCGGAGACACAGGTTTCGGGCCAAATGGGAATCTGAGTAAAGTGCCTGTAGTATCAAAGGGTGGGGGAAGAGGAGCGGTAAAGCCAGTAAATATGGGAAGGGTGGTTCTTCATCTAAGTATCTTCAAGTGCTTCCAGAGCCCTCTGACTGTGATGGCGTTGGCTGAGTGTCATGAGTGGCAGCTCTGGGGACAGCGGTGGGGTCCACTGTGTGTCATTACAGGAGAGTTATACTCAGGCAGGGCTGCAGGTAGGATCATGGTGCTGAGTGATGATACATTGTGTTCCTAGATGAACTTCTTGAAACTTTAAAAAGTCCAAAATATTCTTGCTCATTTGGAAAGGAGGGACTTGCTGTCACTGAGTACCGGAGCTCCATCAAGCGCCTTTTGAAACTGAGAGTCCTTCCATCTGTTTCTGCGGGCCCTGGGCAAGTCTTTTGTCATTAGATGGTGGGAGGGACAGAAAAGCTCTTAGGATTCAGATCTGGCTGACTTCAGGAGAAGGGACACCATTTGCTAAGGTGTGAGGCAGGAAAAAGAACGGGTTTCAGGAGGGCAGGGAGGAGGAGGGAGGCAGTAATTGTTTGGAAATATTAGTGAAAAAGTATTACTGATGCAGGTCACTCTCCAGGCCACAACATCTGCCTGGTTGTTCGTGGGAACAGTGTGCCCTTGCTTCTGACACATGAAAATACAGCAAGAAGTCTTTGGCCTCAGTTTCACTTTCTAGAACTGTTTTCTAATGGCTGCACACAACTACAGAATGACACAGAAAAAGGAAAAGAGACAGGAGAGGAGGAAGAGCTCAAAGCCATCTAGTTAGCTTTTGGGCAGGTGGAGTCCAGTGAGAGCCAAGACAGGGAGGAGGATGGCTACCTTTCCTGGACTGGGAGGTGGTGTTACAAAGGGCCCCTCATTGGACAGGCCTTTCTTTCTAAAGCTCTGGGAGGACCCCAGCATATATTCACATGGCCATGTGTTTTCATCAAATCTGCGACCATAATACATTTCACATTCTTCTCCTTAAATAGAGCCACCAAAATAATAGAAGTCCAGGCTCACAAAACCTGGATCTGCCTCTGCCATATCACTGTAGGGTTCACCATGAACCGCTCCCTGCTTCGGGATTTCTAACATTTTTCTTTTATCAACACAACAGGCCAAATCATTACTTCTGAGGCCTAGAGGTTTACAGTAAAAATGTAGAGAATGTGATCTTCTTTTATCAATGAGAAGGCCATTCAAAACCAAAGCCCCTGCCTGGAATTGCAGCCACTCCTAGTCCCCTGTGGAATGGCCAAGGGCAGGTCAGAGCCCACCCTTGTGTTTGTCCTGTAGACTCTCCCGAACCCTACTAAGACCCAGAGACTCAGATTCCAGCCTGAACTGACCCACTCAATTTCCTTATTACCCAGCCACAGATGAGCTGCACTCAGCCTTCATTCTCAGCGAGGGGGTGCATTTCTGCTGTGGTTACATATCCATTTGGGAATTTAGATCCTTTGTGAACATGGCATGGTTATTCTCAGAAGGACAATGGATTGCCCAACTCAGGGCTTCTTCAACCTCCCTGTGCATTTAAACCACTTGAAGGGCATGTTCAAGCACAGATAACTGGGCTCCAGCTCCAGAATGTTTGAATCCCTTGGTCTAGGGAGAGCCTAAGAATTTACATTTCTAATGAGTTCTTACAAGACCTCAACTACTGGTGATGCTGCTAGTCTGGAGACCCGACCACACTTGGAGAGCTACTGTTCTTGCTGAAGAAGAGAAAAAAGCCTGAGGTGGCTGTGCCCAGAATCTCAGGACCAGGTATCCCCACTTTTAAACCTGTGCCCTGATCCAGCTGCTCGGAAACCTTATCTCTGGCAGCCTCTAGTGATACCAAGCAGTGTCTAACAGCATTTATAGGTGAGGGTATGAGCAGGAGCCCCAAACCTCCTGACATGGAACTGACCTCACTCAACCATCAGAAATGAGATCCAGGCAACTTTAAGGGAAAAAGCAGTTTATCTGTTATTGCCTCACCTTGACATTAACCATCAATCTAGAAGGTAAAGCAAAAGAAAACCTCCCTGCTGAGTCCATCCCCACCCCTAACAGAAGCATCTTTATTCCAAGATGCTAAAGTGATTTTCACGTGTTTGATAACTTGTGATGGAGGCCCCAAGCTAAGCTGTTGTTGTAAGTGGATGGAGTCAGCTAAGGCCCCTTGCCCTCCCCACCTTCAGTGGCTTCATTTGTGGGCACTGACTCCTCTGCTGACAGCTAAGCAGGAGGAAGCTTGGCAGAGGAGTCAGCTGGGAGGTGCAAGCCTTGCCAATGGCAGGCCAGGGAACGCTTTCACTCTGCCTCACCCTGCGGTTAGAGTCTGAAGAATGGTCCTTGAATGTGAGGCTGAGGTTCCCATGGGAGGTCCCCTTCTCTTGACTTAGGAAAGACAATAGGGCAATGGAGGGAGAGACCATAAAACAGGAAACTTCCATCCCTCAACTCAACAAAGGGAATTTCTAGAACCTGGAGATCTGGTCACCACTCCTTTTGGGCCTGCTGATTGCTGTTCCTCTGTCATTTCTTATCACAGGAGGAAATGCCTTCCCTTGAGGCAAGTCCTTGAAAATTCCTCCTGGAAGGCACCTGCTTCCCATGTCCCACAATGCAGAAATTTAGGCTAGGCTCCCACCCTGTTCTTTTTGGCCTTTTGTGTCCTCTTGCCTAACTGCTGTTGAAAATGCCTTTAGACATGTGCTCCTGGGAGGGCATTGCTCCTCCAGCACAGCCCGGGTTTTAAACGCTTTTTATTACACTTACCAGACCCTATATTCTATCTTTTGTTCAGAAAATATGATACATATAATCTACTAGAGGCCCAGTGAATGAATTCATGAAACTTGAAAGGAATTGTGGGCCACGAGGCTGCAGGAGGTACAGGGCAGGGTCTTGGCCCATCCTCTGCACCCCCACCCGGCCCCTCCTACCATGGCCTTCAGCCCCCTGTCTGCTGTCAAACCCACTTGTGCCACCACAGCTTCCACGCGCTGATGGCACTGGCCCCACTCGCACCTGCTGAGGGCCTGGAGCAATTGTTGCCAGCGCCATCAGCAGGTGTGAGCCGGGCCTGTGCTTTCAGCAGGAATTAGCAGTGGCTGCTGCCCAGATTGCCCCTCAGAAGCAGGGGGAGATGGAGAAGCCCTCAGGGACAATAGGGGCCATTGTTGGGCACCTGCAGCAGGTTCAAGCAGTGGCTCCAGCGCCAGCTGCGGGTGCAAGCAAGGGGAGATGGAGAAGCCCTGAGGGGTGATGTGGGCCAGAAGCCATCACTGGCACCCGCTGATGCCACCAAGTGATCGGGGCCAGCACTGGGAGATCAGGGCAATGGGTGCGAGCACCCAGTGGGACTTTGGTGCATGGGAGCAAAGAATTTTCAGTAACCACCAGATGCTTGCCCTAATGACAGCAACCAGTGCCCCATCTTGGTCTGGTGTCCCTGCAAACCTTCACCACCATCCTGCTGTGGCCGATGCCCACCCTGTTCTGTGCTCTGCCACCTGCTGCCAATGACTACCATGTTCCGCACATGCCCCTTGGAGGTCAGCGCACATCATAGCAACTAGTTGTTCGGTTGTTTCATCTTTCGGTCTATTTGTATATTAGGGTTTTATATGTATATAGATATCCTCTTTGATCAGTTGACTTCTCTCCTTCTGCTGCCTCATGCTTTGGGGGAAAAAGATGATCCTTAAAAGCATTTTGAGAAATTAATTATTATTTGAAAATTATATTTTCACTTTCTGACATCTAGTAGGTCTTCAATACACAATTTTATAAAATTGCATTATATTATGACTTATTTATATTATAATTGAAAATTTATACCTTTTGACTCTCTCACCCCTTTCACCAACCTCTCTGGCAACCACCAATCTGTTCTCTTTCTCTGTTTTAGTTCACTTAACATTATGCCCATGTTGCTGCAAATGACAAGATTTTATTCTTTTTTATGGTTGAATAATATTCCTGTGTGTGTGTGTGTGTGTGTGTGTGTGTATGTACACCACATTTTCTTTCTTTATTAGTTCAGTGCTGGACATTTAGCTTGTTTTTATATCTTTGGTATTGTTAATAATGCTTCTGTGGATGTAGAGTGAAGTTGATGGCTTAGTTTCCTTCAGATAAATACCCCAAAAATGGAATTGCTGGTCATATGGGAGTTCCATTTTTAATTCCTTGAGGACCCTTCATGCTGTTTTCCACCTTGGCTGCACCAGTGTTCCCGTTTCTCCACATCCTTGACAACACTGTTGTTTCTTGTCTTTTTGATAACACCATCCTAACAGATGTGAATGATGGCTTATTGTGGTTTTAATTTGCATTTTATCACTGACTGATGTTGAGTATCTTTTCTTGTACTTATTGGTAATCTGTCTTTGTAGAAAAAGTGTTCAGATAAATGCAGATAAAATATTTTCAAGCTATTCATGACTTTGAAGGTGATTTTCCTTTTGAACTAAGGGCATATTATTACTTCTGAAATTACTGAAATCCAGTACATGGCATCTGAGGTCTAAGATGCTAAAGAAATGATGAGCCCTCATTGTTGTCTATTAAAGAAGTGAAAGGTTCACAGTTACTCATGCCATGATTCAGCCGCTAGTATTTCAAAAAGTAAAGGTCCACATTGAAGCGATGTGTTGAGGCTTGGGACCAGAATACCCTAGTTCTTTGGTGATGACATACAGTCTCCTGTGTGAGACCTGGACTAGTAGAGACCCTTAGAGGCAGAGCCTTCTGAGTCTGAACTGCAAGGCGTATGGCAGAATAAAAGGAATGAGGTCCTCACCTCCTGGTCCAGGTCTGGATGGGATTCTGAGCCTAGAAAGTTGATGGAGCCCATGTCCTGGATCCATGTGTGAAGGGGGTCAGGTGGCCAGGCTTCCAAAGGGTGTGAGGATCCTGTCCTCAGGTCAGATCTGCTAAGAGATGGCCTGGCTTCTCAGCGGCCCCTGGAAGAGGGGATGTTGAGACAGCTCCTCCAAGATAGGCCGGCAGAGCCCTACACCTGCCCTCCACAAGCCCGGCCTGGCTTGGCTTCACAAGCCCAGTGAGGTGGATGCTCAGTAAGCCTGCTGACTGAACACTGCAGGGTGAGCAGGGGCCATTGGATTCTCTCTGCCCTGAGGGAGCATTGCTTTGCTCATAGGTGTTTCAGGTCACCACTTTGTGGAGGTTCAGATAGAGTTTGAGATGACATCTATGAATTTACATCACTTGGTTATGAAATATTCAGAGTTCAAGTATCTGAAATCCTTTTTTTGTGGGAACTTGAATGGATGTTTCCTCTCTTCCCAACCCCCACTTCTTGAAATCTTATAAAGGATCACAGATAAGAAAAAAAAAGATAATAACAAAACAGAAAACGACAACTGATTTGTTGTTCAAAGCTCTTCTGAAAGTGGGAGAGAGAGCGTGTGGGATGGTCCTCAGCATTGTTCTGGGACCTGCTGGCAAAGAACAGTTCAGATTTCAGTGGGAGTGCAGTCGCCAAGGGCAATGAGCTGTTGTTCTCAGCCACCAGCTCTCTTGGGAAATACCCAGTGTTCTGCAGGCCCATGTACCTCATTGCAATAACCACCCAAACACAAAATATTTCTTAAATAAAAAGACTGATGTAGCCTTTTTTTTTAAAAGAAATGTAGAGGCATAAGCCACCCATTCTCTCCAAAAATCAAACATGTTGTAACTATAACCAGGAATGCAATGGCAGTTGAGTTACCTTCGCTGTGATCAGCAGGATTGAAAAGACTGTGGTGATGATGCGGGTTTTAAAAAACACACACACACAACCTGTGGTCTGTGTTATTCCTCAGCTCTGATATTTCCCGTTCTGGAAAAGCCAGGCTGTGTTAGGCCTGGGGCATCGTTTCACCTGGGGTCAGTCCACATGCATGACTCACCGCCTCACACATTCTTATTCTCTGGATGCTAGCACTTCCTCCCATTGTGAGGAAGTTTATTAATAACTAATGTAACAATGAGGATGCCAGCTATCTCATCTCTCCATACAGACAAGTGGCCTGATCGGCGCCTGCCAGCTTTATGGCCGTGGCTTTGTTCAGCTCAAAACACACTGCCTTATGCTAATATCAGTCATGTGGTTTTTGGTGTGTTGTTTTTCTCTTTGTCTTCATTCTTTCTTTTTTGCTCTCACTGTCCCTCCTCCTGCATCTCTGTCCAGCATCTCCAAGGTCTCTGTTACATAGCAGCTGCCTGCCCGTTAGGTCTAATGACAGCAGGATGCCAGGGGTTTTCATTTTGGTCCTGACCTTGGGACTCTGTAGATAGGCACAGCCTTGCAGTCACTGCCAAGGGCGTGTTCATGCTGGACTGTGCCACCAGTGAGGGCTGTGAAATCTCTTTCTGTGGGATGGATGTTTCTGAACTTGTTAGAGCAGGACAGGCCTGAGTCAAAATTGAGACGACAAAATGTTTGTCTCTTTCTACTCTTATATTGGGGAAATAAAACCCACTAAATTAATTTCTACTGATGTATTTCAGGAATTCCTAGTAAAAGAATATTTGCCTACTAAAGAGAACTGAACAAAGTGGCAATTTATAATCTAAATGAATGATTTTCCAATGGTGAAATTTTAAACACTGAAAAAGAAATATCGCCATCAGCTCTCATAGGCATTGCTTTGTTCCCATGTAGGCCAGCCCTCTCAGTATTGCAATAGAATAACAGTCTCGGAGCCAGAAAGATAAGCCCCTCATTTCACAGTTTAAGAAATGGAAACCGTATGAGTTACTCATAAACAGTAGTTTCAAGTAGGTATTTTACCAGATGCTGCTGCTAATTTTTATGATCAACTATTCAATGTCTTTTCTCTTTCTTTCTCTCTCCCCCCACCCACTTTCTCTCTGCCTCTTCTGTCCCCCCCTCTTCTCTCCCTTCCCTCTCTCATATTTTAGTTGTGCTCTTCACCCTGTGGTGAAGGGCCCAGAATCCTGGCATTTGGCCACGTGGAAAGCCATCCCAGACACTCTAGCTAACATCAAAAGGTGCTTACCTTTCAAAGATCTTCCATTTCTACTGTTTCAAAGGAACTGTTTTATTTTTACAATTTTTGACTCTGATGACAAGTTTGCCAAGCATGCATTTTTCATGTTAAAAATCACATTTACTTCTCTGAACCCATCTCCAGGGACCATGTGCGTACCCTGAAATCTGTGGTGTGCCATTGTTTCATACTGTCTCCCAGGATATCTTTTAAGTGAGGAATTCATATTTGAGAATGTGTATGGCAAATAAATATCTCTGCATCAAAAAGGAGAATGAGATCTTTCCTGCACATTCACTTCTGGGTGTCTGCCAAAACTTGTCCTGACGGCTTTTACAGATCTGCTGGGAATGTGCCTTCTTTATTTTATGATTTTCCATGAAGGCCTATACAGATTGTCATTTCCTTTACTTACTTTCAGGACAACAGACTTCTTTCCTTTTTGCGGCTTGTTTTGTTTCAATTTCCCCTCCTCTCAGAGAGAAAAGCACCCCTTCTTTCTTCTGAAATCAGTGGGTGGGTCATCAGTATTCCAGCTGTGTGGCAACAGAACCACGGCTCCTGAGAACATGCTCTTCATAGGATGCATGCTCATATCCTTCGCTGAGTCGTCAGGGGCTTTTGAAAGATTGGAGTAGATTCCCCATCACAGCTGAACAAGGATATCCTGGAGGAGAGGAGATGGTGTGTGTGTGTGTGTGTGTGTGTGTGTGTGTGTGTGCGCGCGCGCGCGCGCGGTGTGCCCCCACCCCATACACACACACACACACACACACACACACACACACACGCCCTGCCCAGGGAGCTGGCTGCCCACTGGGGGAAGTCTGGAGTTCCCCAGCTGGATGGGGCAGTTTCTTCAGAAACTGCCAGATGTAGCACAACAGGTTTCACCACATCTTCACCAATAAAACCTCCACAATACCGGGCGCTCACTCAAAAGATTCCCAGATACCCACTGAAAATCACTTCTGACCATGAGCAGGTCACCCAGACTCTCCTGGCCATGTTTGATAGGACTTATCTTCTTTGTCTTTTAAATATATTTTATTGATTTTTTACAGAGAGGAAGAGAGAGAGAGAGTTAGAAACATCGATGAAAGAGAAACATTGATCAGCTGCCACTTGCACACCCCCTACTGGGGATGTGTCCGCAACCAACGTATGTGCCCTTGACCGGAATCGAACCCAGGATCCTTCAGTCAACAGGCTAATGCTCTACCCACTGAGCCAAACTGGTTTTGGCAGGACTTATCTTCTTTGAGATCAGATCTTTTTCTCCTCTTCACTGGCCAGATTATTAGTGGCCTATTTCCATAAAATCCTCTGGATTTTGATTGAAACATAATAAAGTAGCCAAAAAACACACACAAGATTATATTTTCAGCCTAGTATCATTCAAATTGGTAGTTGCTGCACAATAACTGTGGTGGAAGGGCTTACTAGAGAACTGATCCGTGCTTAGTTTTTCTGGTGGTGAAACAGGGAGCATCTCACCTCTGCAGACCAGACTAGGGTGACTGCCAGCTCCCAGGTTATGTAATTGGTCCCAGCCTGTGGGTTCCTTCCATGTGTGGCAGCTGTTGCCTCTCTCCTTCCTGTGGCTTATGTCCTGCCTCCCCCATGTGGGCAGCTTTTCATGTTAGGACAGGGCTCTCGAGGCTGGGACCCTGTCTAGTTATCTGTCTCCCTCCCACCTGCACATGGAGGTGTTCCAGAGACAGCCTTTTTTTTTTAAAAAATATATTTTATTGATTTTTTACAGAGAGGAAGGGAGAGGGATAGAAAGTCAGAAACATCGATGAGAGAGAGACATCGATCAGCTGCCTCCTGCACGCCCCCTACTGGAGATGTGCCCACAACCCAGGTACATGCCCCCAACCGGAATCAAACCTGGGACCTTTCAGTCCGCAGGCTAACGCTCTACCCACTGAGCCAAACCGGTTCCAGCCTTTCTTTTTTTATTATTAATGGTTACCTTTGTTGTGCAAAAACTCTTTAGTTAAATTGAGTCCCACTTGTTTATTTTTTCCTTTTTTTTTCTTTTGCCTAATGAGAATATTGAAAAAAGTTACCAAGAACAATGTCTACCTTATACTATCTATGTTTGGTTCTAGGAGTTTTATAGGTTCAAATCTTACATTTGTTTTTAATCAGTTTTTAATTTATTCTTGTATATGGTGTAAAACACTGGTCTATTTTTTTTGTATGTATCTATCAATTTTTCCTAACAATATTTATTGGAGACACTATCTTTATCCCATTATATATTCTTGCCTCCTTTGCCATGGATTAACTGATGAGATATGGCTATGGATTTATTTCTGAGCTTCATATTCTGTTTCATAGATTTATGTGTCTGTTTTTATGCCAGTAACATACTGTTTTGATTACTATAGCTATAACTTGATGTCAGGTAGCATGATACCTCCAACTTCGTTCTTCTTTCTCAGGATTGATATGCTTATTCAGGATCTTTGTAGTTTCATGTAAATTTTAGAAATATTTGTTCTAGTTCTATGAGGAACACCATTGATACTTTGGTATGAATTGCATTGAATCTATAAATTGCTTTGGATAGTATGGACACTTAAACAATTTAATTGTTTCTATCTATGATCATGGTGTATGCATACATTCATTTGATTCTTTTTGTTTCCTTCTTCAATATCTTTTAATTTTCTAAAGACAGGTCTTTTACCTTCTTGTTAAATTTATTCCTAGATATTTTATTTTATTTTTTACTAGAGGCCCAATGCACGAAATTTGTGCACTGAGGTGGGGGTACCCCTCAGCCTAGCCTGCACCCTCCCTAATCTGGGACCCCTCAAGGGATGTCCAACTACCCATTTAGGACTGCTGGCTCCCACTCGCTTGCTGGCCTCCCTGCCTGCCTGCCTGATTGCCTCTAATCCCTTCTGCCTACCAGCCTGATCACCCCCTAATCACTCCCCTGCCAGCTTGATTGACATGTCCCTGTTCCCCTGCTGGCCCGATTGCACCTATCTGCCCTCCCCTGCTGGCCCGGTCACCCCTAACTTCTCTCCCTTTCCAACCTGGTCACCTCTAAATGCCCTCCCCTGTCAGCCTGGTCCCCCACAACTGCTCTCCCTTGCAGGCCTGATCCCCCACCACTGCCTTTCCCTACAGGCCTGGTCACCCCCAAGTGCCCTCTCCTGCAGCCTGGTCATTCCCAACAGTTCTTTCCTGCAGGCCTGATCACCCCCAACTGCCCTCCCTTGCTGGCCTGATTGCCCCTAATTGCCCTCCCCTGCAGGTCTGGTCCCACCCAACTGCCCTCCCCTGCAGACCCGTATCACTCCCTTCCGTGCTGGCCTGATCACCCCCAACTGCCCTCCCTTGCTGGCCTAATCGCTCTCAAATCCCCTCCCCTGCTGGCCTGATCACCCCCAACTGCCCTTCCTTGCTGGCCTGATCATACCCAAATGCCCTCCCTTGCTGGCCTGATCACCCATAACTGCCCTCTCCTGCTGGCCATCTTGTGTGTTGGAGTGATGGTCAATTTGCAAATTACCTCTTTATTATATAGGATACAATTATAAATGGCATTGTTTTCTTAATTTCTCTTTCTGATAGTTAGTTATTGGAGTATAAAAAGGCAACCAATTTCTGAATGTTAACTATGTATTCTACCTTGCTGAATTCATTTATCAGTTCTAATAGTCTTTTAGTGGAACCTTTTTTTTAATTTAATAAATCTTTATTTTTCCGATTATTACAATTGTTTTTCTTTTTCTCCCCATAGCTCTCCTCCACCTGGTTCCCACCCCACCCTCTGCCCTTACCTCCCCCTCATTGTCCTCTTCAATAGGCGTATGATTTTTGTCCAGTCTCTTCCTGCACTCCCCTCACTCCATTCCCTGTGAGAATTGTCAATCCACTTCCTTTCTATGCCTCTGATTCTATTATGTTCTCCAGTTTATTCTGTTCATCAGATTTTTAATTCACTTTTTAGATTCATTTGTTGATAGATATGTATTTGTTGTTCATAATTTTTATCTTTACCTTTTTCTTCTTTCTCTTCTTAAAGAGTACCTTTCAGCATTTCATATATTACTGGTTTGGCAGTGATGAACTCCTTTAGCTTTTAATTACCTTTAAAGAAGCCCTTTATCTGACCTTCAATTCTTAATGGTAGCTTTGCTGTGTAGAGCATTCTTGTTTGTAGGCTCTTGCTATTCATCACTTTGAATATTTCTTGCTACTCCCATCTGGCCTGCATAGCTTCTGTTGAGAAATCAGCTGACAATCATATGAGTGCTCCCTTATAGGTAAGTAACTGTTTTTCTCTTGCTGCTTTTAATAGTCTTTCTTTGTCTTTTGCTTTTGGCATTTTAATTATGATGTGTCTTGGTCTGGTCCTCTTTGGATTCCTTATTTTGGGGGTTCTGTGCACTCCTGGACTTGTAAGTCTATTTCCTTCACCAGATGGGGGAAGTTTTCAGTCATTATTTTCTTCAAATAGGTTTTCAGTATCTTTCTCTCTCTCTTCTTCTAGTACCCCCATAATTCTGAAGTTGGTATGCTTGAAGTTGTCCCAGAGGCTCCTTACACTACCTTCAAATTTTTGGATTCTTTTTTCTTTTTGCTTTTCCAGTTGAGTGTTTTTGCTTCTTTGTATTTCAAATCTTTGACTTGATTCTTGTGGTCCTCTAGTCTGCTGTTAGGTCTCTGTATAATATTTTATATTTCAGTCAGTGTATGTTTAATTACTAGTTGGTCCTTTTTCATATTCTCGAAGCTTTCACTAAATTTATCGATATTTTCTAGGAAATTCTTGAAAAACCTTATAACTGTGGTTTTTGAACTCTATATCCAGTTGTTTGTTTTCCTCCATTTCTTTTGTTTGTGATCTGTTTCTTTGTCTCTGGAGAAGGAGGAGGAAGAGAAGGAGGAGGAGGAGGAGGAGGAGGAGGAGGAGGAGGAGGAGGAGGAGGAGGGTAGCTGGGTGTCTTATATGGCCCTGTAGCTCTGCCTCCCCAATTACCTGAGGTGGATACTCTTGGTGCACCCTTTGTGGACTGTGTATACAGCCTTGTTGTAGTTAAATCTTAATTGTTGTTGGTATCACTGGGGGGAATTGATCTTCAGGCCAATTGGCTGTGAGGATCAGTTGTGCCTGCAAGAAGAACTTCTGTGCTGGAGACAGCCTTATGAGACAAGACTTACAAAATTGCAAAAGCCTCTGTGCTCAACTTGGATGGGGCAGAGTCTCAGGGCTGAGCAGACAGCCTTGGCTTCCATCACCCCTGCCCTATGAGGCTCCTGGGTCTCAATGTTCCTCAGTAATTGCTGCAGCCCTCTCTGTGTGAACTTGCGTGATCATCTTCAGACCTCTGCCTTTTGTGGCTCCCCTGAGTTTCTGTCAGCTACAAGGACCTATATGAGTCTGGGTCCTCAGGGTCTTGCCTGAAACTGGGGTTCAGTGCAGTCAGAACTGGAGTTCAGAACAGTCAGGAGGTTCTGTCTTCCTTCCACTAGAGAAAGCCAGCAGTACACTCAGAAGTCAGTCCTCTCTGCCCACTCATGCACACGCCTCCAAACCTCTGCCTTTCGCAGCTCTTCTGAGTTTCTGTGCACTCCTCCTTTTCCCCAACAGTCCAGACTCCCACTGTATGAGTCTCACTTGGAACTGGGGTTCAGTGCAGTCAAAACTGGGGTTCAGTGCAGTTGAGAGTTTACATCTCCCTCCTGCTAGAGGAATCCAGCCAGGCAGTCAGCCGCCCTTCCTCTCCATGCACATGTCTCCATGCCTCAGCTTTTTGCACCTCCTCTGAGTCTCCGTAAGCCCCTCTCTTTCCTTCTAGTTGTAGAATTTCTACTCAGCCAGCTTTCCTGTGGTTCTGGATGATGTCATTTAGCTATAGTTTTGAAATTGTCATGCAAGGCAGCAGTTTAGGTGTTCACCTGTGCTGCCGTTTTGGTTTCTCCTTTTAGTGGAATCTTTAGGGCTCTCTCTGTATAGTATAATATCATCTGAAAATGACAGTTTTCTTTCCAATTTGGGTGCCTTCTATTTCTTTTTCTTGTCTGGTTGCTGTGTCTAGGACTTCCAGTACTATGTTGAACAAAATGGTGAAGGATAGATATCTTGGTCTTGTTCAAGATCTTAAAGAAAAATCCTTCACCTTTTCACTAGTAAGTATGATTTTAACTGTGGGTTTGTCATATATGAACTTTATTAAGTTATTTCCCCCTGTCTTCACCTTGATGAGATATAAGATTTTGTTAATGTTTTTTCTTCATCTATTGATATCATTTTTTTAATGTGGTACATTACATTTATTGACTTGTAAATTTATTCCTTGCATACCAGGAACAAATCCCACTGATCATGGTGTATGATTTTTTTAATGTATTGTTGAATTTAGTTTGCTAATGTTTAGTTAAGGATTTTATATCTATGTTCATCATGACTTGGCCTATAATTATTTTTTCTTTGTAGTGTCTTCATTTGTTGTTGTTTTTTAACTTATCTTTATTTTTGAAAGTATAACAGATATCCCCTTTTTTTTTCCATTGACCCTTTCTAGCCCACAGCTGCCCCCTACCCCAAGCCTTCACTACACTATTTTCCATAGGTTATGCATATGTGGATACAAGTTTTTGGTTAATCTCTTCTCATCCATCCTCATTTCCCTCTGAGATTCCACAGTCTCTTCCATGCTTCTATACCTCTGGATCTATTCTGTTCATCAGTTTGTTTTGTTCTTAGATTCCACATATGAGTGAGATCATATGATACTTGTCTCTCTCTGACTAGCTTATTTCACTTAGCATAATAATACTTTCCAGGTCCCTCCATGCTGTCTCAAAGGGTAAGAGATGCTTCTTTTTTACTACTGCATAGTATTCCATGGTATAAATGTACCACAGTTTTTTTTATCTACTCATCTACTGATGGGCAAGTGGGCTGTTTCCAGATCTTAGCTATTATAAATTCCTATAAATATGAGGGTGTATTTATTTTTCTTATTGGTGTTTGGGGTTTCTTAGGATATATTTCTAGAAGTGGGATCACTGGGTCAAATGGCAGTTCCATTTTTAATTTTTTAATTAAAACTCCATACTGTTTTTCATAGTGGCTGCACAGGTTGCATTCCCACCAGCAATACACGAGGATTCCTTTTTCTCCACATCCTCACCAGTACTTGTCATTTGTTGATGTGTTGATGGTAGTCATCCTGACAGGTGTGAGGAGATATTTCATTGTGATTTTAATTTGCCTCTCTCTGGTGATTAATGACTTTGAGCCTTTTTATATATCTCTTAGCCAACTGTATGTCCCCTTTGGAGAAGTATCTAGGCTTTTTGCCTGTTTTTAGATTAGATTGTTTGTCTTCCTTTTGTTAAGTTGTGTGAGTTTCTTCAATATTTTAGATATTAACCTTTTATCAGATGTATCATTGCCAAATATATTCTTCCACACAGTGGGTTCCCTTTTCATTTTATTAATGGTTTGTTTGTTGTGCAAAAGCTTTTTATTTTATTTTTTAATTTTTTTCATGTGGTCCCACCACGGCAAGAAGAGAGTTTAATCAAGGGAGGGAGGATCTGCCAGAATAAGAAAAGGTACAGGGAGCATGGGATCAGAAGAGCCAGAGCAGGTGGGAAGACCCAGCCAGGAGTCTGAGAGGACTCACCTCTCCACCTTTCGCACAGGCACTGTACTGACAGACAAGGTGGAACAGTGCCCCCACTCAGCTAGGCGGGCTTGAAGCAGCCCCTGTGGCCAGAGGTTGCCTGGCTTTCTGGCTCTAGCTCTATTTATGGCTGGTAGCCATGGTTCAACCCTGGTTCTCAATCAGTGCTGGGTGGCCATTGTTAGGCAGAGCTCATGAAGCTGGTCATCATTTCTCTGGGACCAAAGGAGACTTGAAAATAAGAGCACAAGGGAGACAAACTGGAGTCTGAAACCTCCCTCCCTCACATGGGGTGGCTTGGGGGAGGAACAGTAGTCTCCTTCTGGCTCCAGGTCTGCCCAGACCCACAATGACCAATAAGGTACAATTACTGGGACCAGTCACAGCCACTGCAGGTGGAGATTGTTTGTTAAAAAAAAAAAAAAGAAGAAGAAAAAAGAAAAGAAAAAAAGGTTACAGTTTCCTACAAGCACAGAGTTTAAGTTTCAATACATTTTTTAAAATCTGTCCCAGCCCAGGGACTGAACAGCAGAAGCTAGCCTAACCTGGCACATGAGGCCTTGAGGCAGGTCCACTGCTGCATTATTGCTAGCTAGCATGCACACCACCCTCCTCCCACATCCAATGGCCACCCCACTCCAGGTCCCCTCCTCTGCTTCCTCTGCTGCTCCAAGAAGTAACTCCAGGATGCATTCCCAAGATTGATGTGGCTATTCAGGGTCTTTTTTGGTTCCATATACATTTTTCTGGTATTTTTTTCTAGATCTATAAAATATGTTGTCGGTATTTTAATAGGTACTACATTAAATCTATAGATTGCTTTGAATAGTATAATTATGTTAATTCTAGAAATCCATGAACATGATATATATTCTTCCACTTGTTTATACCTTCCTTTTTTTTTCAACATCCTGCAGTTTTCTGAGTATAGGTCTTTTAACTCCTTGGTTAAGTATATTCCTAAGTATCTTAATTTGGGGGTGGGGGGAATAGTAAATGGCATTTTTTTTCTTTCTTTTAGTTTCTATTTCTGAGAATTAATTATTAGTGAATAAAAATTCCATCAGTTTCTGAGTGTTAATTTTGTATTCTATTATATTACTGGATTCATTTGTTAAACCTAGTAGCTTTTTGATCAAGTCCTTGGGGTTTTCTATGTATAATATCATGTCATCTGCAAATAATGACAGTTTTACTTTCTGCTTTCCAATTTGGATGCCTTTTATGTTTTCTTCTTGTCTGAAATCTGCGGCTAAGACTTCTTGTATGATGTTGAATAAGAGTGGTGAAAGTGTGCATCCCTGTCTTGTTCCTGTTCTTAGGGAAAATGGTTTTAGATTTTGCCCATTGAGTATGATGTTAGCTGTAGGTTGTCATATATTGCCTTTAACATGTTGATATATGATCCCTCTATTCCCACTTTGCTGAGATTTTTTTTTATCAAAAAATGGGTGTTGGATTTTGTCAAATGCATTCCTGCATCTATGGTTATGATCATATAAATTTTTGTCTATCAGTTTGTTTATGTGATAAATCACATTTGTTGATTTGTGAAATTTGTAGCAGCCTTACATGCCTGGAATAAATCCCAATTGGTCATGGTGTATGATATTTTTAATGTATTTCTGGATCTGATTTGCTAATATTTTGTTGAGAATTTTAACATCTGTGTTCATCAAGTATATTGGTGTGTAATTCTCTTTCTTTATATGTGTCTTTATCTGGTTTTGGAATTAGGATAATACTGACCTCATAAAAAGAACTTACAAGTGTTCCTTCCTCTTAGATTTTTTGGAATAGTTTGAGGAAGATAAGTGTTGGTTCTTCTTTGAATCTTTTGTAAAAAAAAAAAAAAAACTGTGAAGCCGTCTGAACACTGGCTTTTGTTTTTTGGGAGTTTTTTTAAAATTACTGCTTCAATTTCATCAGTTGTTATTGGCCTACTCAGATTTTCTGAATTTTCCTGATTCTGTTTTGGAAGATTGTATTTTTCTAGGAATTTGTACATTGTCCAACTTGTTGGCCTATAGTTAGTTGTTCATAATATTTTTTTTATAATCCTTTGTATTTCTGTGGTGCCTGTTTTTCCTCTCTCTTGGTTTCTTGATGACTTTGTCTAAGAGTTCATCAATCCTCTTTATTTTTTCTAAGAACCAGCATTGATTTCATTGATCTTTATATTATTGTAGGCTCTATAATGTTTATTTATGCACTAATCTTTTTTATTTCCTTCCATCTACTTACTCTGGGCTTTTCTTATAGCTCTCTTTCTAAATCATTAAGTGTAGGGTTAGCCCATTTATTAAATTTGTTCTTGTTTTTTAAAGTAGGCCTGTAGTACTATGAAATTGCCTCTCAGGACTGCTTTTGCTGTGTCCCATAGATTTGGGGTTGTTGTGTGGTCACTTAGACCAGTGGTTCTCAACCTGTGGGTCGCGACCC
This sequence comes from Lasiurus cinereus, assembly GCA_011751065.1. Taxonomy (NCBI): domain Eukaryota; kingdom Metazoa; phylum Chordata; class Mammalia; order Chiroptera; family Vespertilionidae; genus Lasiurus; species Lasiurus cinereus. The sequence goes on from JAAGEH010002534.1 coordinate 29,615,839, forward strand.
CTTTGGGGGTCGAACGACCCTTTCACAGGGGTCACCTAAGACCATCAGAAAAATGCAGATATTTATATCACGATGCATAACAGTAGCAAAATTTTATGGTTGGGGGTCACCACCACATGAGAAATTGTATGCAAGGGTTGCGGCCTTAGAAAGGTTGAGAACCACTGACTTAGACTGTTCCCAAATCTTAGCTATTGTAAATTGTGCTGCTATGAACATAGGGGTGCATATATCCTTTCTGATTGGTGTTTCTGGTTTCTTGGAATATATTCCTAGAAGTGGGATTACTGGGTCAAATGGGAGTTCTATTTTTTACTTTTTCAGGAAACTCCATACTGTTTTCCACAGTGGCTGCACCAGTTTGTATTCCCACCAGCAGTGGACAAGGTTCTTTTTTCTCCATATCCTCACCAGAACTTGTCGCTTGATTTGTTGATGATAGCCTCTGACAGATGTGAGATGGTATCACATTGTCGTTTTGATCTGCATCCCTCAGATGATTAGTGACTTTAGTCATGTTTTCATATGACTCTTGACCTTTTATATGTCCTCTTTTGAAAAGTATCTATTTAGGTCCTTTGCACATTTTTTTTATTGGATTGTTTATCTGCCTTTTGTTAAGTTGTATGAGTTCTCTGTAACTCTTGGAGATTAAACTCCTATTGGATATAACATTGGCAAATATGTTCCCCATGTAGTGGGCTTTCTTGTTGTTTTGTTGATGGTTTATTTTGCTGTGCAGAAACTTTTTATTTTGATGTAGTCCCATATTTGATTTTCTCCTTAGTTTTCATTGTCTTAGGAGCTGTATTGGTAAAGATATTGCTATGACATATGTCTTCTATTTTGCTGCCTATGGATTCTTCCAAGATTTTTATGTTTTCCATCTTATGTTTAAGTCCTTTATCCATTTTGAGTTTATTTTTGTGTATGGTGTAAGTTAGTCTAGATTAATTTTTTTGCATGTATCTGTCCAATTTTCCCAAAATCATTTATTGAAGAGACCTTCTTGACTCTGTTGTATGCTCTTGCCTCCTTTGTCACATAGTACTAGAAGTGCTAGCCATAGCAATCATAAGAAGAAGTAATAAAAGATATCCAAATTGAAAAAGAAGAAATAAAATTATCATTATTCACAGATAACATGATAGCATACATAGAAAACCCTAAAGACTCTATCAAAAGAATACTAAACTTAATAAATGAATTTGGCAATGTAGCATATAAAATTACCATCCAAAAATCCATGGCTTTTTTGTATACCAACTAGAGGCCAGTGCATGAAAATTCCTGCCTTGGAATAGGGGGGACCCTCAGCCCTGCCTTCCCCTTCTATAGTCCGGGTTCCTTCAGGGGTGGGAGGTGACATGGCCATTAGGGGAAGGCTATGCCCCCATCACATGCCTGCTGCTGTCACTGCCAGCAGGTTAAGCTTCAGCTGCCCCTGGTTACCTGAGCCTTCGGAGGCCATGGACAGCTGGTCAGCCAACATCTGAGGCTTGCCTGCACCTCAGGCCAGCCCTAGATGGCTGGGCAGCCAATATCTAAAGCTTTCCTGTGTCTTGGGCATCAGCTGGGCAGTTACCATCCAAGGCTTGCCTGCGTCTTGGGCCAACTCTGGGGGGCAGAGGGTGGGTCCAGCTGCACCATGCACCTGCCACTTCCACCTCTGGCTTGGCAGAAAGGACTGTGGGACTCTGGAGGGGCTGAAGAGACTGGGCACCACCATCTTGTGGCTATGGGTGCCACCATCTTTGTTATGGTATAATGGTCAATTTGCATATTCCATCTTCATTAGATCGGATAATGAACTCACAGAAAGAAAAACTAAAAATAAAATCCCATTTACCATTGCAACAAAAAAATTAAGATACCTAGGAATTAACTTAACTAAAGAGGTAAAAGACCTATACTTGGAAAACTATAAGACATTGAAAAAAGAGATAGAGGAAGACATAAACACATGGAAAAATATACCATGTTCATGGATTGGTAGAATCAACATCATTAAAATGTTCATAGTACCCAAAGAAATCTATAGATTCAATGCAATCCCCGTTAAGATACCAACAGCATATTTCACATACCTAGAAGAATCTCTCCAAAAATTCATTGAAAATAATAAAAGCATAATATACTAATTAGACTGGACAGCTGAACAACATTTAGGATGTCATTCTAAACTACCTTCCTGATGAAGCCATGGCGTCAAGGGCCAAGGCAAAAGCAGTTAGGGTGATCAGGCAGGCAGAGTGGTTAGGGAAGATCAGGCAGGTAGAGGCAGTTAGAGGCAATCAGGCAGGCAAGTATGCGAGCAGTTAGGGGTAATGGGGCAGGCAGGCAAATGGTTAGGGCTGATGAGGCAGGCAGGCATGTGATTAGGGGTGATCAGGCAGGCAGGCAGAGTGGTTAGGGGCAATCAGGCAGGCAGGCAGGCAGGTGAGTAGTTAAGAGCCAATGGTTCCAGATTTCAAGAAGGATGTCCTAAACTGGCAGTTGGATATTTTCCGAGGGGTCCTAGATTGGGAGAGAGTGTAGGCCAGACTGCGGGACTGCCCCCTTTTCCCCCATGCATGAATGTCATGCACTGGGCCTTTATTATGGAATAAAAAAAAGACCCCCAAAAAGCTGCAGCAATCCTGAAAAACTAGAACAAAGTTGGAGGGATCACAATATCAGATATCAAGCTATATTATAAAACCACTGTTCTCAAAACTGTGTGTGTCTTTTGTTCTGAGTTAAGTGTCTTGTAGACAGCATATATGTGGGACATGTTTTCTTATCCATTCGGTTACTTATATCTTTTGATGAGAGCATTTAATCCATTTACATTTACGATTATTATTGATAGGTATTAATTGCCATTTTAATTATGTATGCCTATGGGTTTCTTCTTTTTTTCCTTCTCTATTTCTTATTTTTACAGCAATCTCTTTAGCATTTCTTGCAGTGCTAGTTTGGTGGTGATAGCCTTGTTTTGTCTGGGAAGCTCTTTATGTCACCATCTATTTTGAATGAAAATTTTGCTGGATATAATAGTCTTGGTTTCAGATCCTTGCTTTTTTTACTTTCAATACTTCATGCCATTCCCATCTTGCCTGTAGAATTTCTTAAGATAAATCAGCTGACTGCCTTATGGGAACTCCTTTGGAGGCAACAAAGTGCTTTTCTTTTGCTGCCTTTAAGGTTCTCTCTCTGTCTTTAATTTTTGGCATTTTAATTATATGTCTGAGTGTGGGCCTGTTTGGGTTCCTTTTGCTTGGGACTCTGTGCCTTCTGAACTTTTTTGACATTTTCCTTCTCCAGGTTAGGGAAGTTGTCATTTTTTCTTCAAACAGGTTCTCTAACCCTTGCTCACTTTCTTAAACTTCTGGTACTTCTATGATTCAAATATTGTTACGTTTCATGTAGCTCCATGGCTCCCTTAAGCTGTCCTCCTATTTTATTGATTGTCTAAAGTTTTACATATGACTCCTTTTCCATCAATTGAAACACGCCCCACCCATTCCCACTCCTGGCAAGCCCCCACCGCCCCAGTGCCTATGTCCTTGGTTATGCTAATATGCATGCATACAAGTTGCTCTCTAACACCCCCTCCCCTCCCACTTGTCTATGGACCTATTCTTGTTCATCAAATTATGTTGATCATTATATCCCACATATGCATGAAATCATGTGATATTTATCTTTCTCCAACTGGCTTATTTCACTTAGCATAATGCTCTCCAGTTCCTTCCATGCTGTTGCAAATGGTAGAAGTTCCTCCTTTTTTATGGAGGCATAGTATTTCATTGTGTAGATGTACCACAGTTTTTGAATCCACTCATCTGCTGATGGGTACTTAGGCTGTTTCCAAATCTTAGCTATTGTAAATTGTGCTGTTATGAACATAGGGATACATATATCCTTTCTGATTGGTGTTTTTGGTTTCTTGGGATATAGTCCTAGAAGTAGGATCACTGGGTCAAATGAGAGTTCCATTTTTAACTTTTTGCGGAAACTCCATACTGTCATTTACAGTGGCTGCACCAGTCTACATTTCTGCCAGCAGTGCAGGAGAGTTCCTTTTTCTCCACATCCTTGCCAGCACTTGTTTGTTGATTTGTTGATGTCCTCCTCTTTTTTAATTGTTTTTTTCTTTTTGGGTTCTCTGTTTGAGTGTGTGTTTTTTTCTACCCTTCTTCTAAATCACTGAATCTGATCCTCAGCTTTCTCTAATCTGCTTTATATTCCTTTCAGTGTTTTCTTTATTAGTGTTAAGGCATTCTTCGTGTGGTCATTTTTCATAATTTCTATATCTTTTCTCATGCTGTTGAGCATCTTTATAATCATTATTCTGGACTCTATATATGATACTTTTCTTATCTCCATTACACTTATCTCTTTTTCTGGAGAATTCTCTTATTCTTCCATTTGAGGCTCTTTTTTTTTTATCTCCCCATTTTGGCTGTCTATTTGGATTTTTTCTATGTATTAGGTAGATCTGCTATGACTACCAGCTTTTTGGGAGGGGCTCTGTGGTCAGACACTGTTTGTTCCTGTGTACCCTGTTTGGAGCTATCAGCAATCAACAGCCTGTGGCTTTCTCTACTGTGGCTCGATATCTTTGGAGAGGACCAAGATGTACACCAAGTGTGCTTTTCCTAGACCAGGTTCTAGAAGCAGATCAAGCAAAGATACAAGGTATCAAAAGATCCACTTCTGCTTGCATGCTGATTGCTATTCATAGTCTCTCAGTGAGCCTCAGGCTGTCGACCACAGCAAGGAGTAAACTCCAGAGGGCGGGGTCAGAGGTTTTCCTACATGATGGGGCAATTTGCTGCCTCCCCCCAGGCAAAAGCTGCCTGGATTATAAAGGACTGCCTTGAAAAGATGTCTTCTACAGCATGGAGGAATGTCTCAGCACAGGAATCCGGCGGCTGCCTTCTGAGTTCTAACTCTAGAGCTCCCAAACCCAGAATTTTCCTCACAAGCTCTAGTCTACTCTACCAATACTCCATCGTAGCCCAAGGTGAGTGGCTGCACATGAAGTTTTATGTGTTGGCCTTTTAAGAGGCCTGCATTTCCAGCATTTCCCCCAGACAGACAGCAACTCCACTGCTTTTCACAACCAGATGTTATGTGGGCATGTTTGTCAGTTCTGTTGCTCAGGGTTTGGGAAACCAGCTTGGGGTTTAGATCCTGGAATTTTCAGTGGTATCCCCCCAAAGCTAAGATACCCCTCTAGCTCTTCAGTTGCTGTCTATGGGAGCCAGTCAACTCTACTCATGCCTCTGCATTTCCTGCCAGTTTCTATGTGGTCTCTACTTTACATCTTTGGTTATAAGGGTTCTCTCCAGCAAGTCTTCATTTAATTATTTAGGATTTTTTTTTTCTATTTTTACCTGTCACCGTTTTGCAACTCTCTTCATCTGGTTTTGTAATGAAGATAATACTAGCCTCAAAATGAGCTTGTTAGTCTTTATGCCTCTTGAACTTTTTTGAATACTTTAGGAAATATTAATTCTTCTTTGAAAATTTAGTAAAATTTACCTGTGAAGCCATCATGTCTAGTACTTTCTTTGTTGTTGAGAGGATTTAAAATAAATAAGGCATTTTATTTTTAAAAAATTTATCTTTATTGTTGAAAGTATTACAGATGTTCACTTTGGTTTTTGTTTCCATTGACCCCCTCCATCCCACATCCAGCACTCCCATATCTTCACTACACCTCTGTCTGTGTCCATGGAAGGCAAGGGTAGGGAGGGGGAAATTGAATAGGGAACTTATATGCATATATTCATGGCTCATGGGTGCTGGGAGATTTTTTTTTATTGCATTTTTGATTTTACCAGTTGTAATTGGTCTGTTCAAAATATCTGTGTGTCTGTTTTTTGTTTTGTTTTTTCTTATTTCCATTTTGGAAGATAGTATGTTCCTAGGAATTTATCCATTTCTTCCATCAGACTGCAATTTGTTGGCATGTAGTTGTTCATAATATTTTATTATAATTTTTTTGTATTTAGTTGTGTTGTTAATTTTCCTCTTTTCATTTCTGATTTTATTTGGATACTCTCTCTCTTGTGCTCTCTCTCTCTCAGAGTCTCTCTTTTGAGGAGTCTGGTTAAAAGTTTATCAATCTTGTTTATATTTTAAAAGAACTAGCTCTTGGTTCCATTGATCTTTTGTATTGTTTTTTCTTAAGTCTGATTCATTTATTTTCACTCTGATCTTTATTATTTCCTTCCTTTTATTCACTTTGGGCCTTGTTTGTTGTTCTTTTTCTTGTTCCTTTAGGTGTAAGATTAGATTGTTTATTTGAGATTTTTTATGGTTGTTGTGTGTGTGTGTGTGTTGTAGGCCTGTAACGCTATGAATTTCCCTCTTAGAAACTGCCTTCATTGTAGTCCATAAATATGGGGTTGGCCTAATTTTTAACCCATTCATTGTTTATTGACATATTATGTAGCCTCTATCTGTTTGTGTGTTTTTCAGGGAAATTACTTTCTAGTTTTATACCACTCTGGTTGATATTATTTTAATTTTCTTAAATTTATATGCTTGTTTTGTGTCATGTAGACTATCCTAGAAAATGTTCCATGAGCACTTTAAAGGAATTTATATTTTGCTGTTTTGGGGCGAAATGTTCTGAATATATAAATTAGTTCCATCTAGTCTAGTTTTCCATTAAAGGCTACTGTTTAGTTTTTTGTTTGTTTGTTTTTCTGTCTATAAGATCTATGCATTGATGTTTAAGTGGTTTAAAATCCCCTACTATGATTGTATTAGTGTGGATCTCTCCCTTTATATCCATCAATATGTGCTTTATCACCAGTATTTATGTGTGATTTTTTTAGTCCTCACCTGAGGGCATGTTTTTATTGCTTTTTAGAAAGAGAGGAAGGGGTTGAGAGAGACAAAGAAATAGAGATGTGAGAGAGAAACATTGATGAGATGCTTTCTGTACATGCTCTGACCAGAAATCAAACCTTATTGGCATACTGGACAATGTTTCAACCAACTAAGCCTCCCACTCAGGGCTATTTATGTGCTTCTATGTTAGGTGCATCAGTGTTTACAAGGGTTATATCCTCTTGCTGACTGATCTCTTTATCATTTATAATGATCTTCTTTATGTCTTATTTTATATTAATCATCATCAAAAAGATATTTTTACTGTTTCATGTTTTGTTTTGTTTTGGAGACAGTGGAAGGGAGAGATGGAGGGGGGAAAAGAGAGAGAAAAAGAAAGAAAACATCAATATGAAAAGATTGGTTGCTTCCATCATACACCTTACCAGGTCTAGGAATCTAACCTGCAACGCAGGTGTGTGCCCTTTACCAGGAATTGGACCCATGACCCTATAGACCGTGGGTGGATGCTCTATCCACTGAGCCACACCAGCCAAGGCATAAAGAATATTTTGTCTGATGAGAGTACTACCCCAACATTTTTTATATCCATTTGCATAAAATACCTTTATCTGTGCCTTTACTTTCATTCTGTGTGTATATGTCATTTGGAATTGGGTCACTTGATGACAGCATATACACTGAATGGCTAGATTATTATGATCTCTGAATGCATAATAATCTGGCCACTCAGGGTATATCCTAAATAATAAAAGGCTAATATGCAAATTTCCCCTTGACCAGCAGTTCTACCAGCAGGCAGGCTGGCCAACAGCCCATATCCCCTCCCCCTGGACAGGCTGGCCAGACCCCACCCATGCACAAATTCATGCACCGGATATATATATATATATATATATATATATATATATATATTTGTGTGTGTGTGTGTGTGTGGCCAGATTATTATGTGTTCAGAGATCATAATAATCTGGTCACTCAGTGTATATGGATCTTCTTTTCTTATACAATAAGTTACCCCATAATATTTTATTAGAATATTTAATCTATTTACATTTAAATGTATTCTTTATAAGTACATATTTATTCCCATTTTATTCTTTATAACTATTTAACTCTTTTCTTTCTTCTTCTTAAAGAATTTCCTTTAACATTTTTTGTAATACTGGGTTAGTGGTAATAAACTCGTTTAGTTTTTTCTTATCTGGGAGCTTTTTATTTCTCCATCAATTTTAAATTATAACCTTGCTGGGTAGGGGAATCTTGGTTATTGGGCCTTGCTTTTCGTCATTTTGAATATTTCAAGCTAATCACTTCGGGCCTGAAATATTTTTATTGAGAAATCAACAGTCTCTTGGAATTCCCTTATAGATAACTGTCTTTCTCTTGCTACCTTTAAGATTCTCTATTTGTATTTAATCTTTGCCACTTTAATTATGTGTCTCAGTGTAGGGCTTTTTTTGGCTCATCTTGTTTGGGACTTTCTGTGTTCCTTGTCTGTTCCCTTCACCAGGTTAGAGCAGTTTTCAGTCATTATTTCTTTAAGTGGGTTCTCAATTTATTTCTCTCTATCCTCTTTTTCTGGTATCCCTATGATGTGAATATTATTAACTTGATATTGTTCCATAAGTCCTTTAAACTCTTCTAATTTTTAATATATATATTGCTGCTCTAATATATATATATATATTTTCCTACTACCTTGTTTTACAAATCACTGATTCTATCCTCTGCATCATCTAGCCTGTTTTTGATTCCCTCTAATGTATTCTTCATTTCTGACTGGTCCTTTCTTATGTTTACAATGAATTCATCCATTTTTCCCCTTAATTTTTTGAACATCCTTATAACCATAGTTTTGAACTCTGTATCTGACAGATTGATTCTTCCATTTCATTTAGTTCTTTCTCTGGGGATTTCTCCTCTTCCTTCATTTGGGTGGTGTTTCTTTTTCTGCCCATTTTGGCTGCCTTTCTGTAAATGTTTCCACATATTAAGTAGATCTTCTCTGCCTCCCAGGCTTGGTAGGTGGTCTCATGTAGTAGGTATCTTGTGAAGATTAGTGACACAGTCTCCCTGTTCACCTAAGCCAAGTACATCAGGAGTGTCCCTCTGTGGGTCATGTGAGACCTCCTGTTTTAGTTGAATCTTGATTGCAGTTTGCCCATCTATAGGTGGCATTGACCCTCAGGCTGGCTGACTACAGAGATCGATCCTGATCACAGTTTATGAGCTGCTGTGCAGGGGCTGATGCAACAAAGTGGAATTTGCCCCACCAGGGTCAAGTGCTTTTGAGCTTTTCTTTTTGGTGTGCTGCTTTTGAAGCCAGTTGGTTGTGCTCTGATATGGTCTTAATCCAGCTACTTGTTTATTAGTTCTGGGGCCTTTTGGAGGAACTCCAGTGCAGATCAGTGTAAGGCACTGCCTATTGCAGGCCCTGGGCTACCTGTTTGGAATTACAAAGTGATCCACAGTTTTTTGCTACCTCTGCTAGGACTGGGTATGTGTGGAAGGAGCCATGCTACACACCAAGGCAGGCTGACACCAGATCAGAGCCCAGGGACAGATAGCAATATGTCCCAGTCACCTTGATATCTGCCTCCACTTGCCAACTGCCTATTAGACCTAGTCATTTAAAAAGCCTCTGGCCATAGGCAAATTGCAAGAGTAGGTTTTCAGTGACACACAAGGTAGGTATGAGTGGTGTTCACCAGATTCATACAGATTCAAACTCAGTGCTAGTGGTGGTCAGAGGTCACTTAGCAAAAGTCTCAGGGTACACCAAAATCAGGTGCCCACAGACTTTTGTCGTAGGTTGGCGTGTCAGGGAATTGTCAGGATGAGGACATTTAATTAAGATTTGGCAGTGTGAAGGGAGTGCTCTGCACAAAAACAATAATGATAGCCTTGCTGGGTAGAGTAGTCTTGGTTGTGAGCCTTAATTTTAACTACTTTGAATACTTTGTGCCAATCCTTTCTGACCCACAAAATTTCTGTTGAGAAATAACCTGAAAGTCTTAGGGGAACTCTCTTGTATTAACTCTACTACTTGTTTCCTGTTATATTAAGATTCTATCTTTGTCTATGATCTTTGGAATTTTAATTATTATGAAGGTTTGTGTGGACCTCTCTGGGTTTATTTTGTTGGGGCTTTCCACACGTCCCTGGTCTTGTATGTATGTGTCCTTCACCACATTAAGGAAGTTTTCAACCATATTTCTTCAATTAGAATTTCAATCCCTTGTTCTCTTCTCCTTCTGGTACCCCTTTGATGATATGCTTGATATTGTCCCAAAGTTCCCTATCCTCATCTCATTTTTTAAATATTATTTTTTTCCTTTTGCTGTTTTGATTGTTTTCCACTACTTTGTCTTCCAAGTCTATGATTTGGTCCTCTTCTTTGTCTTACCTGTGGTTGATTCTAATTTATTCTTAATATTAATTATTGTTTTCTTCAGTTATACTGTTTTTTTATGTTAGTTTCTTTGTTGAAATTCTCACTGAATTAATCTACTCTTCCCTTAGTTCATTGAGCTTCCTTCTCACTAGTGTTGTAAACTCTGTATCTGGTAGAGTATTTCCATTTCATTTAGTTCCTTTTCTAGAGTTTTTTGTTCTTTTATGTCATTGAGACATGTTTCTTTGTCTCCCTATTTTCCTGACTTCCTGAGTTTGTTTCCATGTATTAGGTAGAGTTGCTACATCTCCCAGTTTTGACAGAGTGACCTTATATATGTAGTAGGTGTCCTGTAAGGCCCAGTGGCATAATTTTCCTGTGCACCTGAGCTAGGTGCTCCAGGAGTATCCCTTCTGTGGTCTCCTGTTGTAGTTGAACTTTGATTTCTGTTGGCACATCATTCTGTAGTATTGACCCTCAGGTTGACTGGCTGGGAAAGGCCAGCCATGACTACATTGCACAAGCTCTTGTACAGGAGTTGACCCCAGAGATTGGGAATTGCTTTAGAAGGGCTCTAGTGGCAGATGAATCTGCCCTTTGAGTGGAGCTGGTGGAGGGATGCTCTGCTGTGTTCTGAAGCCAGGCACTAGGTATATTGCTCTGGAGTCTCTTGGGAGGGGCTCCACTGCAGGCCTACATTAGCCACCATTTGTGACCAGTTTAGAGCCACCTGGTGGGAGCTACAAAGTTATCTGCAGTTGAATGCTTCTTGTACTGGGCTTGGAGGCACTTGGGAGTGGCTATGCTGTGAACCAAGGCCAGCTGACACTATTGTTTGGATTGGGACTCTTTGGTAGACACCAACAATATGAGCTGAGGCCAGCTGCCACTTACTTGAAGTTATGTTCCAAGGCTTACCTTGTCCATAGAGTATGCCAGGCTTGGGGCTGCTTAGGAAGAGATACAGGACACACTGAGGCCAGCTGCTTTTTGTTTGGGGTTTGTGAATCTTTGAGAGATTTTTAAAAAATCTTTAGTATGAGCCAAGGTAGGCTGCTCCTGTGGAAAATCTGCTAGAAGCCATTCAGACCAGGTGTGTGAATTGAGTGGGGTCCCAGGGAATCACCAGGGTGGGGCCAAACAGTGTTATCCAGGTTATTGAAGAACTCAGATTTGGTGCCCATCTACACCTGTTGGCTGGATTGAAAGAGGTCTCAAAGGAGCAGTGGTGCCTTCCAGCATTTCTATCCCCATAATTCCAAAACCTGCCTCTAGTCCTCGCCCTGAAGCTAGTCAATTCAGTTCCTCCCTGTGTGTCGGTTGCTTTTTGAGATGCTGCCACTGCATTGGAGCCCAGAGTGAGTGAGTTTATGAACAAGTAAGTCTGTGCTCTGGCTCTTTAGGAGGGCATGTGGGTCTACAGTATCTCTCCATCTCACCTGGATCCAATTCCTGCTGCTTTTCACAGACAAATGTTGTAGGGACAACTCTTCCCAGCACTGATGCCTGGGAGTTGGAAGCCTGGGACCACTTGCTCCTCAGAGAGGACCTCTGTAGCCAATGTCCTTAATTACCACAAGAGAGTGTGGGACCTGCCTTTTCTGCATTTCCACCGGTTTTACCAATCTCTTTGTGGCTTTTTCTGTATATATTTAGTTATAGGATTTCTATTCAGCTAGTCTTCAGGTGGTTCTTAATGTAGGTTCTGAATTTTGTTTTAATTTTAATGTGTTTGTGGGAGGAGGCAAACACAGCATTTACATCATCTATCTTAACTGGAAGTTCTCTGAGCTTTCTTCTTTACCATTGGGAGAAACTGACTGACTAGTTGACTAGAATTCTGATTAGATTATTCTCATATCTGTCTATTCACTGATTTTTCTAAAATGCTTTACATGGAAATACAATTGCTACCTTTCCCCTCCCCAAAAGTCCTGCTCAAATTTTAATTGGTATTGCAATGATTCTGTTAATTCCTGAAGTATTAACATCTTTATGATGTTAAGCTTTTAATCCACGACTACCTATATCTCTCTATTATTTTATTTCTGTCATCTATTTTTCAGCAAAATTTTATAATTTTCATCATAGAGATCTTGCGTATTTTTCATTAGATTCTTCCCTAGATGTTTGATGTTGTTTGATTCTGTTGCAACTGGCAGCATGTGAGGCCTTTGAAGGCACATTGAGTATCACCTGTCCGTGTCTAACACTCTGCTCACCATGGGCATGAGAAGCGAGGTAATACTCAGCTTTTCCTTTTCTAGGGATCCAGTACACCTTGCCTACCCTAGCAAAGTGAAAGGGTATAATAGCTTCACTGCAGGAAATTTCAGAATCCAAACATTGCAGCCAAGAAAATGTGCTTTCTTCTAACCTACATCTCTCTGGTTGGCATTTCAGCTTATTTTCCTCTAGTTTGATTCACAGTGTGCCTTCCACAAAGGTTTCATATCTATCAGTCTGCTATTTGAATCATCATTCAGATAGTTCTGTCACATTGTAAAACTATGTGAAGCTTTTATTAAGAGGGAATTTGCTCATGACACAGTATTAAGTTAAAAAACACAGTAAAAATCTAATTTTATTTTTTAAATGTATGGTTTAGATAAAAAGGTTAAAATAAAATGTATGAGAGTGGTTGTCTTTGGGTGCTTAGCTTCTGGACTATTTTGATACATGTGTGCATTTCCAACATGTTAATGTTAAACATGCAATTTCTTTGTACTGAGCAAAAAAAAAAAAATTTAGTATATAAATGTCAGCATTTTTTTGTTGTTGTTGATCCGTACCCAAGGATATTTTTTCCATTGAATTTTTAGGAGGCAGGAGAGGGGGGGAAGAGGAGGAGTCATGAGAAAGGGGAAGAGAGAAAGAGAGAAATCATTTGGTTGCCTCCAGCATGTGCCCTGTCTGAGACAGTGACCCTGTGAAACCTAGTACATGCTCTTGACTGAAATTCAAACCTGGGACCCTTTGATGCACAGACTGATACTCTAACCACTTAGCCATGCCAGCCAAGGCAAAAAATATCAGCATTTTTGAATGGAAAAATAATTAAACTATGTATTAAAATTACTGGCTTGAATTTCATTTTCTCCTTCATTGTACAAAGTATGTTAAACTTTGCTAGTGAAGTTAAAACAGGTATCTGACATATCCTCCTCTCTAATAAAGAAGGAATATGCTATTCCCTTTAAATATAATTCCCTTTAAAACTCATCTATTTGATGTGACACTTAAAAAAAATGAACTCTTAGAACTTTTATGCATAGCAACAAGGAATATGCTAATTGACCATCACACCCTCACAAAGATGGCAGCACCCATAACCAATAAGAAGGGAATATGCTAATTGACTACCAAAACCTCAAAGATCGTGGTGCCCACAGCCACAAGATGGCAGCACCCAGTCCCCTTAGCCCTGGCTGGGTGGCAGGGGCACAGCATGGCTGGAACCACCCCCAGGGGTGTCCATCTGCTCTACATGCCTGCCTCCAGATTCACCCAGGCCCCTCAGCCCCCCAGTCTCCCAGGGCTGGCCCAAGGCACAGGTAAGCCTCAAATGGCAGCTGCCTAGGCACCCAGGGCCAGCCTGAGAAACGACCAAACAACTGAACAAGTAGGCTGCATGAGGCAACCAGGTTGGCAGGGGGGTTAGTGAGGGACAACCAAACGACTGCATGAGGCAATCAGGCTGGCAGGGGTGCCATGAGGGGTGATCAGGCAAGCAAGTCAGATATCCCGCAAGGGGTCCCATTGGAGAGGGTGTAGGCTGGGCTGAGGAAACCCCTTCCATACACAAATTTCATGCACCTAGCCTTTAGTCTTAAGATAATCAAGATAATCAAGAAAATGAAACTTCTTTTTCAGATGTGTAAATTTTTCTGCCAGCGCTATAAAGTCCACTACTTGCTGAGAATTCTCTCCTCACACTTGGAACCTTGCAACACCTGTTTTATTTCACACTTCCTTGATTCCTGGGGTAAATCCCAGGTCCACAGTGTAGGCTCCAGTTAAATTTCTTAGTGGTCCAGATGTTTGTCTCCCACTGAGCTGGCCTAGTAACCCCACTGTTTATTGACAGGTTCTCAGGAATCGGATAGCTCTCAGTCCGCCAAGAAAGACATGCTGGCTGCCTTGAAGTCCCGGCAGGAAGCACTGGAGGAAACGCTGCGCCAGCGGCTGGAGGAGCTCAAGAAACTCTGCCTCCGAGAAGCCGTAAGCAGTTACTGTTGCTGCCTGGGGAAGTCTGTATTGTCTGAGCCCTCATCTGTCTTCACATATTTATAGAGGGGAATGGGCCACAAAGAGATCATAGGAAGAAAACAAGAGCTCCTCCCACACAAACGTTGGAAATATCCAACCCCTGTCATGTGTCCCATCAGAAAGAGAAGTGATAACATTAATGGGACACCAAGGCACCAGTGAAAGCTGAGTCTCAAGTGGGACCTCACTAGAGAACAGTCATGATAGCACCTGTAAATAATAATGGTTGCACAATAGCCCTTAGTTTATAAAGCATTTTCTCATATGTTATTACCTTCTTGACTGTAGTGGTTTGCCACCATTTTCTAAGACTTTGTGTCTGAGTTGACTGTTGTGGCCTTTGTTCCCTTGAGGCTATGTCAGATACTATGTCTTTGGAAATCATGCTGAGAAGCATCACTAGGAATCAATAAAGAAACAGGATTTCACTTTATATATAATTCCCTTTAAAACTCATCTATTTGATGTGACACTTAAAAAAAATGAACTCTTAGCCTAGTGATATCTTTAAGTTTTATGCATAGCAACATTCATCAAGCTCCTGTCTGCATAGGTCTCAGGTTTCATTGGGACTCAGAGGCTGTGACAGGCCACTGTTGTATTTACTTGAATGTCCGCTTCCAACTTCTTTTGTATATTCTGCAATTCTCTGTTAGCATTTGATTAATTGGATTTTTAATGCAATTGTGTGTGTATGGACATGCACAAGATAGGGCAGGAGCACTCCAGGGAGCCATTGTAATTCATATGTTACATAGAGCGATACTGATGAACAGCTGAGAATCGGAAGTATAAAGAGGCTCCAAGACTGTATTCCCCTCCCCGCAGTAATAGTGCATTGCCTCAAGCCAAATGAACCAGGGGGCTTAGAATGAGATCACATTACATTTCCACTTGGCTAATTAAGTACCGGATTGATTTAAACTGGAGCCAACATAAACCAGATCCACATTAGCACAAACCCAGTGCAAATCTTAGGAAAGCACATATCCTGAGGAAGGGAAAGAGGGAGGAAAGGAGGCAGGGAAGGGCCCCCTCCAGAAAGTTTTTTCTTGATTCCTAAGACTCCCAGGGAAAGATGTGGCTCTCTGGTGAAGACCAGCATGTCCTCCTCTGATTTGCAGCAGTCACTGGCATTTGTATAAAGAATATACTCAAAGAATTTAAAAAGTATGGCTATGGGTATCTGTATTTAATAATTTGTAAAGGCTTGTTTTGTTTTTAATAGAGACAATGTCCCTAAACCCAGCAGGGAGTCAGCATCAGAAAATTGGAGAAACGTGTCAGGTCAGGGTTAGTATGTGTTAAAGAAGGTCTCACTGTGTCTCTTAAAATGAAAAGCAAAATCAGGAAAACAAAGCTTTCGCTTCTTACAGTGCTGACAGCAGAAAACAGCTTGAACAGAAGGAATACCCTCTCTGGCACCAGGCAGATTGCTTTGTGACGTCTCCCATTCTGGTCTCTGGATACCTTTGTAGTCGGGGGCAGGAGAGCCTTGCTGCCTCTGTCTGTGCCACACACCGTGCCCCTCTGCTCCGGATGTCAGGGAGCAGTTTGTCCCCTGCAGAGCTAGCAGGGCAGTCAGAATGAGTGGAGCAGGAGCATTTGGCAGGAATGCCAATATGAGAATTTAACAGGAACCAAGCCAAGCCCCACAAAAGTGTGTGAAATCCTCCTTCCTCGTGTGGCTCTGGCTACATGTGAAATCAGATTAAATGTGGAGAATCGAGGACTTGAGTCAAAGATTGTCAAGCAGATGGTGGAAAATCAGTAGCCTCTTTTTTAAAATGTAGTATTTTGTTTTAAACCCACAGATTATTTAGATTTGCCATATTAACCATGTTCCCCTACTTTTTATAAGTTTCAGGTGAAAAAAGAAAGTCCTGACAATATAAAATTCTCAGTGTGCATGTTGCTTATAGACTGACTTTGAAGGAAGCAGATAAACAAGTCATAGAGTAAACACATAGAACTTTGGCAAAAAATTTGAACCACAATAAAAAAGAAAAGAAACTGAAAGGAAGAATGTGCCTTCCACGCTCAGACAGTTTGCCATTGTCTTCTAGAATGCTTACATGGGACAAAAAGGCCAAAAGCTCATTCTCAGGTGCAGAGCATGAAAGGAGCTCTGCCCAGGAGAGCAGGGAGCGGGGTGCTGGTACACACCAGATGCACTCACATGCATACACCATTGCACATGCCCATACACACCAGTATATGCATGTGTACATATACAAACTCCAGTGCACACCACACACCCCAGTGAGCACACACACACACACACACACACACACACACACATACACACAAATGGTGGGAGAAGCCAGACCACTCTTCCTCTTTTTTGTGTGTAATATATATATATATACTCTGTTTCCCCGAAAACAAGACAGTGTCTTATATTAATTTTTGCTCCCAAAGATGTGCTAGGTCTTAATTTCAGGAGATGTCTTATTTTTACATGAAGAAGAATATGGTACACATTTATTGTTGAACAAAAAAAAAAAAAGGAAATTTATTACCTGTATACGGTACGGTAGTAGTTGTCATCACAAACCAGCTCACTGATTGGCCGCAGCATAGCTGGAGCTGTTCACGCTGTGTGAGATCTCTTTAAATCAGGAGTCAGACACCTTAAGGTAGCTTCAGGGGCCTTATATTCTGGGGAGGCCTTATGTTCAGGGGGATGCCTTATATTACAGCGAGAGGCAAAACTGGAAATAGGTCTTATTTTGGGGGGATGTCTTACTTTCGGGGCAACAGGGTATTTATTGATTTTTTACAGAGAGGAAGGGAGAGGGATAGAGAGAAACATTGATGAAAGATAAACATTGATCAGCTACCTACTGTACACCCCGTACTGGGAATGTGCCTGCAACCAAGGTACATGCCCTTGACCAGAATCGAACCTCTGCAGGCTGACATTCTATCTACTGAGCCAAACCAGTCAGGGCCACTCCTCCTCTTAGAAGGTAGATCAGCACCTGGAATCTGCTGGTCCGGGCTCCCCACCTGTGGGACATTTTCACTGGGACACCGACACAATGGCTTTTTGTGAGCTCTTCCTTGAGTCTGTGCAGCACAGCTATTGATTTGGGACTAGAAGCCAGGGCTGGGCTTTGCACTTGTACCAGCCACCTGTGCCCTTGGCAGCTCACAGTGGCTCTCGCGGGATTTTCTTGTCCCTGGAAGCGACTCCTTACAACTGATAGCTTGGCTCCACCACATAGATTAGCTGCTGACTTAGATTTTATCTTTATTTAGCCCAGACATAGCCCCTCATATGGAGCCCAATTCTAATCCGGACTCATGCCACTGACCTGGTATTTGCAGGGTCATTGTCACTATGGCCATGTGTAAGCTGTGCTCACTCTCATTGTACTTGCAACAATTAGATTTTCAGAGTCCAAAATATACACTCAACAGGTCGGTTTTAATAGATATGTCAATATATTTTCAGTTCTTATTTGTGTACATTTAATCTCTTTTAAGCTCAGCCTATTCCCTGAGTGTTGTCCTGAGGGGAATAATTATTATATTTAGTTTCTAATTTGTCATATGCATTTTTCTGGGATTTTCCATATAAACACCACTCTTCCCAAGAAAGCCTAGGTGAAAGCTATCAGTGAGGGAGAATAGGGTTCAGGGACACAGTACAGGAGCCAGAAAGATCAGAGATGTGTAGGGCACACAGCGGGCATGCAGAAATCACTTGGGAAACTAACAAATGAATGAAATGCAAGTTTTATGATGAAAACTAAAGCAACTTTGTTATGTGACAGTTACTTTTCTGAAGAACTTTTCAAAGTTCATCTGTTCTGTAAAAAAAAAGGGCTGCTCTCATCCATTTTTAGAGAAATGAAATCATATTTCAAAAACTCTTATTATAGCTCACTTAGGCATTTTGCTTAAAGGTACTATTTTGAATGTGTGCATTGAAGAGTATGGTGTGTGTGTGTGTGTGTGTGTGTGTGTGTGTCCGTCCTGGAAATAAGCACCTGCCCTCTGATGCCGCCCTCTCCTCCTACTATTGCACATTTGCAGGAACTGACAGGCAAACTGCCTGTTGAATATCCCCTGGACCCAGGGGAGGAACCACCCATTGTTCGAAGAAGAATCGGGACTGCCTTCAAGCTGGATGAACAGAAAATCCTGCCCAAGGGAGAGGTGCGTCCTTCTTCCTGGTGTGGGGTTCTCTCACATCACCCCCATTGTCTGTTGGGGCTCCCAGGTTTTCTGTCACAGCTGCAGCATTTTGCACAGTGCCAGCTGCTCTTTCCCCTTTCTGCACAGTATTTGCCTTCCCCTCTTGTTAATTCGCAGGTTGGTCAGTATGTGGCTCCCAGAGTAAGATGAGCTAGTTGAGCTTTTAGTGCACGTTGTTTATCTGGCAGGATAGGCCTGTCGCAAGCTGTGAGGTTGATCTTGGGAGAGCATGATAATAATGCCCATTGCATGTCTTTTTAATGGCTTCCTAGCCCTGGTTACTGAGAGCCCTAGCCCACTGGTTAGCATGCCGGGGAAGTCATCGGAACACGGTGTCCTTGAATGGGTGGAAACAGGGGACAGTCTGCTGAGATCTGCACCAGGAGGTTCCAGGGCGCTGGGGCTGCTCCGAATGCTTCACCAAATCTGCATCTTCACTTGGCAGTTTCCTGTTCTATACAATTAAGTCCTTATTTCTTTGGGCCAGATCCAGGTTAAGTGAGCTACTATATTTAGAAAGTTTAACTTGATGAGCAATAAACATGAGTAGCTTGAGGTGGAAAAGGGGTCATCACAGAACAGGTGCAGCCTGTGGAAGAGGCATAAATATAACAGGTCAGAACTGGGGCGAGGGGGGATGGGATTTAGAAGACCATCTGGTCAAGTATGTCTCAAATCTGCTGTCATCAGAATTACCTGGGGGAACTTCCTCTCCTCTGTGCTGGGCATATACCAGGCACTCAATTTTATATATATATATATATTTTTTTTTTATTGATTTTTTTTTACAGAAAGGAAGGGAGAGGCATAGAGAGTTAGAAACATTGATGAGAGAGAGACATCGATCAGCTGCCTCCTGCACACCCCCTACTGGGGATTTGCCCACAACCAAGATACATGCCCTTGACTGGAATCAAACCTGGGACCCTTCAGTCACCAGGCCGATGCTCTATCCACTGAGCCAAACTGGTTTTGGCTGCCAGGCACTCAACTTTTATGAGGAGACCCTACCTTAGTGAGTGTGTCTCCCCCCCCCCATCCCCCCAGCCCCACTGTCCTTCCCGCAGTCCCATCTCACCGCACCTTCTCATCAGCTGCTCCTTCCCACTTGTCAGCAAAATATACCTTTAGTTCTTGGAGAATTCCATGTGCATCCCCGTCTTCCTCACCTGTCCCTGCATATCTTGGTCTAAAATCCCTCAAAAGAAGGATCGCAGAATTAGCTGGCATGCTGCAAAGTTGCTCTCTAAAGGACTAACTCCCTTTCCTCTGGGAAACACACTTGCACCCTCCCCCTCCCCCACAGCAGGCAGCCATCTGTGCAGTCTGAGCTGCCAGCATGTGGTGGGCTCAGTTTAAGTAGTGAAACTGTCCTGGGTGTCCACAAAGCCATGGAGCAGTGTGTGAACCAGGGCTGTTGGCCCAGCTGGCAGGTGGAGTTCCACTCACAGCTCACTCCATCTTTGTCCCTGCTGACTCATTTCCAGGCTCCAGCACAGAGGGTTCAAAATACGAGAGACAGAGGAGTGTGGGGAAAGTGGGGGAGAGGGGCACCTTGGAGCTCCCATCAGCAGACTCACAGAGCAGGACAAAAAGGTGCTCTGAAAATAGTGCTGCATCCTGTACCCATTCAAACCAAATAGGTCTGAATTTCCATGAAGGCTTGGTCTTCTTGAACCATGTGGAGACCATGGAAATGAAGCCAGGAGGCCCCAGGCCCTCAGCATGGGGACTCCTTGCTTCTCAGTGAGGGATCCCATGTGCAGACCAACCTTTTCTCCAGAGTGGAACAAGGGCCACGGTCTCAAAAGTGTGTGTGTGTGCATAGGGCACTCTGGCTGTCAGAGATTTTAGGAGCAGGATCACTGCATTAGGCAGTGGGACTGCGGGGTGCCTAGTGCTGTGGCCCCCAGGAGTAAGGAAGGCTGGCTCGCCTTGGGGGCAGGGGCAGAAAGGGCAGAGGTGAAACCCTGGCTCTCCCTCCCACAGGAAGCCGAGCTGGAACGCCTGGAACGAGAGTTTGCCATTCAATCCCAGATTACAGAGGCTGCCCGCCGCCTTGCCAGCGACCCCAACGTCAGCAAAAAACTGAAGAAACAAAGGAAAACCTCCTATCTGAATGCCCTGAAAAAGCTGCAAGAGATTGAGAATGCCATCAACGAGAATCGCATCAAGTCTGGAAAGAAACCCACCCAGAGGGCCTCGCTCATCATTGATGGTCAGTGCTGAGCCTTTCCCCATGGCAGGCTGCCCCCACTGCCCCGGGAATGGGAGTGGGAACCAGGCCTGAGAGTGGGCCAGAGCCCAGCTCCCGGCATGCCTTAAGGCCCAGTGGTCGGCAAACTCATTAGTCAACAGAGCCAAATATCAACAGTACAAGAATTGAAATTTCTTTGGAGAGCCAAATTTTTTAAACTTAAACTTCTACCGCCACTCCTTCAAAATAAACTCACTCAGGCCATGGTATTTTGTGGAAGAGCCACACTCAAGGGGCCAAAGAGCCGCATGTGGCTCAAGAGCCACAGTTTACCGACCCCGGCCCTAAGCAATCTAATTAACCAGTGAGGGCTGTTCTGTTAGGAATGCTATTAGAGTCCATTTGGACATCATCTGTACTAACTGGTGATGGGACCCACCCAAGCCTGCAGCCATTTCTTTTTCATCTTCACCCAGAGTATGTTTAGACAGAGGAAGGGAGAGAGAAACATCGATGTGAGAACAAACATCGATTAATTGCCTTACCTTCCATACACACCCTGGGGATCAAAACAGAAACCAAGGTATGTATCCTGACTGGGAATCAAACCTGCAAGCTTTTGGTGCACACAAGAACACTCCAACTCAAGAATATATCTCCTCTATTTTGCTACTTCTTTCAAATAATGTTTACATCATACAAGCCCGTTTGAATTAGAGAAGTAATTAAGATTCTTCCTAGCTCCTTTTAATTATATATACGTACTTTAATTTCAAAGAGGAAGAGAGAGGGGGAGAGAGATAAAAACATCAGTGATTAAAGAGAATCATTGATCGGCTGCCTCCTGCATGTCCCACACAGGGGATCAATCCCAAACCTGAACATGTGCCCTGACCAGGAATCAACATGACCTTCTGGTTCATAGGTCCATTCTTAACCACTGAGCAACACCAGTCAAGCAGCATGATTTTTTTATTTCAAAGGAAAAACATTAAACTTGGTATCCAAAGACCCATTGCCAGGAGAGTTGAGCAATCCCAAACAAACTAGCTCCCTAGCTGTGCCTCAGTTTCCCCAGATGTTTAGGGGGAGGATTACCTTACTGTCTTCCTCTTTGGCATGTTCTCATGGTTAGTTGAATGGGGTCTAAGAAAATAAGCTTTATAGAGATAGAAGCTGGATTTAGCAGCTCCCCCTTCCCCCCACCCTACCCCCACCACTAATGGCTTAAGACATTTATTAAGAAGCCATTTGTTGCCCTGTGAGCAAAGCCAAGTTCCTCACCCCATTTTCACATTTGTACAATCAATGGCAGTTCACTTCCTTTAGGTCGGTCAGAACATGCCCTGGGAATGGGCTTGAGACCATGGTGTGACCTAACCCAGCCAGGCAGCCTATTAGATATAAAGACACTCAGCTTTGCGGTGCCCTGTCTAACAAGAGCACAAAGACCGGCACATTGACTCTTGGAGCATTAGCTGTCATAGAAATGCCCAGCAGCATTTGGGTTGTATTTCATGGATTCTCTCTGATTAGAAAGAGAAGGATATGCTAAACACATGATTTTTGCAGATAGGCCTTTGTCTAAAGGATGTGATAAACTCTGACTTTTGCTTTCTGTCTTCTCAGATGGAAATATTGGCAGTGAAGACAGTTCTCTCTCTGATGCCCTTGTTCTGGAGGATGGTAGGTGGTTGGAGGGACTGGGAAGGGGCTTGGATTAAACTGGGTTAAGCTATGTGTAGCCTGGACAGGCCAGTGTAAGGGTGAGAGCCTGGCCTGGATGGCCCCAGCTTCCCTGCAATTCTCTCACTGCCCAATAGTCACTGAGTTGGTTGGGAGTTGCTGGGCACTATGTAAACAATGTCTATTGGAATTCTAGTGTTTTCTGTGCCTGAGAGGTCAGATTTAAGGTGATAGTCGATGAGTTGTACTTTATTAGTTGCCAAATCACATTTTTACCTAAACAGAGAATCTCTACACCACACAGTTTCCTTTAGTATATTCATATTTCTGGATGAAAGAGGCAGACATTGTTTTGGATCACAAATCAAAGATTGAAACTTGCTAAGAGAGCCTGGAGGTGGCAGGAAAAACAGACGTGACCCCAACCTGGATCCCTAGTCCACACCTGACATAGAATAGGAAAGAAGTGCAACCCAGAACCATCTCTGAGCACGTTCCTAAGGACTTAACCCCAAACTTGTGAGGCCAGGACATTAATGAAATGGAAATATATTAAGCGGCAGTTAATTGTTTTACCCTTTAGGGAAAATGCAGGTGGGCAGTGATACTTAGCTATTTAGATGGAAAACATAGAAGGTCTATATAGGTCAAACTAATGTGGATAATTGCAAGAATAATAGTTGCTGTAAATGTGGAGAAAAGGTGGCAGATTATTTACCCAGTCATCTTGGCCCTGCTATTATCAATCATAATATTCTTGGGTCACTTGGTTACGTGGGTGGGGAGAAAGTGGGGCTGCAGAGGAGAGAGCTGGATTTTGAAGATCAGAGATCCAGCCCTGGTTTTGGCCTTTGTGGACTCCAGTCTTTTGCGGGGAAGAAATGAGAACAATTTTATGAGATTCCTTTGTAACTGAGGAGTTGGGGGCATTATACATTGTCATTGGCTAATTCTGATGCATCATTTATGATTAGCTTCTTCCCTATGTTGTAAACCCCCAGACTACCAGGGGGTGTTACTGCCTCCCTAGTGCAGGCTTACCCCATCTAGGGGCTCTTCCCTTTACTGATCTAAGATGCATGAGCAGCGGAAGCATAGCACATACTCAGGTCTTAGGGACTGAGTAGTAGTCTGTGAAAGGAACACTCTTTGGACGTGGATTTAGGATCACAAGAATGGTTATTACGGTTTGAGGTTTCTTCTAGGTATTGTTCCCCTCAAACTCCCACCTCGGCTTCCACATGGAACATTGATTTTTTTCCGCCTTTCTACTCAATGCTGCTCTCCCGGGGGCTCTTACCACTGGATATATATCTTCCCTAACCCCTTCCCAACCCTCCCTGGATCTTACCCTTTTGTGAACCCTGCCAGATGACTAAACGGGACTTTCATTCTAATGCATCCATGCTTAGTTTCCCTGTGGCTTTCAGACCTAATCTTGACACCTGAATCTGGAATGAAAGGGCCCTGTCAGTAGGACACCTTGCTTATCCCGTTACCCACAGGTCTCTTGCTCTTGAACTTGATCAGAGCTCCTCCCTGTCACCCTCTGATCTTCCTCACCAGCTGCTGGGCCAGCTGTATCCGGTCCTGGCTTCTTCCGATCAGAGGTCCTTCCTGTCACCCTCTGATCCTCCTCACCAGCTGCTGGGCCAGCTGTATCTGGTCCTGGCTTCTTCCTTTTGTTTTCCTCTCTGCCAGGCCACTACTGAAATCCCTTCTGAACCACAGCTCTTTGCCTAACTAAATTCACTTCTTTTGAAAGTCCTATGGCCATTGATGTTAGAGTGTTACTCCCCTGAGGGCAGGGCATGGTCTTCTATCCTATATAATAAAGATGTGATATACAAATTGACCATTACTCCAACACACAAGATGGTCACCCCCATATAGTCAAAGATGGCCACCTACATGTGAACACAGGTGGCCACCACAAGATGGCCAGCAGGGGAGGGCAGTTGGGAGGGACCAGGCCTGAAAGAGAGAATAGTTGGGGCTGACCAAGCTGGCAGAGAAGGGCAGATAGAGGTGACCAGGCCTGCAGGGGAGGGCAGTTGAAGGGGACCAAGCCTGCAGGGGAGGACAGTTAGTGGGGCGGGGGGGACCAGGCCTGCAGGGGAGGGCAGTTAGGAGTGACCAGACTGGCAGAGGAGAGCAGTTGAGGGGGACTAGGCCTGAAGGGGGGGGCAGTTGCAGAAACCAGGCCTGCAGGGAGGCCAATTGGGAGTGACCAGGCCAGTAGGAGAGGGCAGTTAGGGGTGATCAGGCCAACAGGGGAGGGAACTTAGGGGCAATCGTGCTGCCAGGGGAGAGCAGTTAGGGGCAACCAGGCTGGCAGGGGAGGACAGTTAGGGGAAATTGGGCCAGCAGAGGAGCAGTTAGGCATCCATGAGGCTGGCAGGAGAGTGGTTAGGGTGCTGGCAGGCAGAAGCAGTTAAGGGCAATCAGGCAGCAGGCAGACAAGCGGTTGGGAGCCAGTAGTCTTGGATTGTGAAAGGGAAGTCCAACTGTTCATTTAGGCCCAATCTCACTGGATATACCTCGAGGGGTCTCAGATTGGAGAGTGTGCAGGCTGCACTGAGGGACACTCCCCACCCCCATGCATGAATTTTGTGCACTGGGCCTCTAGTTCATTTATAATAGTTGTAGCCCATCTCCTTCCCAAAGAACCTAAGGCAGTTCCAAAATGAAGATATTATATGGGAACATATTAAAAATTGTATATACAGTTCTGGAAAAAGCAAAGCCAGTACCTAGAGCCACCCATAGATCATTACACTGAATAGATATGCTTTTATTCATTTTTTTCTACATGTCAATAATTATTGTAGACACTAAGGATATAGCAGTTAACAGACTAGACAAAACCCTCATGGAGCTGACATCCCCCAAAGCAAATGAGATATGTCCTGTCTTTTGAAAGAAAATGTACAACATGAGGACATTTTGCTGCTTGGTATGAAGCAGCATTAACCCATGAGATTTAATTAAATTTGGGTTTACTCCATTTGTATCTTATCAGAATTGAGCCTCCTCTTCCCATTTAATGCTGCTCATAGTTTAGGTTTGGTTGTTCTGGATTGACTTGTTTGGCAACTGGAGAAGAGTCCTGGGCGCTTTTAAGAGTGAATGCTGGCCTGGTTCCCAGGTGTTGCTGTTGGGGCAGAGGTGTGTGGGAGCCTGTCTGGAGTCAGTAGGAAGGACGACCCTTGCTCAGTTGCTCTCTTTCTGTCTTTGCGCAGAAGATTCTCAGGTCTCCAGCACACTATCCCCCTTACAGTCTCCTCACAAGGGACTTCCTCCTCGGCCACCATCATCGCATAACAGACCCCCTCCTCCCCAGTCCCTGGAAGGACTCAGGCAGATGCACTATCACCGCAACGACTATGACAAGTCACCCTTAAAGCCCAAAATGTGGAGTGAGTCCTCATTAGATGAGCCGTATGAAAAGGTCAAGAAACGTTCCTCCCACAGTCATTCCAGGTGAGCTGGGTGGGGAAGGCCACAAGAGGCATGGCCAACAGCTGTTGAAAGTATCAATGGGCTGTCCCAAATGGCATACACAAATTACAAAATCCAAATCAACCGAATTCCTTCCGGGGGTTGACTTTCAACAGGAATGTTGACTTGTCCAGGTGCAGAATTGTCATTCCAAGGGAAAGTGGGAGTTTTGGCCTACAGCCAACATGTTGGCAGATGGCTTTAATGTTGTTAAATTTTACGGAAATTAATCAGGAAGTCTTGGGCAGTACTATTCCAAAATGGCAAGTGACAGCCTTCTCATAGCAATCCCTAAGTGGTTCAGAACCCTAAGCCATCAACCAACAGGATTCTGGAGCCAAACACTCTAATCTCAGCTCTGCATTATCAGCTTGTTACTGGGCTGATCTTGGAGAGAGGTTTTGGAGTGGCATTTTTTGGTTGACTTCTCTGGTTTTCTCATGCCCTTTCATTACATCATTTAATCTCCAAGTGGGTGTCCAGACAAGTAAATGTTTGTCTGTTGGAAAACAGAAGCTGCAGTTCAGGGCAGTAGCTTCACAGACAGTCATGATCCTCGTCCCAGTGAAGGCTGACCAGGACCCAGAGGCCAGGGATAAGGATTCTCAGGGAAAGGCTGAGAGGTCGGAGGGAGTGAGGATGGGAATCCTGAGCAAGCCCACCGAACACCAAGGTTGATGTCTCGAGGCTAGTCATCTCCTGGGCACAGGTGTGGCACTGTGGCGGTGACCAGCATGGTTTCCTCTGGTTTGCAGCAGCCACAAGCGTTTCCCCAGCACAGGGAGCTGTGCTGAAGCAGGAGGGGGAAGCAGCTCCCTCCAAAATAGCCCCATCCGCAGCCTCCCTCACTGGAACTCGCAGTCCAGCATGCCGTCCACACCAGACCTACGTGTACGGAGTCCCCACTACGTTCATTCCACGAGGTGAGTCCATCCAGCCCTCGGGCCACTTCCTTTGTAAAATTGGATATCTCTGGCTCCAACTGGCCCAGATAATGGATCATCTAGAGTCATGCCTGCACTAGTGAGGTCATTTCTCCTTAAAATGAAGCAGAATTTGAAACTGAGCTGGCAGCAGTCTGCGTACGTTTACAGAGACCCATCATGTCCCATTGCCCATGCCTAGGGGATCACGAGGCAGCTGGAGAATCCCAGGCAGACAGTGTGCATGGAAGGGGACTAAGCAAAATGCAGGTGGAAAAGACTGGCAGATTAGCAGGGAAGCATGCTGGAGTCACACCACCTCGTGCTGACGAGGTGATCTTTACTGGAGAGTCCTCCTGTCGCTTTCTACTGGGGCCTAATTTATCCCAGGGTTTATTTTTATTTTTTTTAATATATTTTATTGATTTTTTTTTACAGAGAGGAAGGGAGAGGGATAGAAAGTCAGAAACATCGATGAGAGAGAGACATCGATCAGCTGCCTCCCGCACGCCCCCCACTGGAGATGTGCCCACAACCAAGGTACATGCCCCCGACCGGAATCGGACCTGGGACCTTTCAGTCCAAAAGCCGACGCTCTATCCAGTCAGCCAAACCGGTCTCGGCTATCCCAGGTTTTTTAATGCCTCAAGGTATAAATTCATTAAAGAACAAAAGGAATGGGCAAAAGGGTGACACCAATGAATTAGGCCTTCATTTCCTAAAAAGAAGCAAAACCAAAGCCACCATTCTATTTTATCAAAAACTGAGTCTTAGGGATCATACCTCTAAGGAGAGAAGGTATGAGCATCCATAAATGGTAAACCATTTTATATCAGGTAGAGCACTCCAGGCAAGATTTTCTCATTCATTTTATTCATGCCTTTATTCACTCATGCACCACATATTTATAAAGTGCCTCCTTGTAGTAGGTATTATTCTAGGGGATAGAGCAGTGAAAAAAAGCAGACAGCACCCTGGCTCTCATCAGACTTACATTTCAGTTGGGCATCATAATAAATATCTGTCAATTGGTGATAGCACTAAGAGGAAAAATGAGCCAAGCAAGGGGCTAAAGAGTGAATTAGAAACATGGAGAAGCTCTCTCTCATAAGGCGAACTTTGAGCAGAGACCTGAATGGATGGGAGCAGGGTGGGGGGCAGGGGCGGGCGGGGTGGAAAGCTCTGAGGATACCGTAAAGAACAGCAAGTTAAAGCCCTGCACACAGGCCTAAACTTGGCATGTTCAAAGGAGGCCAGTATGACTGGAAGAGAGTGACAGAGTGATGTGGGATCAGGGGCCATATGATGGGAACTTCTCATTCTCCCCTGGGTGACAGTCAGAACTGAACTCATATCTTCGTGTAATTGGCCAACAGGGCCAGCCTGACCTTTACATGTGGCCCTAGCATTGTCTGCAATATTGGTGGGTATTTATAGGATGGATTCCGATTAGCAGAATGCATTACAAACGAAGTGGTGGCATGGTAAGTTTTTGCATCAGTCATTTTCCATGTTCCACCAACCTTGACTTTCAGAGTCTTCATGGAAATGTAAATCTTTGTGTTTCATAATAGTATTTGGTTGAACCATATGAAATGTCTCCATAAGGCCTGTTTTGACCTGCAAAAATGGGCTTTTCATTTGGTTTAACATAATTACTGGAACAGGCATTTTCTTTGATTCTCTTTGTATCTGTAGAATTCCTTTACACTTAAAAAAAAAAGAAAGAAAGAAAGAAAACCCTGGCTGTTGGCACACTTTTTTCAGAGGGAACCCTTATGTGGGTGTTCTCTTCAGTCTTACCTCCCACTGGGAATCAAAATCCCAGCAGAGGCCAGGCTTGACTCCAGGGGTCAGCCCTGCTCTCCTGCCTCCTTTTCACCTGAGAACCATGGGAAGCGCCTGGATTCCCAGGGCAGCACAGCTGTTTCCCAGCAGCTGGAGGTGCTCTCCTGAGTCTCAGGTTGCAGAGCCCCCAACCCTCTTCTGGGCCCACAGACCCATCACCCATCGTCTTCCTGCAGGTCCGTGGACCTCAGCCCCACGCGCCTGCACAGCCTCGCTCTGCACTTTCGGCACCGCAGCTCCAGCCTGGAGTCCCAGGGCAAGCTCCTGGGCTCTGAGAATGACACAGGGAGCCCCGACTTCTACACCCCACGGACTCGTAGCAGCAATGGTTCAGATCCCATGGACGACTGCTCATCCTGCACCAGCCACTCAAGCTCGGAACACTACTACCCAGCGCAGATGAATGCCAACTACTCCACCTTGGCGGAGGACTCACCCTCCAAGGCACGTGCCAGGCAGAGGCAGAGACAGCGGGCAGCGGGCGCACTGGGCACAGCAAACTCAGGCAGCATGCCCAACCTAGCTGCAAGGGGGGGTGGCGGCGGGAACCCACCTGGAGTCTACCTGCACAGTCAGAGCCAACCCAGCTCGCAGTACCGCATCAAAGAGTACCCGCTGTACATTGAGGGGGGCGCCACGCCCGTGGTTGTGCGCAGCCTGGAGAGTGACCAGGAGGGCCACTACAGCGTCAAGGCACAGTTCAAGACCTCCAATTCCTACACAGCGGGCGGCCTGTTCCGGGAGAGCTGGAGGGCCAGTGAGGAGGGTGATGCCAGCCGCCTGACGCCATCGCGTTCGCAGATCCTGGGGACTCCATCACTGGGCCGTGAGTGTGCCCAGGACAAGAG
This sequence comes from Lasiurus cinereus, assembly GCA_011751065.1. Classification (NCBI taxonomy): domain Eukaryota; kingdom Metazoa; phylum Chordata; class Mammalia; order Chiroptera; family Vespertilionidae; genus Lasiurus; species Lasiurus cinereus. Next base: position 29,645,566 of record JAAGEH010002534.1, read on the forward strand.
CACAGGGCGCACCGCAGTGTCTGATGAGTTGCGCCAGTGGTACCAGCGCTCCACCGCCTCACACAAGGAGCACAGCCGCCTGTCGCACACCAGCTCCACCTCCTCTGACAGTGGCTCCCAGTACAGCACCTCCTCCCAGAGCACCTTCCTGGCCCACAGCAGAGTCACCAGGATGCCCCAGATGTGCAAGGCCACGTCAGGTGAGAATGGGGACAGAATAGGGTTAGCCCTCAATGAGCAAACTGTTGACTCTTTTCAAGGGCTTCCAGAATTTCTTAGAGTCTGCGATGAAGAATGAAAGCGGGTTAATTCCAGAAACCTAGCAATCAGATGTATGAGACTTGAGGTTTTTCAATTACCCATTTACCCCTCCCATACTGGGCCTGGTTTTACCAAGTGACAGACTTTAGAGGGGGTGGGACAGCACATCAGATCCTCCCCACTGGCTTGGGCCAGCTCCTACTTCAGCTTCCTCAGTAGGCATGCAAACCATCCCTCTAGCCACTTCTAGTGAGGACAGAAATCAAAGAAGTTAGTTGTCTCAGGGTTTATCTAAGACACTGGTAAGGTAGATACCTGGGTGACACCATGCAGAGGGTGACTTGCTTAAGGCCTTGGCTTGTGGAAGCCTTGAAATTTGGCAGGTGTTAAATCCACACCCCCTCACACACACACTTGGGGCAGGCTGATGGAGCCTGGAGTGTGGCACTTGACTTCACTGTGACCCATGAATGGACTTCACTGTGATCACATGGATAACTGCTTTTTGCAATCCCTTTTCAATGGTGTTAGGATATAACCACAGCCATTTTTGTAAAGAACTTTCATAGTTTCATAATCAAATTAAGGGTTACTTTATTTTTGTACTCAGAGCAGGAGGAACCCTAAGAAGTCACACTCCCTTCCTACTTCCTCTCTGAGAGAATTTGACAACAGTAATAACAACACTTGTTCAGTACTGGTGCTGGCCAGGCTCTGGGCCTGGCACGGACTAACACATTTTCATGCTCATGGCATTCATAAGGAGAGGGGAAGTCGTGCAGTGGTGAGATGCTGCCTCATACTGACTGTAGGAAAAGAAAGGGGGGGGGGATGTTGACATGTAATAAAAATGATTTTAAAAGTAGAATAAAATGAGAATCAATAGCAAATGGAAGGTACTGCAAGTCTGGACTTGTGCCTAGAAAGAGGTTGAAGATTAGGGGAAAGGGGTGATTCTAAAGACAGAAAATAGGAGGTCATCTTTGGGGAGCTGAAGGAGATTCTGGGGGCCTAGAGAGAGCAGGGCAAAGAGGCTGCCCAGGTATGCTAGGCCACTGGGATCCTTGGTTCTGAGCCTTGATTCTGGCTCATTTATTATGGTGCACCAAATGAACAATTCCAGAGATAATAATAAAAATGCATCAGGCAATCATGAGAGAACCATGGACTTCAAATCCCCAGAACCATCTCCATATTCCTCTCCCTGTAAAATAAGCCCAGTGAAGTCTGCCATCAACTTCCCAGAGCACCGTGAGAGGGAATGAATAGATCTACCGAGCTTGTTACCCTGCTGGAAGCACCAGTGCTCCAAAGAGGGCTGGCGGGGGGCGGGGGGGAGGGGAGGGAGGGTTACGTTCCATCAAAGCATTAGCACTTGTCTAGATGTGCTTTATTTAAAGAGATTAGGTAAAATATTTTGGAACATATTTTAGACTGAAAATGTTAAGAAGTATATCTGTGGTTTTCTGATGAAAAATATTCCATTCCCCGAGAAAGCAGAGGATGCATTTAAAGAAGCTTTATTTCTTATTAAACTTTCCCAACTGGAAAAGTCTGCCTATGTCAATAAACTCCTACTAGTCAGATTTGGATGAGCTATTATAGGCCCAGCACCCTTTAAAGTGTCCAAAGGGGTAGATTATAAGCCTGAAACAGCAGACAGCAAGCTCTGAGAACCTTTCTGGTAGTTCTCTGTTCAAGACACAGGCACAGTTTTTGACACTGGGGCCACATCTACAAATGTCCTGAGGTGTCGCTTCCTGGTGTCCAGAGAAATAGGACCTCCCGCACTAGCCCTACCCAGGACTATCTCAAAGGTCTGTGGGCCGTCAGGTTCTTTGCTACTGTGGAGGCTGACACCATCCCTGTGGCCACTTTCCAGTGGCAAAGCGGGGACCTCAGATCCCAGGTCAGCTTGACTGAGGATGGAGTTGTTCCATGATGTGGAGGAGATGCATGGGTGTAGGGGGTGAATATTTGCCCACCATGGCCCTGTAAGGGGTCGCATCCAGCATCTCTGGAAAGAAGCTCCTTCACTTGACTGGTGTCTGACGCATCTTTTCTGCACCACCTGCATACAGCTGCCTTACCTCAAAGCCAGAGAAGCTCAACGCCATCGAGTGAAATTGGAGCAACACCCCCAAGCAGTCCCCACCACATCCTAACCTGGCAGACTGGGTGAGTTCATATCAGACCTTTTATCTTTCGCTTCCAGGTTCTAGAATGATCCTCAGCCTTCCTCATCAGGAAGAATGTAATGAATATGAGATTCTAGTAATGGAGGGTTTATCAGGAAAAGAATGGCGCGTGCTCTTCATTATTAGAAATTTTCTTCCTTTTCAGCAAAGGCCCATGAACTGCTGTTCCTTCTACCCCTCTCCTTTCCATCGCTATTCTTTAAATGGTGAATTCTTTCTACTTCCTTGTAAGCTGGCCCATGGCTCCAGAAATGTGGGGAAGTGGGTGTCACAAGTCCAACTGCACTGCTTTGGTCAGAATTCCAGACAGCATGTGACTTAAGTTCCAGTTACACCAGGACAACTTCAGAATGCCAGGCACAGAGAGGAAGGGGAGAAAGAGAATGGTATAGTACCCTGGGCTACTTCTGATCCCACATTTTATCTGCTCCTCAGGGTGCTCACTGTCTTGGTATCAGGATACATCTTAAGAAAAAGACAGGAGGCTCAGATCCCATCTCTGTCCTGGCCAACTATTTAATCAACACACAAAGGGGATCAGGTATCTTGAGACCTTTAAGAAATGGCCCACAGCAAAGTAACCTCTCCTTATAGCTTTCAGCATAAACAAACATCATAATCTCAGTTATATTTAGGATGTTCTGATCTGCTGCAGAGTCTGAGAGGGTACACATTGCTTGCTATGCTCACAGTACCTGCCTCTTCTGTTGCTCCTAAGATATCACCTCTAAATGGATGTCATATACTATCACTATCTGTTGGTTAAAAAAGTAAAGGGTCCCTTTATCTAGCTCTATTCAGTTTCTCATTTCCTGGAGCATCAGTGGGGGTGTCTGGAAAATATGACAGCTGTCTGTGAGTTGAATCATCAACAAACAGCAGGACCAGAATCGGCTCCACTGACCACATTTCTGACTCTCATGCTTGGCAGACATTTTTTGTTTCTGCCAACTTATCTATAGTAATTAAAAACCATGCTTTATGGGTTCTTAGTTTTTAACAGAAGGTAGGAGAGCTAATGTTTATTAAGTGCTTGCTGTATACTCAAAGGTTGGAATTTTCTTCTAACATATATGGGCTCATATAATCTCATTGTAACCTTGCTTGGGAAGTATCACATCTTTTCCTTTTATAGATGAGGCTAAGAAAAAATAAGTGCTTTGCCCAAAGTCACAATATCTGATTGGAGCTGACACTCCAGCCCTGTGCTCTGTGAGTCATGAGCCCTGTCTCTTTCCATTAGGCCAGTCGTCCTTAAAGTGCAGTCCCCAGACAAGCAGCATGAATGTCACCTGGAATCTTGTTAGAAGTGCGGGTTCTCAGGCCCACCCATGGCCTACTGAGTCAAAAAGTCTGGGGGCGGGTCTGGAAGTCTGTGTTTTAACAAAGCCTCCCACTCAAATTTCTTGTATCCACTCTCACTTCTTGGACTGTCTTTGGAGCAGCAACTTCCCCTCTGTCATTATTACAGATCATGAAAACACTCTCTTATTCACCATCCACACTCCAGCTCTAGCTTGTGTGGTCTGGCAGCTGCTGCCAGGCCTAGGGCCCTGGAGTTTCTCCAAGATTAATTCATTAAAAAAAAAAAAAAGACAGATCTTCTGTATCTTTGGTACCTCCACTGGTAAATCATCTCATTGAAATAAGGAATTTCAGATTCCAGGCTCTTTCTCTGGATCCCCAGATTTTCTCCACCATATCCAATTTTACCTGCCCCAAATATATTTATTTAAGTGACAGCAGCCTCTGGAATTTACAAGCACCCCTCAGATACACACACTGTAAGCTTGTCTGGAACCCTGCCTGGGTTTCATTATACATAGCTAGTGAGGACTCGAGACAAATTTGAAACAAAAATGTATTTTGGTTCTTGAAGTAAACTCTTTCATCAGATTGAGCTGAATTATCATTAACAACTGTTTTTTGTGATGTGACAAGAAAATGAAAAATGGGTAAAAAGTGCCAAAGCCTGCCTTCCTACCAAAACTAGAGAGGTCTTTTTACTCGCTCATGGGGGTTGAAAGTTCTGTGTGACTTATTTGTCACTAACACTGGGTGTGTAGTCAGTCTTTCCAATGTATCAATAAGCTACAAATCATGTCTGTGTCAGTTCCTCTCTTTAACATTACCTCTCTTCTCTTCCTCCTCTGCTTTCCTTTGTTCAGAGAAGCAACAGAACACTCGCCCATTATGGATGGGTCTGAGTCTCCAACTCACCAAAGTACTGATGAGTAGAGGTATCGTAAAGGGAATGTTTTGTTCTTACAGCCCTTCCCCCTTCACTGCTTTGGAGTGTGTGATCTCAGATGTGTTGCATATGTGTTGCCCTTGCCCATATCATAATCCCCAGAAGGAAACATCTGCATGGTGTGGAAACCATTGTTTTATGTTGATTTCTAGATACCTGTGGAACTATATGTTTATATGTATATTTTTATTATCAGCTGTTAGGTGTTCTTACAAGACTTCCCAGAAAATAACCCAGAGTGTGTTTTAGACCTTCCCAGGCTTTATGAAAATGCAGATACTTATAGATACTTTTACTGATTTAATAAGCCTTGTCCATGGAAAGAACAGCATCATGCAATTTAAGTTTCAAAGCACAAAGGGCAGACTTAGTTAGCAGAAGCATTGGAAAATCTCCCATGCTATCCTCCGAGCATTCGTAAGTGGCAGTGTGTAATCTACCAAATGCTGTAATGTCCTTCTTTCCCCAATGTGGTCCATAGAACAGCATCTCCATCATCTTGGAGCTGGTTAGAAAGCTACACCCTTGGGCCTACAAATTTGGATCTGCATTTTTAACAAGATCCTTGGTCGAATCTAATGTACTGCTACAGTGGGCATCAAAAGAGTAGCACCTGGTCTGGGCCCTGTCCTCGGGCCAGCAGAATCTAAATCGGAGATGAGATATTGAAATTAAGTAGCATTTTAAGGGTTAACAAAAAAAAGATAAGGATACTATTCAGAAGTGGATAAATTTATTTTTTAAAAAAATGGGACCATCACTATATTCTAGGAACCATTCTAGAGACCAGAGTTCTAAGAGTTCAAGTTCAAATCAACAATTTGAAAACCTATCAGGATTTTCTATACAAGGGTAATAAGAAACTTGTAGCAGTTAGGTATAAAATGATCTGAGACTTTAGGTGGAGACATAGAGGCTTTTCCAAGGGCAAAAACAGGGGTGCAGAAACAAGCAAGGTGTTTGGGAAACAGCAGAGTCTTGTTTGCTGTCAAGAAAGAGCTGGAATTGAGCCTGAAGAGTAGAGCAGGACAAGATCCTGAGCAAATTAAGATAGAGATACAGAACAGTTTTACTGTGAGTCTCCTAAATTGACAGATATGGGATTAGGAAACAGAGGCTTGGCCTTTAAGAGGAAGATGGTGTGAAACAAAATTTGGCTGAGTAAATTTAAAAGACTTACTGGCTTTATTTACTTGTTCATGAATCAGACAGCATTTAGCCCAGCAGATAGAAAGGGGTCATGTGGAATCTAATGAACAAACTGAACTAACAAACAAAGTAAAAACAAACTCATAGATAGACAGCAGGCAGGCAGCTCTGGTGAGGGAGAATTGGGGGAGTGTGTGAAGGGATTGAGAAAAAAAAATGAAAGGAAGAAAAGAAGGAAGGGAGGGAGGAAGGGAAGGAAGGAAAGGAAGGAAGGAAGGAAGGAAGGAAGGAAGGAAGGAAGGAAGGAAGGAAGGAAGGAAGGAAGGAGGGAAGGAAGGAAGGAAAACTCATCGACAGGGAGGGACAACAGTGTGGTAATAGGGGGTAAAAGTGGAAGAAGGTTTGAGGAGATAGATGGTGATGGGGGAAAAGAAGAAAAGAGCTCTGAGGAGCTGTACCAGATGAAAGATTTTCATAGGCAGAGGCAGCCACATGAGGTGAAAAGGTAGGTTGGGTATTGCAGAGTCACTTCCCTTTGGGGATGGCAGGGATCTGTCAGGCAAGTTACCTCACTAGTACTGACTGGGCTATTCCTGATTGACATGTTTAAGGTTGCACTTACAGGAAAGCCCAAACTATAGTTAAGTCTCAATTTGGTGGTAAGCAACTGCACTTGGGGCCACTGTCTTGTTTTTATTAATTTCCCTCCCTTTGATTGGACTCTCAGCCTGTGATCAAAATTTAAGGCATTAGCTTCTGGTCTAGAGATCTCTCAATTTTTTTTGCCAAATCTCTCTATGACATTCACTGGTCACATCAGGTTCACATGCTTTCAGGTGGTCCTTCTCTTTGTTTCTTTTTTGATATTCTGTTCTTAAGGGGATAATTTGCTTGATGTTTAGTGACTATGAATATGCCTTAAAGCTTTTGAGAGAACCCACCAGGAGGAACTACTATGATTATTATAAACAGGTTAATTCCCAATGTCTGGAGTACTCTTTGGACCGATGTTCCAAGACCCAAACCAATAAAAATCAATTAAGTCGAGAAAGGCCCTGTTGAAGGGGTCACATTAAGCCAACTGGCTTGTCTCAACTTCCCCGAAGTATCAAAGTGGGTGCAGCAAGTGGTGTTGGTCATAGCACAGTTTGTGGGTCAGGACTTTAAAAGATTTCAACCATGCAGGCCAGTAAAATTTAAGGGTCTCTAGACTGCAAAGGTGTTCATTTTGTCCTGAACACCCTTGTCTTGTGTCCCTTTCTTTGGAAACAGAGTCTGAATGCAAAGCTCCCCAGGTCTGGAGTTGTTAACCAGAAAGAAAGAAATGCATTCCCAGGGCTAAGGACTCTGACACGATAAAGAAGGCTAAATTATCCACAGAGAAACTGATGCATTGAAAATCAGGGAGAAGTTTGGGATGGGCAAAATTATAGAATCACCAGTATCACGGCAAATCCAGCAGTTGTTTGGAGGCTAAATTACCAACCTTTGCAGTGGTCTGAGATGCACGTACTTTCCAGGCCTGAGCAAGACACAAAGTAGACTCTCATGTGTAAGATACAGGAAAAAATTGTCAGAGATGGAAGAAGAAATGGAAAGAAACATTCTTGATCTGACATCTTGGGGGGAAGTGGTCTACTCAGATGTTGGCTACTTTTTTCCTAGTCAGTTTGATTGTGAGGTCTCCAGGACCAGAAGTCAGGTGGAGACTTCTTCAGGTGTGAAGTATGCACCCATGATTCAGCACCTCCTGATTTGCCCATGGTGCCAGTGGTCAAGAGTTCCTGGTATGCCCATTGCTAAAGACCTGACAAGAGTTCATTGTTATGGAATTGACAGGGATATTTGTTTATTTCTGTGATATACAGCATCTTAAGATAATAAGTGGAATTATAACTGGTAATACCAGGATATATCAGATTTCTAGGAATATCACACAATTTTTAGTATGCACTGATTAGAATTCTAACCCTTAGAATCCTTAATTCCTAGTGAACATTAAGAAGTAAGCAATTGTGAACTGTTTGTCACACTAGCATTCTGTGGACTAGAAAACTTATCATTACATTTCATAATTTTCAGAAGAACATTCTCCCTCACAGTAAATGTTTCAGTGTGGCACAAACCATGCTGACTGATAGACCTAGCATTACAGAGATGTGGGAAAGCCAACTCTAAAAGGGATTCTCACCCTTCACCAGCTTCTGCCAGTTTTCCCAGGATCCACTTTGCAGGCTCCAGAGCAAGTGGGTTTTAAAGAAGAGAGTGTAACCCTGGTATCTACCCAAAATTTGGGCAAGGTTTTCCACTGATTTAATTTTAGTTTCTCCTCAGCTGTTTTAAGGGAATAACTAGTAGCAGTTTACTGGAAAATCCCTAAGAGTCTCATCAACCTTTGGAGGGACCTATATAGAGGCATCTGTAAGGCCACTGACTTGGCAGACTTTTTTCAGGTCTTGCAGTCTCTTTACACTGGGACGGCAGTTCAAAGAGAGGATTAGACTATGAGTACTGAGGTAAAGGAGGATGGAAGGGAGCATTAGGAACATATAAGTCCTATGGTCTTTTGTTGTAGTACCACTGTGTGCTTAATATTTTATTAGCCTTTTGCAGTGAATCGTTAAGTGAAGTTATTTTGGAATCTTGAAACTTCTTGGAGGTTTTAGCATGCCAGTAAAAATAGGTATCCCATTCTGTTTTATTTGGGAGCCCTGGTTTTCAAGTACACATCTTAAATGAATGCTCTACTCTAATTGTAACACTGCCCATAATGACAGTCAATCTATATAAGGAGGCAAACTGAGGCAAGCTCAAATGATCAGAAATTGAGTTTATTCAGGAATAGCAAAGGGATTGCAATTTTGGAAATGCATGATATATTCAGCTACAAGTGAATCCATTGAGGGTTTGGGACAGGCTATATTTATGGACAAGGAGTGAAAAGGGGGTAGAGTCCAGCCAGAGTCTAAACAGTAAGCTTATTGGCTCCAGGTTAGAGATTCTTGGTGGATATTCAGTTGTTGGAAGATAAATCTCGGTCTTCTTTTCATCTGGAATTTACAAGTAATTGGTCTCCCAGCTTTTAAGTTCAGTTTTTCTGAAGGCACATGTGTGACATTCTCTGTTTCCTATCTTCCAGTTCCATTTTAGATAGAAATGTTTTCACATTTCCCCTCTTGATCAAGATATTTTGTATAAAGTATCACTGATCAGCCATATTATTTAGGTATTGCTTTCTTTCTTCCTCTTGTATTTTTTTCTTGATCAAAGATATTGTTAGATGGAGAATGTGTCCCTCAGAGCAGAGAAGGATCATCCTTAGGTGTCTAGTACCATAGAAGAGGGACATGGCAGATGGATGCCAGTGGCCTTATTGGAACAAGAAATGTTCACAACCAAACTGAGTCAGGGGAACAAGGAAGACCAGATATGGGCATGAATAGATTTGGTGGTTGGAGATTGGCTGGTATATTCTGATTTGAGAAGGGCTATAAATTCCTCTAAGATTAGACTAAGTTTCCTTAGCCTGTATTTACCATCTCCATTTTTTCCATAAGGGACTCCATTTTAGTTTAGGTCTACATTTCCACTTTTTTATCAGGTCCCTATTATGGAGTATTGATCACTTGTATATTGCTAGGTATTTCTTCTGCATGAACTTCATCCATTTTGTTTATTTATTTTTTAACCATGCCACAGCTGGATATCTTCTCAGGGTGAGAGAAGCTTTCAGGGTTGAAAGCAACTAAAAAGTCACATTTGAGCAACTTCTCATAATGGATCAAAGTGGAAGTCAAGGCAGAGAGATTTTGTCCAGGGTATAGGTGTTAGATATCAGTTTGAAACACTGGGCAAATCTATCAAGTTTGCTACTTTTTGCAAAGACTAAATAGACAACAACTGAATATTTTAACAATTAAAACACAAAATAAAATGACAAATAGGATAAAGAGACCAAATTGTAAACCAGTAGTCCAATCCTATTGGTAACCAGATGAATAAATCAAAATTCCAAGATAAATCAAGTTGAGCTTGACCTCAGGTTTCTCAGAAGTACAATGGTGTTGACTACAGATGCATCCTTGTTCAGTTACGAGGTACTTAAGGCTGTCCAGTTGCCAAGGATAACTTTAGCTAGAGAGTCTTGGAATTTTTGTTGGCGGCTTAGGCCTTTGTGGTAGAGTCAGCAATGTTTCCTAGGGTTTAAAGGGTTTCTGATCATACCCTCATTTGTATTTGCTTCTAACCAGGCAAGTATGGATTTGCCAAAAGAAATAAATCCCAAATTCCTCCTGGTAAATCCTATATAAGTTGATGATAATTCAGGGGAGTTGACTAGTGAGGTGTCTTAGTTTGGTTGTAGACAGGAGTGCAGTACATACCCTAAGTAAGAGACATTTGCCAGTTCTGTGCTAGCCATCTAGGCATTCATAGGCCCAAGGAACAAAACCACCACAGACAAAGATAAATCCCTTCAGGGCCACAAACCCACTCCTGCTTAAATGGCATTATTAACAATTCATCTGCACGGTTTGTTGCATTTGCACATTCAAGGCAGGAGTAGGTTAGGGTTTTGATGCATCTGGGAAATAAATCTCATAGCCTGAAAAAAAAAATTGTTGTAAATTCCTTGCAAAGGTGGATGCTACTGGTAACATTTTGTTACCATTGTGGCAGATACGATATAGATAATCATAAGAACTTGGGGATTGCATGTGTGTTAAGATTCCATAGGTATTTGTGTCTAACTGGGAAAGTACAGTGATAATCAGAGAAACGAAAAAGAAAGGCACCAGGAGCCTGGCTGCAAAAGCACAAAAGAAATTAGGGTATTGGTTATGGTGGCATTAGGGATAGAAAATAAACTGGTTGCAAGAATGACCAGCATCTCTACCACCATGGAAGATACAAAGTTTTAGGTGGCAAATCCAGTAGCCTAGAAAGTTACCATGCTTACAATCACCTGGGAGATACAGGCAAGGGGCTTTTTATATATGGACAAGATCAAGGGAAAATAAGAGAAAAACAAAACAAAACAAAACAAAAAACAGAAAAGTGGAATAGTCTGATTAATTTTTCCCCTTGTGACTTTTGTAGAAGAAAACAGTATTGGAAGTAAGCTTTAAGATCTGCTGGCCTGGTCCATGTTTGGGATAGCTGTCTACATCCAGTGTTGTCTGCTGCTGGCTGCCGGCTGCATAGAGATCTTGAGTTTGAAATCATCAGTGGCTTTGTTGGTTCATTTAGGCACTGTGACTCTTAAATAGGGATGGATGCCTGCATGGGAATTGGTGAACAGTACCAGGAAAGGTCTTACCAACAAGGGAAGAGGGAGTCCTTTAAGTTTATGTCTTTTTCAGTAGACATATTCTCTAGGACAGCGGTCACCAACTGGTGGGTCATGAGAGGAATCAGAGGTCAGGCTGTATTCACTGTAGGCTTTTTTTAACTTTTAAGAGATGTTTCTGGAAATAGAGAATAGGGAGCTAACAGTATTTTAATAGATCCCATTGGGCAATGTGATGGTCAGAGTATGGGGAATGAGGCAGCTGTAGAAGTCTGCAGGTTACTCTTTCACAGGGAGCAAGCTTATGTTTTTCAAAAGTTAAGGAAGGACCCTTAGATTCTCCAGAACAGTGACAGCACCTTGGTCCAGGGAATTCCCAAGGCTCACAACATTTTTATAATTGGGTTTTAATGACACCACATTCAGCCTTTCTGCTAGTCCTAAAGACTGAAGACAATATGAACATTATGCAGCCTCTGTAGAGCAGAGAAGGGACTCTGCAGAGTTCTTGGATTGCCTGGCCAGTAAAATGAGTTTTGAGGTCACTGTGCAAAGCAGTAGGGGCATCCCAGGGAGGGATGATGTTTTCAAGTAATTTCTTTGCTACAAAAATAGCAACAGGAAAAAGTTTCTACCCAGTGAGAAACATACACACCATGATCAGCTCATATTTGTTCACTTGTTTTTAACAATTGTATTTAGATTAATAAGAAAATTTCTCAAGATATTAATAAGTGAACCAAATCTTATTATTTTCCTTGCTGACAAATTGTGTAACAAAGATAACCAAACTTATTTGACTAGGATATAAATTGTATTTCTGCATTATAGTAAAACTGGTAACTCTGAATACATACCTATTTTAATTGAACCAACACACTTAAACTAGCTTTTATTTTATCCTAGATCACATAAACTTTGAAAAACATTTGGGTTAAGTTTCTATATTTCTGAGCATTTAGAATATTTAATTTGATAAGTACTTATTTTTCTTTAAGCCAGTTAAATAGAGCTCATTTACAAACTAATTTTGGTAATGCTACCCAGAAGTAGAAAAACATTACCCATTTGCAATATATATACATAAACATAAAACAGAAATTTTAATTTTAAAATTTTGGCTTTGAGAAAAGTACGATAATGCAAAAGTCACTAGTTTATAGAAAAAACACATGGCCACAAATCAGGTTTCTGGCAGAATGTTAAATATTACATTTCTTTAGTTAAGTATTGGTCTCTCAGAGCCAAATTAATACCTCAATGCTTGAACATGTCCTTGAGATTGGCAGGTGATCCAGCGTCAGTCTAGCCTATTCCATGACCACCTTATCCTCGTAGCAGTCTTAGAGTTAGTTGGGAAGCCCTCTAACAGCTTTAAGTGCTCAATTTGTGTCCATCAGTTTTGCAGCTTTGTCTTCTGAGATTCCCATTAACCATAGAACTATTACTCATTTACCTCATGAGCACATTGATAGAAACTGGCAGTAGCTGAAGAGATGGTACTGCGGACTGTCCAAGAGAAAGCTTTAGGTATGCACCAGCAGCAGCTCCCAAAGTAAAACTGCAGCCTGAACCAGCAGACGTCAACCAGTATGAACTGTAGACTAACCCAGGGCTAGTGATTGGTGCTCTGATAGAGCCTCTTGTCAGTCCAGACTAACCCATTAGGACTGTACTGGGAAGTCAATTAGATTGATAACTCAAAACAAGGAGAGCTGAACTCAGGACCCAGAGGAGCTTACCCAGGGCCCTCGGAAATGGGGCGGGAAAGAACTCAAAAGGTTCACAGGGACCAGAGCCTGTGTTTCTCATCCTTGAAGCTGTGAATACCTCCTTTGGGTTCCACCACTGCCATCAAACTTGTTAAAAAACAAAAACAAAATTCAATTGAGTAAATTTTTGAGATCTTTTTTGTTTTATTCATTTAAGTCGCAACTTAATTCTATGAGAATCAAAAATGTACTTGTCTTCCAAATCTAGTCTTTACAAGAATAGAAATGCAGCACTCAAAGCAATTCAGAGCTTACCTATCCTTTTTCCGAATCCCCAAACCTCCCATATTAATCTCAGAAGGCTTGCAGATACAGTAAAAGATGTGGATTCAGAAAACAGTTTTTTCCAGTGCCTTTGTGATATAAATTTTCTACCTGGTCTTCTCTGAAGTTCTCATCAGAGTTGTTCTTTTAAATGCAAACTTAAGGGAAGTAATTCTTATCAGAAGGGAAAAAAAGATGGGGAAGGCTATTGTGAATTTAGACAAATAAAAAATCTTAAGTATCCTCTCCACAAATATTAATGAAAAGTCTTAGCCATCTGAGCATGTATCCTTAATTTATTTCAACTTCCAGAAACATGACTTGGATCCAAATCTTCTTTGGTAAACTAGTGAGGTATGACTCAGGGCAAAGGTAGAGCCAGGACTTGCTAGTTTTCTTTCCATCTCCACATCTGCTTCCTGCTCCTGTAGCTGCATTCTTAGGAGGAAACGGACATCTTCAATGTGTGAAAGCTGCTTGGCCTTGCAGCTTTCAACCTGTGGATCAGTGACTGTGACTGGTGGACTCTTAATTGGGCCACCTGAATCACTTATCCACCCTAGGTAAAGGTATGGGGTGACACCTGGTGGAGAGCACCACCAGGACCACATAAAGGTACAGAGAGACTCCACTAGGGCGCCAGCATCCACACTCACCCTCAAGGAACAGCCAATGTCTACTTCTCAATTCACAGGCACAATGGCACATGTCTGTTTTCTCAGGGCAAAGAGGAATTTTGAAGGTATAATGGAGTCAGGCATGGACCGTGCAGATGCTCCATTTCTTTAGTTAAGATATTCATTGCTAGGACCTAACTAATTAAGAACTTTGTTATTTTGCTTCTGAAGCCACATTTAAACAGCATTAGCTGTGGTTCCTGCCACAAGACTCTCATTAAGATCGTATACCTATATTATGCTTATAGATGCCTTGGGATTTCCCAGTTTTCGTTAAAGCCAGATGAGAAACATTTACAAAATGTCTTTATCCATTTGTTCCTAGAGAAGTCAGCAAATCAAACAGAAAAGTGGTGATGACTGGTCATTCTCAATCGTTCTTGAGGCCATGTTTAAGATGCTCCTTAAACTTGCTCTTCTTTGAACCACATTGGATTGGTGGCTCTTCCTGCCACCCATCCCAACCATAACCCTAGCATTAGGTACAGGGAAATCAGCAGCAGAGGAGAGAAGTCCAATGGTGTTTCCAAATAGATCTTTCTACTCCCTCACTGGCATATGCTCTTGGGAGGTCATACTTGAAAATCCAGCCTTAACAAGGCACAGATCTACTAACTCAGAGTCACAGTCCAATTTCCTTCACAGGAACATTCTTTTCAAAACTGAAGGCTGTGATCAAAGGCCTAGAGGCTTCATCCCTTCAGGAATCAGCACAAATGAAATCACACCAGGAGTAAAAGCAAAAAGCACAAGAAGTGGCACACAAGACACTCCAGGCCATAGCACAACTGTAGGACAGAACACCAGGTTAGCCACACCAACATCTGGGACTTCGGCCCAGAAGTCAGGGCCTACAGGCAAACTCCAGCTCTTTCCCACCTTCACCAAGGTGATGTCTGACCTTTACCTTACCCTGAAAGAGCTAGTTTAGGATCGATAGAGAGGGGCTCTTGTTCCTGAATGTGATACCTAGTGATGATTATCAGCTTCAACATACATAGCTCTCTGATCACTTCTTGATATGTAAAAATTCCTTCTACTCAACCTACATAGTGCTGCCTACCTGAAAGACTTTAAAAGTTTCTTGTTTTCTATATACTTCCTTATATATTTTCAATATACCTTTTTTATAATCACAAAGCATGTTATTTGAAATAGTAAACATTGGTTCAACATTTTTAAAAACTCAGTTTAAAATATGACTCCAGTTTCACTATGGGGAAATCTAACATTTTAAATGTTCTAGGTCTAGGACAATAAAATCTGGTTAGCCCCTAGGGGCCAGAAAGGACTACACAAAGCAGCTGTTCTGTGGGAAAGGAAAGCTGAGGAACCAGCCCCAGGGGCTTTCTGGTGCTGCACAGGGGGCTCATGTGGGTTCTCTGAAAGCTCCTGTACCCAGCATACCCAGTACACCAAAGACCAATTGAACCAGCACCTCTGAGGTGGAGCCCAGACCTGACGTTTTTGAGATTTTCCAGGTGACTCCACCATGCAGAACAACTGCATAAGGAAGTGTTAGCTCCAATATCCTCTTTCACAGATGTCCAAAGTTAGGTCCCCTTTATGTCTATTCAGCACTGCATCAGGCCTAGCTCTTTGTGAACAGGGAAGACTATTGCTCAGTATGAAACCCTACAAAATCAGCACGCACTTGTGAAGGCAGGCTGGTAAATGCCACTCCCCACTCACCATCTGCTCTCCTTGGATTCTTTGCAGGAGCTACAGTGACAGCTGTTTCCTGGATTCCCCCCTGTATCCAGAACTAGCTGATGTCCAGTGGTACGGCCAGGAGAAAGCCAAGCCAGGGACCCTTGTGTGAACCAGCTGGCCTCAATCTGACCACCTCAACGCCATTCTGAGATCACCTCACTGCCTCTCATTTGCCTTACCCAGACACACTATCACCCTGCACCAGCTTCGGCCCTCAGCACTTTTCCTCCTGTCTCCGCATCCCCTCACAACTCAAAAACCTGACTGAGGAGACATTATGGAAGGTTCCGGTCCCACTGTGTTTCCCCTGGCTCTCTTGCCCACAGATAGCCAGGCACCTGTCCTTAAAGGTACCTTAGTGGCTTCCCCCTGCCATGACAGCCCCAGGCCTGGAACCATCAGGGAAGCTGGTTGGCCTCGAATTTCTGTGGACAAGTGTTACAGAGGACAGGGAAGGAGACTATTGCGGTGGCCCAGAAAGTCTGTTAAGCTGAGGCCAGCCTGCCACCTAGAGGTGCCAACCAGGCACTTCAGGAACAGGCCGCCTAGAGGGAAGGCTCTTGACACCTTGGGCAGTGGCTCTTGGGGGAGTGGGGAGGAATGAAACAGGATGCTCAGCACATCAGAGATGCATCAGAGGATCACAATCAGTTCTATGCTGCCAAAGATTTTAAAAAATTAAAACACAAAAAAATGAGAGGGGCCAAGAGGAAGACATTCTTTGTGTAACAAAATCTTTCAAATTCTAAAATGCTACAACACCCAAGTCCAAGTCAACCATTTGTAAACTGTTTCCCCTCTTTATGCCTCTCCCTAACATCCACCTTCTCTCTCGGGAGATCCTGGAAAACTCAGTGATGTGACGCGAAAGTCGGATCTCCATGAGTCTGGATGCTGAGGACAGACCTTTGGGGAGCAGCGGAGTGTGCTATCAGCCCTGGTCAGTGCCCAACCCCAGGACACAGCTGCTTTCCTTTTGGGATTTGTAGGAAACGTACGGTGATAATGCCAAAAGTGGTTCTCTCTCATTAAAACAACCTGTAAACGATCCTGTTTTTTTTTTTTGTTTGTTTGTTTATGCACAAGGTGTTTCATTATATTTTTTATGGGAAACCGAGGGAAAAGCACATTGCAATTCAAGTGTTTAACTGTTGTGGCTCATTTTATGTTTGTTAGCACTTGTGTGACAAAGAGCTCAGATCCAACTTCAGTTATCAATGTGTCACTTATTCAAAAACCCAACTATGCCCTTAGATAGAAAGATTTTACTCATATTCTACTAAGGCAGAGTAGGGTTGAAAAAAATACCAGCTCTCAGGGGGCCCACATGCCTACAACAGTGTCAGCCACCTGATGTACCACACTTGTCTGAAGGTACCAAAAGAAGAAAGAAGAGGAAAAAAAAACAAAACGGTGTGGGAGCTGCACGTTTACATGTGCTTTGAGCTATGCTTAAAACACAACTGGAAAGCCATCAATCTTCACAGGCCTCAAAACTACTTTTATAATAATAACAAGTGCACACTCTTAGTTGAGTATTCAAAATGGCACAAACATGGTCTCCACAGAGGTGGTATGCTGTGCTTATTGGCACAAGTAGGGGGAGGGGGGAGGGGGAAAGGGGATATTTTTTCCTCACTTGTAATGACTTACTGGAAAGGCATTGGGCAACCAGAGACAAGAGCCAAGATGGAGGTAGTTTTATGGGAGAGCAGGACTGAAGTTAGCTTTAGCATAAAAAGAAAAATCTTTGTTCTTTATGTATATGTAATCCAAGAATAACAATAGACTCCACCAGACCAGGAGGGTATGGATGGACATTAAACAAAATAACTAACCTGGTGCACCCTCTGCTGCAGTGGGCAAAGCACGTGGATTCATAGCTGGCTGGGCCATCTGGATGATTCAGGGCCTGGTCTGTGAGGCCCTGTGCATGGCTGGGCTAGTGATAGCAGCTTGCGGAAGGGATTACTATTCACAGAACAATTTAGGGGTAAACCCTGCAGAATACATAAAACTGGATATAATGTTAAAATGATTCTGGGGATTGATGGGAGGAGGTATTTTTTGTTGTTGTTGCCCTTATTCTGATGGTCAAAGCTACAAATAGCAGATTTTTTTTCCTCCCCACTTGGAAATGTTATACATTTGGCCATTTTTTCTTTCTCCCAAAACTGATACATAGATAATCAAACTGGACTATGTACAACAGGAGCAGTCAGTCAAAAGGGAAATAGAAAAGTTGACAAGGTTCTACAACATGTACAGTATTGGAGCATCAAGTCTGAAGTCAATCAGGTCAAGCTTTAAGCCCAGTTGGGTTACAAAGAATGAGAGATGAACATTCTTTCCAAACACCTGGGTTCTGGATTCTGGGGGCAGAAAGAAATGGAGCAGGAGAGGGATTATAATGCAGACCAACATCACAATAGTCTGGTAGTAAAGACAGAGATTAAGTAAAACAGGTTTTACTGTTTAGCTGTGTTCAGTTACTACGAAGTGTACATAAAGTATTAGTCCTTTGAGACTGACATGATTAATGAATGATCAATGTGGTGGGAAACAATAGAGTAATTGTACACAAGCACTTGCAAGCTCTTTATAGATCCCTATTTCTTTAAAACAAAAGATGAACCATAAAGCCTGGTTTGATATAAAGCCCCATTGGATTCTGTAGACATGTGTAAGAAACTACCTGTTTAGCCAGAAGACTGGTAAAAAAAACACACCTATATCAGACTGTTGCTAGCCAGGTGATTTTTTTTTTTATTTTATTATATGGAGGTGATTGTTGAAGAAGTTAAAATTCCAATTTGTTTTCATTCAGTATTAGTTTAGTTCTAAATATAGCAAACCCCATCCAGGTGCTATCAGATGACCAGTTACTGCTTAGTTAACTAGGTGTAAAGTTTTTCATACACAATGTCAATAGTTTATTACAAGTTGTGTACAATGGACTCTAGTTTAATAATGGTGGAGAGAAGGATTAGATTGCTCCTGAAACTGACTGTAGAGCATGTAAAATGATTTTACTGGATTCTGTTCAACTGTAATCAATGAAAAAGATGTATGTTGTAGACAAAATTGCAGAATTAAAAAGAAATCTGCTTTTAATTTATTCTTTTTGTATTAAGAATTTGTATAGTACCTTTACATTTTGCAAAACAGTGTTGTCGACACTTATTAAAGCATTTTCAAAATGAAGAGATCTCAGTTGCTGCTTGGCAATCTTGTTTGTTTCTAGGTGACAAAAGCTTAAGTTGCTTTGGAAATCTGTAACTCTAGTGCTAGTGTCCTTACCAGGCTCATTTTTTAAAGTCAACTTGCAGATGCTATTCTTTTTATTAAATTTTGTAAATTTCATTTTTAAGTACAGTTTGAATTCAACTTTATTTTGTATTAATTTTGGTTATACAGCACAGCGGTTGGACAATCATATACTTTACAAGTGTTTTCCTGATATTTCCAGTACCCACCTGGCACCATATGTAGTTATTACAATATTGTCAACTATGTTCCCTATGATGTACTTTACTTCCCCATGACTATTTTGTAACTACCAATCTGTACTTAATCCCTTCTTCTTTTTTACCGAACCCCTTAACAGTCCTCCCCTCTGGCATCCATCAGTTTGTTCTCTGTATCTATGTGTGTTTCTATTTTGTCTATTAATTTATTTTGTTCTTTAGATTCCACATATAAGTGAAATCATATGGTATTTGTCTTTGACTTATTTTACTTAGCTTAATACTCTCTAGGTCCATCCATTCTCTCATTAGATCTTAATCTTTAATATGATGGGATACTATTCCATGGTATATATGTACCACAGCTTCTTTTTTTTTTTAATCCACTCATCTATTGTACAGATGCTATTTTTATTATCTTGTTAGATGTTGTAGACAAGGTCAGTTCATTTACTAGAGGCTAATTCTTATTCTATTTTTATTCTCCTTTTGTTACTTAGAGATTATATATTCTCAATTATGTATCTTCCCTTCTTCATTAAAAGTATATGAGATTAGAGATCACACTTTGTCAGGATGCTAGGTTAGTGTTTGTATCATTGTTCATTATAAAGAGTTACCCATGTGCAGCAGGGGCACTGTCTCCACAGAGCAGCCCCTGGTGGAAGAGACACTGTAGGACCCTGGATGTCAGCCCTTCTCAATCTCCAGTGATCCCTGGTTCTCTGTGGGATGCATAGGGCCAATCAGGGAAACAGGCAGGATGTTCAGGCTTTTTACTACCACTGCTGTGCTCATACCACAGCTCAAATTCTGTCCCGACCCTCCAGGTCATAATCACCAAAGCAAACTCATTAGTCAACAGAGCCAAATATCAACAATATAATGAATAAAATTTCTTTTGAGAGACAAAAATTTTTAAACTTCTTCTAATGCCACTTCTTCAAAATGGACTCGCCCAGGCTGTGGTATTTTGTGGAAGAGCCACACTCAAGGGGTCAATGAGCCGCATGTGGCACGTGAGCCGCAGTTTGCTGACCACTGCAATAGCCAACTGGGCCTGCAGGTCCAAAGAAACCCATTTTTAAGGGCATAAAGGTAACTGGCTGACTTCAGGAGGGAATTTGCTGTAATTGAATCCCTGCCCCCTAGTCTAAGCCAATATACATTTCTTCTTTAGCAGGAAACTAAAATCTGGCAGCCAATAACATCCATGGATGAAAAGTCCTCCCCAGATGGAAAGCCCTTGCTGAAGTATTTGCCACCACAGCTAACCCTGCCAAAAATGAGAGCAATTGCCCTGGCCAGTTTCTCAGTGGTTAGAGCTTCAGCCTACAGACCAAAGGCTAATGGGTTCAATTCCTAGTTAAGGGCACATACCTTGGTTGCAGGTTCA
Source organism: Lasiurus cinereus (assembly GCA_011751065.1). Lineage (NCBI taxonomy): Eukaryota > Metazoa > Chordata > Mammalia > Chiroptera > Vespertilionidae > Lasiurus > Lasiurus cinereus. The sequence goes on from JAAGEH010002534.1 coordinate 29,666,001, forward strand.
ATCCCCAGTAGGGGTGTGAGCAGGAGGCAACCACTTGATATGTCTCTCTCATGTGGATGTTTCTCTCCCCTTCGCCACTTCTTTCCACTATCTAAAAATCAATGGAAAAATTATCCGCACCCTATGGATGAGGCTTAAAAAAAGAGAGAGCAATCCACTGAAAATGCAAAGCATGTTGGAAGGGAGCCTATTAAGATAGCATTTTATACTTCCTAAAGCTTTCCATGGAAAAGCAACCAGGATCCCTGTAGCTCAAGATAATCTACACTAATCCTATATAATAAAGAGCTAATAGGAAATGGACATCAAAGTCATGCTCTCATGCCATAACGGCTCAGACACTCAACACTGGGGAGAGAGGAAAGAGGACCAGCCAGTCTGCAGCCTGAGAGAGGGACAAGCCCCCTACCTCGTGGTCCCAGGCACCAACTGCTGGGGCTGTGGCCCAGGAGAAGGACAAGCTGCCTGCCTCATGGTCCTGGGCACCAACGCTTGCACCTGCAGCCTAGGAGAGGGACAAGCCACCCATCCACCCTGCAGGCCTAGGTGCCTGCGGCTGCAGCCCAGGCAACGTGCCTGCGCATGATCCCCTGAGGCTGCAGCCAGCCTGGGTGAAGCCATCCAGGATTCTGGGTGCCTGCAGCCAGCCAGAGAGAAGGAAGCCCAGATCTTGGGTGCCTGAGACTGGCCAGAGGAGTGAATCCTGGGTTCTGGGTGCGGGGCTAGACAGAAGTGGTTAGGGGAGATCAGGTTAGTAGTGAAGCAGTTAGGGGCAATTAGGCAGGCAGGCAGAAGGGTTAGGGGTGACCAGGAAGGCAGGCAGGTGAGTGGTTAGTAGCTAGCGGTCCCAGATTGCGAGAAGCAGTCAGACATTCCCCGAGGGGGTCCCAGATTGGAGAGGGTTCAGGCTGGGCTAAGGGACCCCTTTCATGCATGAATTTCATGCACTGGGCCTCTAGTCTATACTAATAAAAGCCTATGTGGCCATCACACCCTTATGCCATGATGTCCTCATGCCCTCATGCTGTAACAATCCATCATCAAGAGTCTGTGTGCACACGCAGGTGGGTGGGGACTTGATACTGCATGTGCGACAAGTCCTGCAGTTCCACGCAGCAATACTAGGGGCAGGACCCCTAGCTCTGGCCTACCTCTTTGGGGCAATCCATTGAGGTGCCCAAGATGGGTGGGCAGGGCCTGCCTCTTTAGGGAGATTCATTGCAAGGCTCTCACACTGTGAGAGGGCACAGGCCAGGCTGGGGACAACCTCTGCCCCACAAGTGCACAAATTTCATGCACCAGGCCTCTAGTTTCAAATAAATAGGGATCTTCCACAAGTCTTATGCATGTAAATACACCACAGCTCAGGAAATAAATCTCACAGCCACTTATTAAGTTCTATCACACAAAAGCAACTTGCACATGGGAAGGTGGAACTTTTTCATTGCTTCTTTACTCCTTCCTACCTTTCACCACACACACACACACACACACACACACACACACACACACACACACTCTCCCTCCTTACATGGTGCCAGCAAGGCAATTTGGTTATTAGAAAATACAAAATAAACACCAAACTTCAGTAAAAGCATCAGAAATAGTCAGACCTTTCCTTCCTCTCTTCCTCAATACCAGATTAAAAAAAAAACACCAAAAACTCAGACATAAAGTTCTCTTTAAAAAGAGGGGTATCAGAAAACTACAGATGAGAGCTAGCAAGCAGGCACCAGGCCCCAGTTGAAGTCATTCATTGAATTTAAGAGACCTATATTATATTTGGGGCTGGAGGGAGGAGGGAAGACATGTAAACTTAGAAGACCATAGAAAGTAATAAGAAATAAGGGATAGTGGAAGATTTAGAATCTGACAAGGAAGAGGAACATATTTCCTCAAGTCAGGTAAGAAAAGCTGCTGGCAGGTGTAGAAGTGGAAAGAGACCTTTGGCTTGCTCCATATTCAACCTGATGTGAGAAAAGATAGGAGAGGCCACCCTCCCAGTGAGTGGGTCAGTAGATAGCAGGGTACAGTCAGCATGCAGCAGAGTGCCAGGGATTAGAATATAAAATAGCCCAAGAGGAAATGAAGGCAAAGAATGTCCTCCAGGCATCACTTAGGTCCCAGGTGGCACTGGACACTCAGTAGCTGTGAATTCCCTCCTGGAACTTACTAGCTAGGGCCTGGAAGGAGACTGATGGAATGGCACAGGCTTAGGTTCTGCAGAGGACAAAGAGGTAAGAGAGTAGAAGGTCCTAGTGAAAGAGTGACCGAAATGATAACAATGGCTTTTAGATGGACTAGAGAGAAAGTGCAAACAGGAATCAAGCAGAAAACAGAGGAGTAAATAGGATGCCCTGAAGAGGCCCAGAAACAAAAGAATGAAGGAGCAAGGGAGCAAGGAGGTAAATACTCATTTTCCCATAACCTTGCCATAACCTTACCACACACTCTGATAATCATCACATGGAAAAGTCTCTTTGTCAGGCTGATGCAGCTAGTGAATGTCACCTGAGCTTGGGGTTGCTGGTCACACACCTGGGTCTCATTCCCTGTGTGCAGGAGCTGCAAATCCGGCTGGCTATTGTATCAGGAGACCAAATCCACACCAACGGACAGAAATTTGATAAAAACAATTGCTTAACCAGTTAGCAAAGAGGTGACAGAGCAAAGGGGGGATGCTGAGACCTCACAGAGATGATGAGCACAGGAAGCAGCAACTGCCCTTAGGGATGGGCAACAAAGATAAGGGATGGTTAGAAGGGAGAAGCTGGTTTAATGGTTAGAAGGGTGCAACCTGCGGAGCTGAGAGTCAGACCTGAGGAGTGGATACTGCTCTGTTGGAACCTATGTCCTGGGACCTTAGCGGGACCCCTCAGAGCCTGGTTTCAAACCTCCAAAGAGGGGGCACCAGCTGACAGTGCTCTGACCTCTGAGTTGCACAATGAAGTCATGCAGGCTGTGCCATCACTATTAGGGACAAGAAGTTAACAAGAGGAGAAAATCCCTTCTTCCTTCCCTAGTTCCAGTCTGTCATGTGCTTACTATTGGTGGATCATCTACCAAAAAGCCAAACAGAAAAGAAATTTGTGGCCTGCAGAGTCTCATTGTCACCAGGCAGAGCATGGAAGGCACAGGGGAGCACAGAGAGAACAGCTGCACCACCAGCACCTGTAGCCCAGCAGTCTAGCCTTCACCTCTGAGCCGTGGCTAGTGAACCAATTAACAGTCCCAAGTCCCTAGTCAAACTAAACGGTTCTAAATCAAGAAGAGCCTCTACAATCTACTGCTGAAGGACAAGCCAATGGGTATTGAATGAGTGAATGAATGAATGAATGAGTTTACACCAGACCATGTAAAACACTGATCATAAAATCCTCCCAGAGGATTCAGCCATCGATAACAAATGCAAAATCTGTTTCCATCACAAAATCAAACTCTTGCTTAATTCCATTCACATTACTCCTATTAGTTCTCCCAGACTTGTTACTGTTACAGAAGAAGGTTTGTTCTTACTGCTCTCCAATGTTCTCCTCAAACAAAATATTTTAAAATCTATTTTTCTAATAATTTTTCCAAGTATATTTTTCACTTAGCAAGTTTGAAATTATTTAATTTTCAAGGTCATGCATTCTATTTGTTTGTCTGTTGTTAAATGCAGGCACTATCTGGTACCTTATTCTTAAGCATTATCTCAAACCTACAGGAGTCATCCAGAATGCTATCTGATGACATTCCTGGGACTTTAGGCAATATTACTGTTACCATAGAATTCAGTCACCAGGCCCTAGGATTTAACTAGATGCTGTTTATTGAAACTGAACTTCATTGAATCATTTTCCATTCTGGTCTCAACATTCTAATATATTGCTCATTCTTCTGACCAAACTTACTATACCTTTCAAACTATTGAATATACATAATCTCTGCTTCCCTGATTTTTGAGGTGACTTTCCCTCCTGCTATCTTATATAACAAAAAGGCAATATGCAAATTAACCCTCACACCCTCACAAGATGGCTGCTTATGACCAATGGGGGTTTGTGAAGGATGATCAAACAACTGAACAAGCAGGCTGTGTGGGACAACTGGGCTGGCAGGGGTGTTAGTTAGGGATGACCAAATGACTGATTGGTAGGCTGCATGGGGCTACCAGGCCAGCAGGGTGGGGCATGAATTTGTGCATGAATGCTAATTTCTTTTCAACCTGAGCCTACACCCTATCCCTTCTAGTCTCTTGTTGTCTATAAATCTGACAAATATAACTCTCTGTATAATCATATGAATCAGTCATTAAAATGTTTAACAGGACAGTAATGAGGTCACTAAGAACCTATGCAGATGTTAGTAGCATGCATCAAGTACACATGGACTCATTATTCAGTGTTCCATGGCTTTCCTCACTAAACAAGCTGTGAGTCATCTGATTGTATTGTCATGTTTACCTCTGTCCACCAAAATATTATTGTGTTTAGGTCAAACATCTTTCCCAAATTCAGATATAATATGATGACAGATTACCCAGGACCACAAAAGTTTACGGAAAAATAGAAACCAAAGCTAACCTTGTGAGTAAAAAGACAAACATTCCTCTGCAGCCTCTGTGCATTGACAGTTGATTTCAGATCTGGAATTATCCGGTAGGAAATTTGATGTACTGACAGAAACCCTAGTGTAGATCTCTTTTCCACCTAGTCTTCTCTCCATGTGATCACACAGAAGACAGAGACTGACTAGTTATCCATAATCCAACCTGAAACCATGTCCATTCTCTGAACAGCAGTCGGACCTCTGAAGTGGTGGGCCTCTGCACATGGGGACTATTACATAGAGCCCATGGTGGGTGTGTAAACAAGATTAATTACTGGCCCTGGAGTCAAATAGCTAAAGGATGAGATCGATTCACTTTGCCCCCCCACACCTTCCACTTACCAGGAACCTTAAAATAAAAGCTACAAAATGTAAAGACAGAAACCAATGAAGACAAATGGCTCCTTTTCTAAAGCAAGCCTGGCAACTTGTGAGGAAGGAAGAGAGGAAGAAAAACAAAGTAGAAAGCAAGGAATTTCTAAAAGACTTTGAAGGTCCCAGAGAAGCCTATAGCCAGCCCTCAGAAGATTTTAATTTAAAAATAAAGCATCCTGGCTGGTTTTGTTCAATGGTTAGAGTGTTGACCTACGGGCTGAAGGGATATGGATTTGATTCCAGTCAGCATACCTGGGTTGCAGGCTCGATCCCTAGCCCTGGCGAGGGCACGTGCAGGAGACAACCAGTTGATGTGTCTCTCTCACATGAATGTTTCTCTCTCACTCTGTCTCTCCTCCCGCTCCTTCCATTCTCTCTAGAAAAATCAATGGGAAAAATATCTGTGGGTGAGGATTAACAAAAATAAAATCAAACATCTAGCAGGTTCTACAAATAGTTTTACTCAAATTTTGTAAGCTTAATTTTAAAAGGGCATATACACATTTTTAGCACAGATTTCCATATTTCTATGTATGTAAATTTTAACAATGGACATTTACTGATAACATTTCCAATATTTAGATCCCTAAATTTCCGAAAAAAAATGTCCAAATAGGTTAAGTGTTTTTTTTTTCTTTTCCTTTTTGTAGTTTATACAAAATAAACTTTCACCTGATTTTCATATATAAGAACTAGAAACCCAATGCATGAAATTTGTGCACTCCAGGGGTGGGGGAGGTCACTCAGTCCAGATTGCGAGAGGATGCAGGCCAGGCTCCACAATAGGAGCCCTGGAAGGATGTAGGACAGCTCCAGGGCCTGTTTGGCCCGTCTTACTCAGTCCCCATTGGCCAGACCCCAGCAGCAAGCTAACCTACCAGTTGGAGCATCTACTCCTTGGTGGTCAGTGCACATCATAGTGAGTGGTTGAGTGGTCTTAGCATGTCATTAACATATTACATTTTGATTGGTTGAACAGATGACCAGATATCCAGACACTTAGTATATTAGGCTTTTATTATGTAGGACAAGAGGCCTGGCTCATGAAAATTCATGCCCTGTAGGCCTGCCCCTCAGTCCGGCCTGCCCCTCTCAGAGTCCGGGAGCTCTCAGGGGTGGGAGGCAACCTGGCAATCAGGGGAAGGCAACACCTCATCACACCACTGCTGCTGCCACTGCCAGCAGTGCAAGCCTCCACCAGCCCTGGTTACCTGAGCTTTGGGTGGCCCTGGGAAGCTGGGAAGCCACTATCTGAGGCTTGCTTGCACCTCTGGCTGGCTCAAAGCCTGCCTGAACCTTGGGCTGGCCCAAAGCCTGCCTGCACCTTGGGCTGGCCCTGGGAAGCTGGGGGGCTAAAGGGAATGGTGAACTTCGGAAGCAGGTATGCATGCCGCCCCAGTGGGGCTGAAGGGACTGGGTCCTGCCATCTTGTGGCTGTGGGTGCTGCCATCTTTGAGGGTGTGGCAGTCATTTAGCATATTTCCTCTTTATTAGGATGAGAATTGTAGCAAGAGGAAAGGCAAGTGATCTGGATTCTTTCTGCAGTGATAGTAACCTATCCACTCATTCCAATGCTAAGGAGCATGCAACTAACAGAACTATCCAAGAATAAAGTTTATAGCCATGAAATAAAAATATTTTCTTTGATGAAACCAACTGGCTCTCTTATAGAAGCAAATAAAAACAATATTTAGCCTCATTAGCTTGTGGCTCAGATTATGGAGCCCACAAAGTCACCCAGGAAGGCCAGCATTTCCTTGTCGTGAATACAGATACTGAGAGCACAGAAATAAGCAACGTCATTCCCACTTTGCTGTCAGTCCTTGTCTCCTGTTCTGGTCCTATCACTGTAACTACTGCACTTAAATTCTTACCTGCTACTCTCAGAAGGCACAGCCACCCAAAGCCCCCTCCTCACCCTCAGCTTATGGCCCCACCAAGCAGTGTCCCATGTCCAGTCTCCATTACTGGTTCACTAGGCCCTTCTTTTCTTGGTCCCCTCCACCAACTGACAGCCTTCCACTCTTCCCTTTCTAAACTCTGCCCTAGCAGCACTTGGACACCAGAACTCTTTCCCCTGTACCCAGAACCCACTCAGGAGGAAAGACATGGGAATAAGGGTCTCATCTTCCCCTCCAGGGTTCTACTACAGCTGCAGACCTGAAATGGGAGAGTAAATGTTGGCAGCCTGACCTAGAACATTTTCTCATAGAAACTAGCATAAAGAGTGGTCAAATTATATTGTATCATTAGTTCAGCTATATTAAAAATTAAGTTGCCTGGCCAGAGTGGCTCAATGGTTGAGCGTCAACCTATAAACCAGAAGGTCACGGTTTGATTCCCAGTCAGGGCACTTGCCTGGGTGTCAGGCTTGGTCCCCAGTGTGGGACATGCAGGAGGCAGCCGATCAATAATTCTCTCTCATCACTGATGTTTCTATCTCTCTCTTCCTCCCCCTTTCTGTCTGAAATCAATAAAAATATATTTTTATAAAATAATTAAATTCTTATAGCTGGCCTAGAAAAAAAAACACCTGCAAAACATGGTTTCTATATCAAAATTTGTTCTAAGATACAACCACTAATCCATAAATTTTGAAATTCAATCCCATTCATGACATGAACATTACCTATATCCAGTACATGATCTAAAGAATCTTTACACCTACCTTAAAAATGACTAAAAAATATAGTGTTGTCTGAAAGTTTAATAATGAATGCCTAACAAAACATCAGAAAATAAAAGGTGTTTTTTATTTTACTACTCATTTCACATTTATTCTTAAATCTCCTGTGTAGGAAACTCCCACACTAAATGAACATAATATATACACAACCTAGAGAAATAATCATACTTCCAATGCACAGCATGATATTTTCCTTCACATATCCTCTCTGCAACATGAATTTAATAATATTTGTTGTGGATCACTCAATATCAGCAGGAAGATTCTAGAAAATAAAATAAAATAAAATACAGGTATCCTCCCACAATCACATCAAAATTACATCTAAACTACAGAACAACTGTCATTCAGAATTGTTTGAAATCTGGCTGAATGGAAGCCCAACTAAAGAATTAAAGAAGAAGCCACATTGAGGCTGGTAGGAGAGGCTGAGGTGTGAAATGTCCTGGTCCATGTGGCATCATTTTCAACAGGAGGGTTATCTTGGCCATAAAGTTTCCCCATAAGGAGCAAGGGGTTCCAGCTTCACACCAGGACACCAATGCTGGAAAGAGAAGTTCCCATGACTTTTGGCTGTGAAACCAGCAGGGATTGTGACTAAGTGACCAGAAGGGTTACTGGAGTCCCAAGCAGTTATTCTTAAAGAGCTGGTGCATGGACTTACTTGGACTCAATCCCTTGGAGCTTGACTAATGGGGCAGTAACTTGAAAGGATCCAGGGACATACAGGGAGGAATTAAGTACTCAGGGGAAGCTTTATTCCAGAAAAGAAAGTGCTGGCAGAGGTCATTGTGTCTTTGCTGAGACCTCCCTGCCACATAACTGACAAGCAGTCACCATCATTCTGGCTCAAATGGTTTGCCTGGCCCTGGTGACTGCCTGAGACCCAAACCTACCCAATTTTTAATACTACCCAAGCTGTTTGTAGTGTCTTTTCCATATGATTGGCCTGTGCTGGCTCAGGCTTCAGACTTTCCTAAAATCTCTTAAACAAGCAACATCTGGACTCATCATAACTCATATCTCTTGCTAAGTGGTTCCAGGCCTGGCACTAGCAGTACCTTGCCTTGGTTCACAGCTTGGCCTCCCCTGAGCACTTTCAAGCCCAACACAAGTAGCAGTCATCTGCAGATCACTCTGTATCTTGTGCTGGGTGGTTCCAAGTGAGGCACAGGCAATAGCTGACTTTGCACTTACCAGAAAACTGTAGAGCAAGTGCATCTGCTGGTCATCTTCAGACCATGTCAGATTATAACCCTATCACATTCACAAATAACACACTCAAAGGGCAGATTCAGTGAGCACCAAAGCCTCAATGAAGCAAGTCCTCTTCCATAACATTGGCTCCTGCACAGCAACTCTTCTGTTGTAGTCACAGCTGATTCACATAGGCAATTGGCCTGGGATTCAATCCCTCCCAGTGAGGCCAACAACAATCAAAGCTCAACTACAACAGGGTAGTGCACACAGCCCACACAGGGACATACCTAAAGTACTTATCTCAGCTATCTCAGGAAACTGGGCCATTGGGTCCTATAAAACACCTAGTTCATAAGGCCATTCTACCAATTCCAAGAGACATAGCAGCTCTACCTAATATATAAAAATATGCACAGCAAATCATTTAAATGCAGAGGCAAAGAAACATGTCACAAATGAAAGAACAGAAGAAATCTCCAGAAAAAGTGCTAAATAAAACAGAAGCAAGCAAACTATCAGGTACAGATTTCAAAACAATGGGCATAAGGATTCTCAAAGATCTTAATGAGAACTTCAAAGAACTTAGTGAGAATATCAATCACATAAAAAATGACCAGTTAGAAATGAAGGATGCAGTAACTGAAATGAAGAATAATTTACAGAGGATGATGAGAATCAAATCAGTGTTTGGAATATTATGAATAAAAAAAATCTAATCAGGAAAGCAAAAATAAAAAAGAATACAAAAATATGAAGATAGTGTAAGGAGCCTCTGGAATATTTCAAGCATATCAGTATTTGAATTATGGAGATTCCAGAAGTCTTCTTCAAGAAATTGAAAACCTATTTCAAAAAATACTAACAGAAAATTTCCCTTACCTGATTAAAGAAATAGACATACAAGTCCAGGAAGCACAGAGTCCCAAACAAGATGAACTGACAGAGGCTCACACCAAGACACATCATAATTAAAATGCCAAAGATTAAAAACAGAGAGAGAATCTCAAAAGCAGCAAGAGAAAAGTAGTTAGTTATCTACAAGGGAGCACTAATGATTGTGGGTTGTTTTCTCAACAGAAACTTTGCAGGCCAGAAGGGAGTGGCAAGAAATATTTAAAGTGATGAAAAACAAGGAACTACAATCAAAATTACTCTACCCAGAAAAGCTATCATTTAGAATTGAAGGTAAGATAGAGAACTTCACAGACAAAAAATAATAAGCAAAAGAAGTTTATCACCACCAAACCAGTATTACATTAAATGTTGAAAGTTCTTGAAGAATAAGAAGGAGGAGGAGAAGGAGGGGGAAAAGGAGGAGAAAAAGATAAGATAAAAATAAATACATATCTATTTCCCTAGCCAGTTTTGCTCAGTGGGTAGAGTATGGGCCTTTGGACTGAAGGGTCCCAGGTTCAATTCTGGTCAAGGGCATGTACTTCATTGCAGGCTCAATCCCAGGCCCTGGTCAGGGCACATATGGGAGGTAACCAATGGATATATCTCTCTCACATTGATGTTTCTCTCTCGCTCTCTCTCTCTCTCTCTCTCTCTCTCTCTTCCCCTCCCTTCCACTTTGTCTAAAAATCAAATAAATGGGAAAAAATATTCTTGGGTGAGGATTAACAATCCTATATAATAAAAGGCTAATATGTGAATAGACTGAATGACTGAAGGACCTGTTACTAGCACTGACCAGCGGGTAGATGCTTAACGCTAGAGCTGCCCCCTGGTGGTCAGTGCACTCTCACAGGGGGAGAGCAGTTCAGCCAGAAGCCCGTAGCCTGGCTCATGGCTGGTGAGTGCAGCAGGGGTGACAGGAGTGGGCCTAAGCTGTCAGTTGGACATCCCCCAAAGGCTCCCAGACTATTAAACTCCTGATTTCAGGCCAGGCTGAGGGGATACCCCCTCCCTCCAAGTGCATGATTTTCATGCACCGGGCCTCAAATAAATGAATAAATAAATAAATATCAACAATTGAATCTAAAAATTAAATAAATAAAGAAGGAATCTAATGAACAAAATAAACTGGTGAATAAAATGTAACTAGAGGCATGGAAACATGAAATAGACGGACGAATCTCAAAGGGAAGGGGGCAAGAAGAGGGGGGAAGAGATTAACCAAAGATTTTATATGCATATATATATTATCCAGGGACATAGAAAATAAATAGGGTGGATAAGGCCTGGGGTAGAGCAGAATCCAGGTAGAGGGAGCAAAGAGGGGGACAAAGTGGATACATGGATATTGTTGCTACCTTCTAACAGAAGAGTGTTTCATCACAGCAACTATTTCTGAGCCACGAATACACCACATGAAAAGTGGAAGAAACCTCAGTGTGGAAAGGAAAAGACTCAGAGGCTGTGAAACAGCAACAGACACCTGGCTCACCTAGGTAGTGCTCCAAGCACCTCCTGAATGAACCCACTAGAGGCATGAACCCAGACTTGACTTTGCTGAGTAAGCACGCACCATGCTCTCTTTCAGTGTTGTGAGGGCTTTATTTAATCAGCAATCTTTAAGTTATACACCAGGAATTATACAAACTTTCTTAAAATTGAAACAGTGGAGAGCTATTATGCAATCAATATGAGGTGTCAAGAAGCATTTTTGTGTGCTGTATAGTAGGCCATTCCTCTTCCCTAGGCCCTGATGAGGAATTTATTTCCCCTCTCATTTTTTTTAATTTTAATAAATCGTTATTGTTCAGATTATTACAATTGTTCTTTTTTCCACACCATATCTCCCCTCCATCTTGTTCCCACCCCACCCTCTGCCCCTTACCTCACCCCCATTGTCCTCATCCATAGGTGTATGATTTTTGTCTAGTCTCTCCCTACATCCTCCCTCACCTCTTTTCCCCTGAGAATT
>JAAGEH010002534.1:29710103-29733346 GCA_011751065.1 Lasiurus cinereus
AGAAAGTCAGAAACATCGATGAGAGTGAGACATCGATCAGCCGCCTACTGCACGCCCCACACTGGAGATGTGCCTGCAGGCAAGGTACATGCCCCCGACGGGAATCAAACCTGGGACCTTTCAGTCCGCAAGCTGATGCTCTGTCCACTGAGCCAAACCGGTCTCGGCAGTACCAGGTAGTTTTGAGAACAGTGGCTTTGTAATATAGCTTGATATCTGGTATTGAGATACTTCCCACTTCTTTTTCTCAGGATTGCTGCAGCTATTTGAGGTCATTTTTTTATTCAAGATGAATTTTTTGGAGAGTTTGTTCTAGGTCTGTTAAATATGCCATTGGCATTTGACCCAGTGATCCCACTTCTAGGAATATATCCCAAGAAACTAGAAACACTAAACAGAAAGGATATATGCACCCCTATGTCTTAGCAGCACAATTTACAATAGCTAAGTTTTGGAAACAGCCTAAGTGCCCATCAGCAGGTGAGGGGATTAGAAAACTATGGTACATCACACAATGGAATACTTTGCTGCTGTATTTTTACCATTTGAAACAGCATGGATGGACCTGGAGAGCATTATACTAAGTAAAATAAATCAGTCAGAGAAAGATAAATATCACATGATCTCACTCAATTGTGGAATCCAGGACTTATAGCTCCTAACCACTCACCTGCCTGCCTGCCTGATTGCCCTAACCACACTGTCTGGTGGCCTGCTTGACCCTAACTGCCCCTCTGCCACTGGCTGGCTCAACCCTGAATGCCCCCCCGCTGCCAGCCTGATCAATCCCAACTGCCCCATACCAGTGTGCTTGACCCAACTGCCCCCCCATCACCAGCCTGCTCATCCCCAATTGCTCCCTTTACTATCCTTCTCACCCCCACCTCCCCTCCCCATTGGCCTGCTCACCCTCAACTGCCCCCCTGCTAGCCTGCTCACTCCAAACTGCCCCTCCTGCTGTCCTGATCATCTCCAACTGACCCCCCACTAATAGCCTGCTAGCCCCAAACTGGCCCCCTTGCTGGTCTGCTAACCCCAAACTGTCCTCCCATTGGCCTGATCACTCCCTAAAGCCCCCCCTCCTCCAGTCTGATCACCCACAACTGCCCTCCCCTCTTGGCATCTAACTTCCTCTACCTTGGCCCTGCCACCATGGCTTTGTCCAGAAGAATGTCTGGAAGGTCTCCTGGAAGGTCTCCAAGTCTAATTAGCATATTATCCTTTAATTAGTATAGATAGAGGCCTGGTGCACAGGTGAAGGCCTGCTTGTTGGCCCTAAAGGATGTACCAAATCAGGGTGGGGGTTCCCTTGGGGTGTGGGGCAGCCTGGGTGCGGGGCCTGTGGTGGTTTTCAGGCAGGCCATGCCCCCATGGGAGTGAGGGTCCCTGCTGGAGGGGTGTAGCCAGCCTGGTTGAGGGGCTGAGGGCTGTGTGCAGGCTGGCCACAGCCCCTTCAGGATGGGGGTTCCTACTGGGATGCCTCATCAGCCTTGGTGAGGGGCTGATGGCTGTTTGCAGGCTGGCCACATTTCCTTCAGGGTGGTGGTCCCCACTGGAGTTCTTGACCAGCCTGGGTGAGGGACTGATGGCTATTTGCAGGCTGGCTGAGCCCCCCAGAGGGGACCCTCACCCTATGGGGGTATGGCCAGCCTGGATAAGGGGCTGAGGGCCATTTTCAGGCTGGCCACATCCCTACCCCCACAACCCAGGTGCCCAGCCACTCCTTCAGTGGCAGCCAGGGTGGGCAGGAAGCTTGGCTTCCTCTGTTGCCAAGGGCAACCCAAGCTTCCTGCTCACTCCATCTCCATGGTCACTGCCATCTTTGTTGGATTAATTTGCATATTTTCTCCTGATTGGTTGGTGGGCGTGGTGGAGGGACAGTCAATTTGCATGTTTCTCTTTTATTAGTGCATATATTGGATTGTTTATTTGAAAGTTGCTAAAAGAGTAACTCTCAAAAGTCCTCATCAAAAAAAGTAACTATATATGATAATGGATCACTTTGAAATATATACAAATATTGAATCATTATGTTGTACACCTGAAACTAATACAATATTATATGTCCATTGTACTTGAAAAAGTACAAATAGGAGAAACCAAGATGGCAGCATAGGTAAACACCTAAACTGTTGCCTTGCACAATTTCAGAACTCCAACTAAAAGACAAAACAGACATCATCCAGAACCACAGGAAGACTAGGTGAGTGGAAATTATCCAAATAGAAAGAAAGAGAAAAGCACACTGAAACTCAAAGGAGCTGCAGAAGGCAGAGATACAGAGGCATGCACACAGAGAAGGCTGGCAGCTGAGTACACAGCTGGCTTTCTCAATCAGGAGGGAGACAAAAGTTCCTGATGACTCTGAACTCCAGTTCTGGGCGAGACTCTTGAGACCCAGTGTCATCTGGAGAGAAATTGGACTATCAAAAAAGAGAAAAGTGGCAGAATCCAAGATGGCGGCATAGGTAAACACCTACACTGCTGCCTCATACAACAATTTCAAAATTACAACTAAAAGACAGAACGGACATCATCCAAAACCACAGGAAAGCTGGCTGAGTGGAAGTTCTACAGCTAGAAGGAAAGAGAGGGGCTCACAGAAACCCAGAGGAGCTGCAAAAAGCTGAGGTACGGAGACACAAGCACTGAGAGAGCGGGTGCCGGAGTACCTGGCTGGCTTTCTCTGGTGGGAGGGAAACGGAGACTCCCAATGGCATTGAACCCTTCTCTTACGACACTAAACCCCAGATCCAGCTGAAACTCATACGGGGTGAGTTTGGATTGTGAAAAGGGAGAGATGCATGGAAATTTAGGGGAGTCGCAAAAGATCAGAGGGCTGGTGGCAGCGCGCATGGCACTGCGCACAGGACAGATTGCTGATTGTGCCACTGGATTTCGCAAATGGGCGGGAGACAGACCCTCCCAACTGTGCCACTTCTGAGTCCACTAAGCCCCTGTTTCGGGCGAAACCCTGGACACCTAGACTCGTGTGGTACTGGTGCGCAGGGGAGCCGGAGGGGCAGCGGTCTAGAGGCACTGCAGGTGCTTGGGCACAAGGACCGCTCCAGCGATTACCCAGTCACATGAGACTCAGGGGCCGTGGAGGGCAGGGCCGACTGGAAGGCAAGGTGGTCCCTTAAGCCCTGAGACTCCACCCATCCCAAGCTCTTCGGTTTTGCAAGTCTGGTATTATAAGGCTGAATTCAACACAGAAGTTTCCCCGGCATAGTGAAAATGCTGAGACAAGGGAAAGGATCACAAACAAAAGAAATGGAGGAAAACAAACAACTGGATATAGAGTTCAAAACCAGGCTTATAAGGTTTTTTAAGAATATGCTAGAAAAGTTGGATAAACTTAGCGAGAGCCAAGAGGAGATGAAAAAGGACCAACTAGAGATGCAAAAGAACCAAGTAGAGATGGTAAAGGTCCAACTAAAGATGAAAAAGGACCAACTAGAAATTAAACATACACTGACTGAAATAAAAAATATTATACAGAGCCCTAACAGCAGACTAGAGAAAGGAAAGAATCAAATCAAAAATTTGAAATATAAAGAAGCAGAAAACACTCAACTGGAAAAGCAAGAAGAAAAAGAATCCAAAAATATGAATATAATGTAAGGAGACTCTGGGACAGCTTCAAATGTACCAACATCAGAATTGTGGGAGTGCCAGAAGAGAGAGAGCAAGATACTGAAAACCTATTTAAAGAAATAATGACTGAAAACTTCCCACATCTGGTGAAAGAAATAGACTTACACGTCCAGGAAGCACACAGAACCCCATATGAAAGGAATCCAAAGAGGACCACACCAAGACACATCATAATTAAAATACTAAGAGCAAAAGACAAAGAGAGAATATTAAAAGCAGCAAGAGAAAAACAGTTCATTACCTACAAGGGAGCACCCATACGACTGTCAGCTGATTTCTCAACAGAAACGATGCAGGCCAGATGGGAGTGGCAAGAAATATTCAACGTGATGAATAGCAAGAACCTACAACCAAGAATACTCTATCCAGCAAAGCTATCATTCAGAATTGAAGGGCAGATAAAGAGCTTCACAGATAAGAAAAAGCTGAAGGAGTTCATCAACTCCAAACCAGTATTATATGAACTGCCGAAAGGTACTCTTTAAGAAGAGGAAGAAGAAAAAGGTAAAAGATAAAAAATTATGAACAACAAATACATATCTATCAACAAGTGAATCTAAAAGTTAAGGGAATTGAAAATTTGATCAACAGAATAAACTGGTGAATATAATAGAATCAGGAGCACAGAAAGGGAGTGGACTGATAATTCTCAGGGGGAAAGGGGTTAGGGGTGTGCAGGGAGAGACTGGACAAAAATCATACACCTATGGATGAGATCAATGGGAGGGAGGGAAGGGTGGGAGCTGGGTGGAGAGGTGCTATGGAGGGGAAAAAAGAGAAACAAATGTAATAATCTGAATAATAAAGATTTAATTAAAAAAAGAAAAAAAAAGAGAAAAGCACACTGAGATTCAGAGGAACCATGGAAAGCATAGGTTCAGAGGCACACACATGGAGACGGCTGGCAACTGTGTACACAGCTGGCTTTCTCAATTGGGAGAGAGATAAAAGCTTCTGACTGCACTGAACTCCAATTCCAGTCAAGACTCTGGGAACCCATACTCATTTGGGGAGAAACTGTACTGTCTGCCAGTGGGCAAAACTCAAGGATGACTTACTCTCAGAGATGCTCGCAGCAATTACTGCAGGACATTGAGACCCAGGGGCCTCTTAGGGCAGAGCTGATGGGAAGCCATTGCTGTCTGCTCCACCCTGAAACTCTAACCCATCCAAGCTGAGCACAGAGGCTTTTGAAAGTCTTGTTTCATAAGGTGTCTCAAGCACAGAAGTTCTCCCAGCATAGATACAGTTGATCCTCACAGCCAATTGGCCTGGAGGTCAATTTCTCCCAGTCATACCAAAAACAATCAAGGCTTAACTACAACAAGACTGTACACACAGCCCACAAAGGAGTGCATGAAGAGTGTCAACCTCAGGTAACTGGGGAGGCTGAATCACTAGGCCCTATAGGACACCTAGCACACAAAGCCACTCTATCAACTCAGGGAAGCAGCCAAAATGTGAAGACAAAAAAATAAGTTACAAATAAAAGAAATGGAGGAAAGCAAATGACTGGTTATAGAGTTCAAAATCATGATTATAAGGTTTTTCAAGAATTTCCTAGGAAAGGTCAATAAATTTAGCAAGACCCTTGAGAATATGTAAAAGGGCCAACTAGAAATTAAGCATCCACTGACTGAAATAAAAAATAATATACAGAGATACAACAGACTAGAGGATAACAAGAATCAAGTCAAAGATCTGAAATTCAAATAAACAAAAAACACCCAACTTGAAAAGAAAAAAGAAAAAAGAATCCAAAAATATGAAGATAGTGTAAGGAGCCTCCGGAACAACTTCTGAATTATGGGGGTGCCAGAAGAAGAGAGAGAGAAAAAAACTAAAAATCTATTTGAAGAAATAATGACTAAAAATTTCCCCCACCTGGTGAAAGAATTAGACTTACAAGTCCAGGAAGCGCACAGAACCCCAAACAAAAGAAATCCAAAGAGGACCACACCAAGACACATCATAATTAAAATGCCAAGAGCAAAAGACAAAGAGAGAATATTAAAAGCATCAAGAGAAAAACAGTTAGTTACCTACAAGGGAGCATCAGAGGATTGTTAGCTGATTTCTCAACAGAAACTATGCAAGCCAGACTGAAGTGGAAAGAAATATTCAAAGTAATGAATAGCAAGAACCTACTACCAAGATTACTCTACCCAGCAAAGCTATCACTCAGAATTGAAGGTCAGATAAAAAGCTTCGCAGATAAGAAAATGCTAAAGGGTTTCATCACTGCCAAACCAGTGTTATATGAAATGCTGAAAGGTGTTCTTTAAGAAGAGGAAGAAGAAAAAGGTAAAGATAAAAATGATGAACAACAAATACATATCTATCAACAAGTGAATCTAAAAATCAAGTGAATAAAAAAATCTGATGAACAGAATAAACTGGTGAATATAATAGAATCAGGGGCATAGAAAAGAAGTCAACTGACAATATTCTAGGGGAAAGAGGTGTGGGAAGAGATTAGACAAAAATTGTATACCTATGGATGAGGACAGTGAGGGGGTAGGGGTAAGGGCAGAGCATGGAGTGGGACCTGGGTGGAGGAGAGCTATGGGGGGCAAAAAGAGGAATAATTGTAATAATCTGAACAATAAATATTTATTTTAAGAATTTAAAAATCACAATGTACAAATAAGAAATTCTGTATTATCTGACACAGGCTTGAACAAGATTAGAATATATTGTAATATTAGAAGTTAGAAGAATTTTAAGTAATGAAACATGGGTAGCATAAAATTTAACTGACATAAAAATTTATTAGTTCATAGAATTATTATATTCTATTTTTTCATAAGGAAAATGACCCAGGATATAGAAGAGAAACAGCCACATCAAAATTATAACTAAACTACAGAACAACCACCATTAGAACCTTCTGAAATCTGGGTGAATGGAAATACTACAACTAGGGAATTAAAGAAGCCACATCAAGACTGGCAGGAGGGAGGGGTAGAGATTCAGAACAAGCTGGTCCCACACCCACATGTGGTGGCTAAAAATTGGGTGAAATATATCAGCTGTGGAGGTCCCCCCTGAAGAGTGAGGGGTCCCAGCTACACACACACCATCTCCTCCACCCAAGTTTCCAGTGTCAGGAAGAGAAATCCCCATAACTTCTGGCTATAAAAACTAGCAGGGATTGAGGCTGAAGGATGGCTGCTAGAGTCCCAGGCAATTCTTCTTAAAAGACCCATGGACTCAGACTTATTCAGACTTGTCCCTTCTGAGCTCCAGCTAGGGAAGCAGTTCAAAAGGCACAAGAGACAGACAGGGAGTTCAGTATCAGGGGAAAAGCTGGAGAAGCAGCTTTCTCTAAGACAGAAGTGTTGACAGAGGCCTTTGTTCCTTTGAGGAACCCTCACACCACAGAGCCAGCAGGTGGACACCATGTTTGAGATTTCATCAACCTGGATCACACAATATGCCCCACTCTGGTGATTTCCTAAGGTCCCACCCCACCCAATTTTCAGACCCATATTAGCTGTTTCCAGTATCTTTCCAAGTGAATGGCCCATCTTGGTTCATGCTTCAGATTTTCCTAAAATCTTTCAAACAAGCTGCATTTGGCCTCAGCATTCCCTGACAAGTGGCCCCAGGTCTGTCACTACCAGCAGCCAGCCTTGATTCACAGCTTGGCCTCTCCTGTGCACTTCCCAGTTCAGCAGAGCCAGCAGCCATCTGCAGACTACTTTGTAACTCATGCTGGGTGGCCCCAAGCAGAACATAGGTGGCAGCTGACCTTGGTCCATACCTCCCCAGAGGTCCCAGAGCCAGTGCACCCAGTGAAAAGATTCAGATCACATAAAAGCACCAACACCCAACCACCTCCACAAGTGACATACTCAAGGGGCAGACTCAACTGGCATCAGTCCCACTGAAATAAATCCTTCTCTGTGGGGTGAGCACCTGCACAGCTGATTCTCCATGGTGATCAGAGGCTGGTGGTCATAGCCAGTTCTTACAGCTGATTCACCTCGGGTAAAGCCCTCCTATTGAGATGCCAACAGCAATTGAGGCTCAACTATAAGAGAAGGGTGTATAGCCCACATTGGGGGGTGCACTTCAAGTGACCAGCTTGAGTGGTTAGGGAGGCTGTGCCACTGGAACCTATCGAACACCTAATACGTAAGGCCACTCTACCAAGCCTGAGTGACTATTTTATAAATTCTCACTCCCTTTTCTTTTGTCAACCATCTCCCCACCAGTTTGTTAGTGGCCAATACAGAATTTGATCATAGGCAGTTTGATTTCAGAGACTATACTATATAAAATGTGACATTGATAATCAAGAATATCAAATTACTAGACTCAGAAATGTCTTTCAGTATTAAGAGTAAAACATTACTTTCTCTTCTTTGTTTTTCTTCACTCTTTTAAATAAAGGAGCTAATGCAATGACATTTATTTTTACCCTTGCTGAGAGCTCAAAGTTTTATTTGTTCTCCCATTGTTAATTTTATCAATGCCTTGAATATATGTCTTCTCTATTCCAATATAGTCAATTCACCCAAACATGGTGAATTAAAAACTTATAATTTTCCTTTAGGATCTGGAATCTGTTGATCTTGTGTATGCATTATTTTTGAATTGCATTGCATTTGCTGTCCTCTAGGAAACTACAGGCTTTGATTTTTTCTATTCAGTGTTTTATAGAATGTTCATAATTATTTCACGTAATTTTGTGCTTCATGAACACTTTTCTTTCTTTATAATGTAACTCTAATTCTATATAACATATTAATAGTACTTTCAATTCCACACAAAAATTCTAATTTTCAGAAAACAATGCAAAAGAATATATACTACTTGGCTATATTTAGAACTGAATATAACCTGATTATTAATTAACAGGAAAGGAGTAAAGGGAAGGCCATATGATAGAGGCATTTCATTTGTGCCGGGAAGCTCAGTTTCACACTTGGTCTGTTCCTCACAGATCATGGGGGAAAGGTTGGACAAAGAAAGAATAGCATGCCCTGTAAAGTCTGAGTGACATAGCAAAGATGATTACCAGCAGTCTCACCTTGGAGCAGGTAACTAGCCAGAATAGGGCACAAAACCTTTAGATATATAAGCTCTGAACAAAGGGAATTCTCTCTCTTGGCCCTCTTGCTCTCTTGGGATTCTTGTTGCAAGAGGTATGCTCTCACAACTTGCACTCAACCACACGGTCTACAGCCATGTGGAACCCCCACATATGGACTGATGAACTAAAAATTGCTTTGTGCTATTCTCAACTCCACTATGAAACAGAAACTTTGTACACTGGCTTTGCTTCTGAATCCCCAGCTATATCTTTTCCAGGACTGGTTTAAGGGAAATGACTTTAGAAACAAGGATATAATTTCACATGAATAAACCTTTCTACCACATCTCATTCTTTTGTACAATGAGTTTTAGAAAATTCTTTTTCCAAGCACCTTCTATGAAGCCAGCATCACCCTAAATCCAAAACCAGATAAAGACAACACAATGAAAGAGAATTATAGTCCAATATTCCTCATAAACATAGATGCCAAAATACTCAACAAAATTCTGGCAAATAAAGCACAGCAGTACATCAGAAAGATCATACACCATGACCAAGTAGGATTTATCCTAGGGATACAAGGATGGTACAATATCTGCAAGTCAATAAACGTGATACATCACATAAAAAATTGAGAGATAAAAACCACAAAGCCATATCAATTGATGCAGAAAAAGCATATGACAAAGTCCAACACCTATTTTTGTTAAAAACTCTCAGGGAATAGAAGAATCATACCTCAACATAATAAAAGCCATATGATAAACCCATAGCCAACATCATACTCAATGGGCAAAATTAAAACCATTTCCCCTAACAACAGGAACAAGACAGGTGTACCCACTCTCACCACTCCTGTTTGATATAGTACTGAAATTTTTAGCCATTGCAATTTGACAAGAAGAAGAAATAAAAGGCATCCAAATTGGAAAAGAAGAAGTAAAGCTGTCCTTTTTTGCAGGTGACATGATATTGTACATAAAAAATAAACAAAAAGTCCATCAAAAAACAAATGAACTTAATAAATGACTTCGGCAATGAGGCAGGATAAAAAATTAATGCCAGAAAATCTATGGCATTTCTATACACCAATAGTGAACTTACAGAAAGAGAGATTTAAAAAAACAATCCCATTTACCATCACACGAAAAAAATTAAGATACCTAGTTATAAACTTAACTAAGGAGGTCAAAGACCTATACATGGAAAACTACAGGACACTTCAAAAAGAGATAGAGGAAGACATCAACAGATGGAAGAACCTACCATGTTCATGGATTGGTAGAATCAACATCAATAAAATGTCCATACCGCCAAAGCACTCTATAGATTCAATGCACTCCCCATTAAAACACCAACGGCATATTTCACAGACCTAGAGCGAACTCTCCAAAAATTCATCTGGAATAAAAAAGGACGCTGAATAGCTGCAGCAATCCTGAGAAAGAAGAACAAAGTAGGGGGGAATCTCAGTACCAGATATCAAGCTGTATTACAAAGCAACTGTTCTCAAACTGCCTGGTGCTGGCATAAGAACAGACATATAGACCAATGGAAAAGAATAGAGAATCCAGATATGGACTCAAACCACCATGTTCAATTAATATTTGTCAAAGGAGGCAAGAACATACAATAGAGTCAAGACATTCTCTTCAATAAATGCTACTACGAAATTTGGTCAGACACATGCAAAAAAAATGAAACTAGACCAACAACTTACACCACACAGAAAAATAAACTTAAAATTGATACAGGACTTAAACATAAGACAGGAGTGCATAAAAAAATACTAGGGGAATCCCCAGGCAGAGAAATCTCAGACATATGCCGAAGCAATTTTTCACCGATACTGCTCCAAGGGCAATG
This sequence comes from Lasiurus cinereus, assembly GCA_011751065.1. Taxonomy (NCBI): domain Eukaryota; kingdom Metazoa; phylum Chordata; class Mammalia; order Chiroptera; family Vespertilionidae; genus Lasiurus; species Lasiurus cinereus. The sequence continues at coordinate 29,720,671 of JAAGEH010002534.1, forward strand.
GAAACTAAAGAGAAATAAACGAATGGGACTACATCAAAATAAAAAGCTTTTGCACAGCAAAAGAAACCATCAACAACACAAGAAGAAAGCCCACTGTATCGGAGAACATATTTGCAAATGTTATCACTGATAAAGGTTTAATCTCCAACATCTAAAGCCAACTCATACAACTTAATAAAAGGAAGGTAAATGATCCAATAAAAATGGGTAACAGACTTAAATATAATTTTTTGAAGGAAGGAAGGCCAAGAAACACACGAAAACATGCTCAAAGTCACTAATTATCTGAGAGATGCAAATAAAAACGACAATGTGGTACCATCTCATACCTGTCAGAATGGCAATCATCAACAAATCAATAAATGACAAGTGCTGGATAGGATGCAAAGAAAAAGGAACCTTCGTGCACTGCTGGTGGGAATGCAGACTAGTGCAGCCACTGTGGAGAACAATATGGAGTTTCCTCAAAAAACTAAAAATGGAACTCCCAGTAATCCCACTTCTAGGAATATATCTCAAGAAACTAGAAACACCATTCAGAATGGATATATGCACCCTTATGTTCTTAGCGCACAATTCACCATAGCTAAGATTTGGAAACAACCTAAATGCCCGTCAGCAGATGAGTGGATTAGAAAACCATGGTACATCTACACCATGAAATACTATGCTGCTATAAAAAAGAAGGAATTCTTATCATTTGCAGCAGCAAGGATGGACCTGGAGAGCATTATGCTAAGTGAAATAACTCAGGCAATGAAAGAAAAATACCATATGATCTCACTTATTTATGGAAAATAATGAACACTATAACCTGATGAACAAAAAGACACAGAGGCAATAAAATACCAAACAGATTGTCAAATTACATATGGAAGGCTGGGGAGTGTTAAGAAGGGGGGAAAGAGATCAACCAAAGGACTTGTATGCATGCATATAAGCACACCAATGGACACAAGACACTGAGTGGGGGAAATGAGAGCATGTGACAGGAACTAGAGGAGGCTGGGGGAAGGTCTGTGGAGGAAAAAGGAGATATATGTACTACTATATGTAATACTTTAAACAATAAAATAAAATTAAAAATAAATAAATCAAATTTACTTCTCACAAGTGTATGCATGTGTTTCCAATAAGACTTATTTGGCAATAAATAAATAAATAAATAAATAAGTAAATAAAATTGTAGCACAATGCACATCGTTGTTCAAAATTCTTGTTTTATAATTTGTAAAAATAGTCCACTGAATGTATATGATTCTGCGAATCCTGAGCCATAATATACCTGTGGAATCATTACTACAATTAAGAAAAAGACTATATCCAACATGCCTAGAGCGATTCCTTATGCCCCTTTGTAGCTCATCCCTTTATCTGCCCCTGGCTGCACACAATCGGTGATCTTTTCCTTATCACTATATATTTTAAATTTCTGGAATTCTATATAAGTGGAATCATGTAATATACAGTTTTTATGTCTATTTCGTTTCACAAAGGATTATTATTTTTAGCTTCACCCATGTTACATGTATCAGCAGTTCACTTTCTTTTAAATGTAGAGTTTAATTGTAGAGTATATCATTGAGGAGGTTTGCCATCATTGGCAATCTACTTCCTGTTGAGCATCTTATCCTGTGCTTATTGACCATCTTTTTTTTTTTTTTTTGCAAAGTGTTTATAAAAATATTTTGCCTACTTCTAAAGAAATCTTTTCTTACACGAGATGGCCAAGACTTGGTGATATTTTCTTCCAGAAACTTTATAATTTTAGCTTTTACTCTTAGATATATCATCCATCTAGAATATGTTTTCTGTTTTATGAGAGCTAAGAGTTGATATTCATTCTTCTTTTTTTTTTAATCAAATTGACTGGGGTAGCATTAGTCAGCATGTACATATAGGTTTCAGGTGTGGGTTTCTATGTTACAAGATCTGTATTGTACCATATTTCCACCACCCAGTCAAATCCTCTCCTATCACCTTATATTAAGACCCTCTTCTCCTCCCACCCTCTTCCCTCTGGCACCTTCCATACTGCTGTTTGCGTTCATGAGTTTTAGTTTTATATCCCACTAGAGGCCCAGTGCATGAAATTTGTGCTCTGGGGGGTGGGGTCCCTCAGCCCAGTCTACCCCATCTCACAGTCTGGGAGCCCTCAAGGGATGTCCTGCTGACAGCTTAGGCCTGCTCCACACCTAAACTGTAGTCTGGCCTCCCTCTACAGGAGGCAACCAGCTGATCAGGGGAAGGCGCTACCCCCATTACCTTGCTGCTGCTGCCACTGCCAGACTCCAGTCCCTTCACTATGAAAAAATGACAGCTTTCTTTAGACATTTTCAAGATGTCTCTTTCATAGGATATGATATTTCATTCTTTTTTTTCATCTTCACCTGAATATATTTTTCCATTGATTTTTAGAGAGCGTGGAAGAGAGAGGGTAAGAGAGAGAAACATCAATGAGAGAGGGACATTTGAATTGGTTGCCTCCTGCATGAGCCTTGACCTGGGTCCTGGGTAGGAAGGAGCCTGCAACCTCGGTATATGCCCTTGATCAGAATCGAATCCAGACCCTGTGGTCTGCAGGCTTAAGCTCTCTCCATTGAGCCAAACCAGCTATGGCAGGATATGACATTTCTTAGCCCCTCCAGCAGCAGACCTTCATTTTTTCCCTCCAGAAGTGAGATGGAAAAAATTTTAGATCACCTTCTTGGATTCTTATTACCCAAGTTACCAAGAATACTGTGAGTGGTGTACCAGGAGCTTAGCCAATGAGCAGTCAGAAAAGGTGTTTCCTCTGCAGCTCACGTGCAGAGGCAGGACTGCTGGTGTGTTGTGGCTGGAGCAGCCCCAGGCCCCGCTGCCAGCATCCACCCCAGCCCCCCTGTCAGTGTCCACTCCGAAGCTGCCTGAACCAGCATGGCAGGTTGGGCAAGCCCCCCTGTCTCTGTCTTCATCTCTGCTGTGGGCCTCACTTGTACACACAGCCTCCTCCTGACTGGTTGTGACTGTTACAGCGTCCCAGACTAATTCGCACATTACCACTCCTCTCTCTCTCTCTCTCTCTCTCTCTCTCTCTCTCTCTCTGTATATAAATATAGATATAGATATAGAGATAGAGATAGAGATAGAGATAGAGATAGAGATAGAGATAGAGATATAGAAGTAGAGATATAGATAGATATATAGAGTGAAATCATATAATTCTTATCATATAGTTCTTAGCTTTTTCTGACTGACTTATTTCACTCAGCATAATGTTCTCAAGGTCCATCCATATTATTGAAAATGGTGCTATTTTATCCTTTCTTATGGCTAAGTAGTATTCCATTGTGTATATGTACCACATCTTCTTTATCCAGTCCTTTATTGCAGGACACTTTGGTTATTTTCATGTCTTGTCCACCACGAATAATGCTGCAGTGAATACAGGGGTATAAATATCTTTGCAAATACATTATTTTGAGTGTTTCCAATAGATACCCAGGAGAGGGGTTGCTGGGTCATATGGTAGCTCTACTCTTAATTTTTTGAGGAATTGCCAGACTGCTTTCCATAGTGATTGCACCAGATTACATTCCCACCAGCCATGAATGAGGGTTCCCTTTTTCCCACAACCTCTCCAACACTTGTTATTGGTTTTCTTAGTGATAATGCTACTCTAACAGGTGTAAGGTGATTTACACTTTCCTAATTGTTAGTGAGGTTGAACATCTATATATATACCTATTAGTTGTTCATATGTCTTCTTTGTAGAGATGCATTTTTGGGTCCTCTGCCCACATTTTTATTGGGTTGTTTGTTTGGTGTTGACTTTTATGAGTTCATTGTATTTTTGGAAATTAAACCTTTATTGGGGCTACTGTGTGCAAATATCATCTCCCTTCTGGTTGGCAGCCTCTTTGTTTTCTTGTCAGTTTCTTTCACTGTGCAGAAGCTGTTTGAATTGATATAGTCCCACTAGAGGCCCAGTGCATAGAATTCATGCATGGGGGGGGGCGCCCTCAGTCTAACCTGCACCCTCTCCAATCTGGGACCCCTCAAGGGATATACGACTGCCCATTTTGGTCCAATCCTGGTAGGATCAGGCCTAAATTGGACATCCCTCTCACAATCCAGGACTGCTGGCTCCCAACTGCTTGCCTGACTGCCTTCCTGATTGCCCCTAACTGCTTCTGACTGCCAGCCTGATCACCCCCTAACCACTTCCCTGCCATCCTGATCAATGCCTAACTGCTCCCCTGCCAGCCCATCTGCCCCTAACTGCCCTCCCCTGCAGGCCCAGTCACCCTTAACTTCCCTCCTCTGCTGGCCTAGTCACCCCTAACTGCCCTCCCCTGCAGGCTTGATCATCCCCAACTGCCCTATCTTGCAGGCCTGGTCCTTCTCAACTGTCCTCTCCTGCAGCCTGATCACCCATAACTGCCCTCCCTTGCAGGCCTGATCCCTCCCAACTGCTCTCCCCTGCTATCCATCTTGTGGTAACCATCTTGTGTCAACATGGGGGTAGGATCTTTGACCACATAGGGGCAGCCATTTTGTATGTTGAAGTGACAGTCAATTTGCATATTACTCTTTTATTAGATAGGAGAGAGGCCTGGTGCATGGGTGGGGGCCAGCTAGTTTGCCCTGAAGGGTGTCCTGGATCACGGTGGGGATTCCCTAGGGGCGTGGGGCAGCCTGGGTGAGGAGCCTGTGGTGGTTTGCAGACTGGACACACCCCCTGGTGACCCAAGTGGAGGCCCTGGTATCTGGGATTTATTTATTTTCCATAATTAAAACTTTGTAGCCTGGAGTGAAACCAAGCCTCCTGCTTGCTCCATGGCCACAGCCATATTTGTTGGGATTCATTTATCTTCTATAATTGAAACTTTGTAGCCTTGGGCAGAGGCCAAGGCAGGCCAGGGCTGTGGAAGCTTGGCTTCCTATATTTCCTAGGACAACTCAAGCCTGCTGCTCTCTCCAGCTCCATATCTGCTGCTATTTTTGTTGAGATTTATTTATCTTCTATAATTGAAACATTGTAGCCTTAAGCAGAGGCCAAGGCAGGCCAGGGTGTGCGGAAAGCTGGGCTTCCTCCATTGCCAAGGAAACCCAAGCCTCCTTCTTGCTCCGTGGCCACAGCCATCTTGGTTGGGTTAATGTGCATACTTGCTCCTGATAAGTTGGTGGCCATGGCTTGTGGGCGTAGCGTATGTATGGTCAATTTGCATAATACTCTTTTATTATATAGGATTTGCTTATTTTTGCCTTTACTTCCCTTACCTTTTGGGTCAAGTTCATAAAATGTTCTCTACTACCCAGATCCATAAGTTTGGTGCCTATATTTTTCTCTATGTAACTTACTGTTTCAGGTCTTATATTTAGGTGTTGAATCTATTTTGATTTAGTGTTTGTACATGGGGACAAACTTTGATCCAGTTTAATTTGTTTACATGTGGCTTTCCAGTTTTCCCAGCACCATTTATTGAAGAGAATATCTTTACTCCATTGTGTGTTTCTGGCTCCTTTTTAAAAAATTAACCATATAGATGTGGTTTTATAGTTGGGCTTTCTATTCTGTTCCATTGATTCATGGCTTTGTTTCTCTGCCAATACCATGCTATTTTTATTATTGTAGTTTTGTAGTATAGTTTGAAGTCAGGTAGTGTGATATTTCCAGCTTTGTTCTTTTTTCTCAGGATTGCTTTGGCTATTTGGGGTCTTTTGTGGTTCCATGCAAATCTGATAATTTCTCAATTTATTTCTTTAAAAATGACATGGGGATTTTGATGGGGATTGAATTAAATCTGTATCTTGCTTTGGGTAATATGTCCATTTTCACTATGTTGATGCTTCCAATCTATGAACATGTGGTATTTTCCCATTTTATTGTGTCTTTTTCAATTTCTCTTAATAATGCTTTGTAATTTTCAGAATATAGATCTTTTACATTTTTTATTAAGTTCATTTCTAGGTATTTTATTCTTTTGGCTGCTTTTGAAAAAGGAACTGTGGGTGTTTTTTTTTCTATTTCTTTTTCTAAAATTTTGTTGTTAGTATACAGGAAGGCAATGGATTTTTGCACATTGATTTTGTATCCTGCAATTTGACTGTATTTGTTTATTATTTCTAATAGTTTTTTTGGTAGAGTCTTTAGGGTTTTCTATAGACAGAATCATGTCATTTGCAAAAAAATGACAGTTTGACCTCTTCCTTCCCTCTGTTTTGTTGCTGTTGTTGTTTTTGTTGTTTTTTGTAGGATAAATTCTATTAGAAATTTCTGGATTATTTTTTTAAAAATTTAATAAAACTTTATTGTTCAGATTATTATAGTTGTTCCTCTTTTTTCTACTCATAGCTCCCCTCTACCAGGTTCCCCCCCACTACCCTCTGCCCTTACCTCCCTTCCACTGTCCTCATCCATAGGTGTGTGCTTTTTGTCCAGTCTCTTCCCGCACCCTCCACACCCCTTTCCTGCTGAGTATTGTCAGTCCACTCCCTTTCTATGCCCCTGATTCAATTATATTCACTAGTTTATTCTGTTCATCAGATTTTTTTATTCACTTGATTTTTAGATTCACTTGTTGATAGATATGTATTTGTTGTTCATCATTTTTATCTTTACCTTTTCTTCCTCTTCCTCTTCTTAAAAAACACTTTTCAGCATTTCATATAATACTGGTTTGATGGTGATGAACTCCTTTAGCTTTTAATTAACTGTGAAGCTCTTTATCTGACCTTCAATTCTGAATGATAGCTTTGCTGGGTAGAGCATTCTTGGTTGTACGTTCTTGCTATTTATCACTTTGAATATTTCTTGCCACTCCCATCTGGCCTGCATAGTTTCTGTTGAGAAATCAGCTGATAATTGTATGGGTGCTCTCTTGTAGGTAATTAACTGTGTTTCTCTTGCTGCTTTTAATATTCTCTCTTTGTTTTTTGCTCTTGGCATTTTAATTATGATGTGTCTTGGTGTGGTTCTTTTTGGATTCCTTTTGTTTCTGTGCACTTCCTGGACTTGTAAGTCTATTTCTTTCACCAGGTGGGAAAAGTTTTCTGTTATTATTTCTTCAAGTATATTTTTAGTAGTATCTTTCTCTCTTCTTCTGGCACTCCAATAATTCAGATGTTGGTATGCTTGAGATTGTGCCAAAGACTCCAAACACTGTCTTTAAATTTTTCAATTCTTTTTGCTTTTTGCTTTTCTGGTTGAGTATTTTTTTGCTTCTTTATATTTCAAATCTTTGACTTGATTCTAGTCTGCTGCTATGTCTCTGTATAATATTTTTTATTTCAGTCAGTGTATCTTTAATTTTTAGTTGGTCCTTTTTCATATCCTCAAAGGTCTCATTAAATTTATTGGCTTTTTCTAAAAAACTCTTGAAAAACCTTATAACCGTGGTTTTGAATTTTATATCCAGTCATTTGCTTTCCTCCATTCCTTTCATTTGTGATCTGTTTTTTTATTTCCAAATTTTCACTGCCTTCCTGCATTGGTAGAGTAGTTTTGTGTGTAGATGTTCTATATGGCCCAGTGGCTCAGCCTCCCCAGTTACCAGAAGAGGACACTCTTGGTGCACCTTTTTGTGGACTGTGTGCTCAGCCTTGTTGTAGTTAAGTCTTGATTGTTGTATGAATCACTGGGAGAAATTGACCTCCAGGCCAATTGGCTGTGAGAAACAGCTTTGTTTATGCTAGGAGAACTTCTGTGCTGGAGACACTCTTATGAGACAAGACTTGCAAAATTGCAAATGCCTCTGTGCTCAACTTGGATGGGGAGGAGTTTCAGGGCAGAGCAGACAGCCTTGGCTTCCCATCAGCCCTACCCTATGAGCCCCTTGGTTCACAGTGTTCCTCAGTAATCACTGCAAGCACCTCTGAGAGAAAGCCACCCTTGAATTTCACCCACTGCCAGACAGTCCATTTTCTCCCTGAATGAGTCTGGGTTCCCAGAAACTTGCCCAGAACTGGAGTTCAGCACCTTTGGGATATTCCACCTCCCTCCCACTTTAGAAAGCCAGCCACACACTCATCTACCCATTCATTCAGTAGTCAGTCCTCTCTGCACATGCATGCCTGCAGAACCTCTGTCTCTGAAACTCCTCAGTGTCTCAGTGTGCTTTCCCTTTTCCTGACAGTCCAGATTCCTCCTGAATGAGTCTGGTTTCCCAGTGTCTTGCCCAGGACTGGAGTTCAGTGCAGTCAGGAACTTCTGTCTCCCTCCTGCTTTAGAAAGCCAGCCTTGCACTAAGCCACCTGTACACACAGCTGCCCGTCCTCTCCGTGTGTCTGTTTCAATACCTCAGCCTTTTACAGCTCCTCTGCATCTCAATGTGCTTTCCTCTTTTCTTCTAGTTGTAGAATTTCCACTCAGCCAGCTTTCCTGTGGTTCTGGATGGTGTCCGTTTTGTCTTTTAGTTGCAGTTTTGATATTGTTGTGTGAAGCAGCAGTTTAAGTGTTTACCTGTGCTGCCATCTTGGTTTCTCCCTCTTCCTTCCCTCTCTGATGCCTTTTATTTTATTTATTTATTATTATTATTATTATTATTATTATTATTATTATTATTTTGCCTTATTGCTCTGGCTAGGATTTCCAACACTATGTTGGATAGAGTGGTGAGAGTGGACAACCTTGTTTTGTTCCTGATCTTAGAGAAAAAGTTTTTTACCATTGACTATGATATTAGCTGAGGTTTTATCATATATGTCCTTTATTATGTTGATGCCATTTCCTTCCATTTCCATTGAGTATTTTAATCATAAATGGATGTTGTATCTTACAAAATGTTTTTTCTGCATATATTGCTAATATCATATGATTTTTATCCTTTCTTTTGTTAATGTAGCGTATTGTGTTGATTGATTTGTGTATGTTGAACCGTCCTTGTGCCTCTGGAATGAACCCCACTTATCATGATGTACAATTTTTGGATGTACTGTTGTATTTGATTTTTGCATCTGTATCCATTAGAGCTATTGGTCTGTTGTGTCTTCTTTGTATGTTTTCATTGCCAGGTTTAGTATCTGGGCTATATGTGTCTTATAGTATGTGTTAGGAAGCATTGCTTCTTCTTCAATATTTTCGAAGAATTTGAGGATATGTTTTAAATATTCCTTGAATGTTTGACAGAAATCACTCATGAAGCCATATGGTCCTGGGCTTTTGTTTTTTGGGAGGTTTTTGATTATTATTTCCATTTTCTCACTGCGTTCAGTCTATTTAGATTTTCTAATTCTTCATGATTTAGTCTAGGAAGGTTATATATTTCTAGGAACTTATCCATTTCTTGTAGAGTATTGAATTTAGTGGCATATAATCTTTCATAATATCCTAGTATGATCATTTGTATATCTGTGATGTCTGTGGTGACTTCTCTCTCATTTCTGATTTTATTTATATAGGCCTTCTCTCTTTTTTCCTTAGTGAATCTAACCAGAGGCATATAAAATTTATTAATCTTTTCATATAACCAGCTCCTTGTCTTATTAATTCTTTGTATAGTTTTTTTGTTCTTTATTTCACTTAATTCTGCACTAATTTTTATTAGTTCCTTTTTTCTGCTACCTTTGGATTACCTTTGTTCTTTTTCTAGTACTTTAAGATGTGATGTTAGGTTGTTTACTTAGAATTGCTCTTATTTATTGAGATAGGCCTGTAATGATATAAAATTCCCTCTTATTACTGCTTTTGCTGCATCCCAGAGTTTTTAATACGTTGTATTGTCATTTTCAGTTTGTCTCTACAGTGGTAGAGATATGAGTTTAATTCGTTCCGTAACCTTGAGTCGTGGGAAACTATGAGACACTCGAGTCGTGGTAAACTGGTGGGTCATGTGCAGCCGGCCAATCCGAGCGATTACTCCTATCTCAACTGTTGCTCATATTTCAAAGCAAAAATCGCTCGCTTGATGGCTCGTATCTCAAAAATCTCGTATGTTAGGGCACTTGCATCTTGAGGTACCACTGTATTTATCTTTTGATCTCATATTTTATTTTTTCTTTGACCTAATAATTTTTAGTAGTATGTTGTTTAATCTATACATACTTGTGGGTTTCCTTACTTCCTTTCTGTAGTTGACTTCTAATTTCAAGGCATCATGGTTAAAGAATATGCTTGGTATAATTTCAACCTTCTTAAATTGGTTAATGCTAGTTTTGTGACCCAACATATGGTTTCTTTATTAAAGATCAGATATGCCTTTAAAGATTTGAGTGTCTCATTATTTAAAGAACATCCTTGAGAATGTTCCCTGTGCACTGGATAGGGTTATATAATTTGAAGTTCTGGGATGAAATGTTCTTTAATTGCCAATATGTCCATTTGGTCTAGTTTTTCATTAAGGCCAATATTTCTTTATTGATTTTCTGTTTGGTTGATCTACAGCTAACAGTAGAATAGTAAGGTTTCCAACTATGTGTTTTGACCTGGTTTCTTCCTTTAGTTGTGCGAGTGGTTGTTTTATATATTCTGATGCTCCCTGGTTGGATGCTCCCTGGTTGGATGCATATATATTAAGAAGTGTTATGTTTTACTGATGAAGTGTTTTTTTTATCATTATAACTAGTGGCCCGATACATGAAATTTGTTCTGGGGGGAAAGGGGTGACGGGAGGGGGTGCGTGTTCCTCAGCCCAGCCTGCACCCTCTCCAATCTGGGACCCCTCAAAGAATCAGGCTATTTTACAGGGATCGTGCCTAAACCAGCAGTCAGACATCCTTCTCACAATCCAGGACTGCTGGCTCCAGCCACTCACCTGCCTGCCTGCTTGATTGCCCCTAACCACTCTGCTTGCCGGTCTACTCACCCCCAACTGCCCTCTCCTGCTGCCGGCTCCTCACCTCCAAATGGACCCCTGCCAGCCTGATCACCCCCATCTTCCCTCCCCACTGGCCTGCTCACCCCCATTTGCCCCCCTGTGGCCTGCTCACTCCAAATTGCCCCCTCCTGCTGTCCTGATCACCTCCAACTGACCCCTACTGATGGCCTGCTCACCCCTAACTGGCCCCCTGCTGGTCTGCTTATCCCCAGTGGCCCCTGCCATCCCATCCTAGCGTGTTCACCCCCCAGCAACCCAAAGTTCCAGCCCCTCCTTTTTTTCTTTTTTAACGCCTTCTTGAGTGGAGGCCAGGGCTTGCAGGAAGCTTGGCTTCTCCATCACTGGGGGCAACCCAACCCTCCTTACTCCAGCTCTATGGCCGGCCACCATCTTGTTGGGTTAATTTGCATACCTGCTCCTGATTGGCTAGTGGGCATGGCTTGTTGTACCATTGATGGCTAATTTGCATGTTTCTCTTTTATTAGTGTAGAGATATCCATCTTTATTTCTTGTTATCTTGAAATCTATTTTGTCAGCTATAAGTATGGCTATATCTGTCTTTTTCTATATGGTATTTGCTTGAATAATCATTTTCTACCTTTTTACTTTGAATCCACCTTTTTCTTTGCAGCTTAGATGGCTCTCTTAAAGGCAGCATATGGTTGGGTTTTGTTTTTTGATCCACTCTGCTACTCTGTACCTCTTTATTAGTGAATTCAGATCATTTACGTTTAGGATAATTATTGAAGTCTGAGGAATACTTAGAGCCATTTTATCTTTTATTTTCTGGTAGCTCGATGCATCCATTGGTTCTTTTCCTTTATGTTTTTCAGCTATATGTCCTGATTTGGGGATTTTTATGTGTGGTTACCATTAGGTTTATGAAAAATGAAGTTGCATATATACCATAGTTATTTTTCCCTTTTGAGTGCATCTGATCTTCATCTCCCTTTACCAGTTCAGACCTTTCTTCCTTACCCTTGTATGTTTTTGTTGTCACAAGTTATCCTGTATATATGCTGTAAGATTTTTTGGTGATCTTACTCATAATGTTATGACTTTACGTTCTTTATTTCAGATAGAATAACTCCCTTGACTATTTCCTGCAATTGAGGTTTTCTGGTTATAAAATACCCCAGCTTCTATATGTCTGGAAATGTCTTTACTTCTCCTTCATATTTAAAGGATAATTTTTTTTATTGGACTCTGGCATTATTTTTTTAAAATATATTTTATTGATTTTCTACAGAGAGGAAGGGAGAGAGATAGATAGTTAGAAACATCAATGAGAGAGAAACATTGATCAGCTGCCTCCTGTATACCCTCCACTGGGGATGTGCCCACAACCAAGGCACATGCCCCTGACTGGAATTGATCCCGGGACTCTTCAGTCCACAGGCCGATGCTTTTTCCACTGAGTCAAACCGGTTTCAGCTAAGGGATAATTTTGCTGCAGATATTATTCATGGCTGGTAATCCCACTCTTTCAGACATTTGTGTATTTGGTTCCACTCTCATCAGCTTGTAGAGTTTTTGCTGAGAAGTCAATTCTAATGAGTTTTTCTTTTAGATCACTTCCTTCTTTTCCCTGCTGCTTTGAGATTTTTTTTTTTCGTCATTAATTTTTGACAACTTCAATACCAAGTGCCTTGGAGAAGGTCTCTTTGGATAGGTAACTATGTGTTCTATTTGTTTTATCAATGGATTTGAGGATCTAGTTCTTTCCATAGATTTGGGAAGTTCTCATCCACTATTTATTTTAATAGATTCTCCATTCCATGATCCATCCCTTCCTCCTTCTCAATGCCTATAATTCTAATATTACTTTATCTGATGGAGTCAGAGAGGTCTCATAGAGCTCATATATATATATATATATA
>JAAGEH010002534.1:29733746-29840428 GCA_011751065.1 Lasiurus cinereus
TATATAATTCTTGGGTCTCTCTCTTCTTCCCTCTGCATCATTTCTTGATTCCTATCTTTAATATCACTAGTTTTTTCCTCTAACTGGATAGTTCTGTTTTCTATGCTCAGTAACTTACTCTCAATCTCCTTAATTACTTGTATCATTTCCAGGATTTCTGATTGGTTCTTCTTTAAAATTTCAATTTCCTTGGTAAAATACTCAATTTTGTTCATTGATTTGTTTTCTGAGTGCACTGAATTGCCTGTCAGTATTTTCTCACATCTAGTTGAGTATTTTCAGAACTGCAATCTTGAATCTCTGTTTTTTATATCACATTTCCACGAGTTCACACCTGCTTTCTGGGGTTTTTTCATTTTCTTTCTGGTCATCATTGTTACTGTGGTTCCTCCTGGTATTTGCGTCCTCCTTTGTTTTCACATTATCTTTGAAGAGGTCTTTCTACTGTATTTCAGTAGATGGTGCTAAATCACACGATTTTTACCTCTGCAGTCCCAGATTTGAGCCTCCTAGTTGCCTATGACAATACAGCTGCCCTACTTGTGGGTGGGGTTTGTTTTGCCTTCATCATAATGGCAACCCCTGACCTCATGGGGTCCCGCCCTGAGCACCTCTCCTGGGAATCAGTCACAGAGGGAAATAGTGATTCTAGTGCAACAGCTCTTGGTTTATGGATGATATATGCTCCTGGACCAAAGACAATAGGAGGCAAGTCTTGGGAGTTCAAGCCATGGCAAGGCTCTTGACACTCCATTTCTGTCTGAAAAAAACACCAGCCAGCCAACAGTGGGGAGCTGCATAGCAGGACCCTGTGCTTTGTCAGGTATCTGCCAACTCATACACTGCCCTTTCTCACACACTCTTAACTCTCCCTGCTGGGCTGCATCACCTGCCCCTCTCTTCTTCCCTCCCTCAGCACTCCCCCCTCCCCATTTCCTCCTCCCCTTCCCACAGCTCTTTGTTCCTCCTGCCCATAGGAAAATGCCTGCTACCTCCACCCTTCTTTCCCTCCTGGCCAGGTGAGCCACAAGCTCTCCAGCTCCCAGCTACAGGGCTGTGTCTGCACTTTCCTCCCTTCTGGTTTTCTCCTTTCTTCCAGAAGCCCACTTTTATGTGTTTTAGTGTGTGGGTCTCTCAGGCATGCATTTCTGTTGAGCCAGGGATTTCTATGTTGAATTATAGATAATTAACCTGTTGAAATGTCTGGGGCAGAGGAAAAGTTGTGCCCTTACACCACCATTCCTCTGATGTCACTTCCTTCTTTACAATGTGGCTATGCATAGGAAATAAATTTAAGTATACATTTAAGTATCAATTTATCCTTTTTTTTCCCATTGCCCCAACATGATCAGCTGTCTTCATCCAATATCTTGCTATTAAACCATGGTGGTGGCAAATGTAGCTCCAAATAAAGAACTTCTCAGTTTTTCATGTTCTTTTATATCTTTTACCCATGAGTAATACTTCAGTGACTGGTCCCCAACAACAAGAAAATATTCTCCCAAAACTCAGTTGCCCTTGTATTTGTAATTTCTCTCCTGTGTTTTTTTGTCCTGTGTGTTTATAAGACTATGTGGTGGGTAATAGATGGTGGTTCTTTCTTATAAACAGGCCTTTCATCTCTAATCAAGTTAGTCCATGAAGTTTCCCAGCACTACTTTAAGGAATATCATGATGCAACTTTAGAAATCAGAATTTCTAGTTGGCCATAATTTAATTCATTGCTTGGTTTCCTTAGGAGATTATTGCCATTGTTTAGTTTCAGCTCTATTTAGGTTTCTATAAGTCAACTATTCTGTTTTGTCAAGTGTCAGCAGTTAAGGGAAGAGGGAAGGGAATTGACACTTGGTCACATGTTTCCATTTCTCTAGATTTGGGGTATTCTCTTTTGTTGCTGAAATTATTCAGAAAAATTTTCAAATCTTCCTTAACACTTTTTCTTAGTATTTAATATTTATCTTTATAAAAAGACTTTGTAAATATTTTTTGAAAAATAATCTACTTTCACCTCTATTGTTTACATATACATATTTTTCTACATATTATTTTTCATTATTGTTTTTCTAGTCCCTGTCATAATAAAATAATATCATTTATTTGAATCATTTTTTATAAAATTACTTATATTTTTTACCAGTTCTCATTTCCCAATACTAACATGAGAAAAAGTTCTAGAATAGGTTTTTAGTAATATCTTTTGAGTAAAATTAATACATTTTAAATTCATCATATAAAGAAAAAAATATTGTATAACCGATGTTATTTTCCAATCACATGCTTAATATTTGACAAAACTTAATGAGAATATATTGCTTATATATCTCACATTTGATTAGTCTTGTTACAGGGTTTTGGGAATATGTTGCCTTTGCTTATTATTTTTTTTAATCTTTATTGTTGAAAGTATTACAGATGTTCCTTTTTTTCCCCTGTTGACTCTCCTGCACCTACCCCCTGTCCTAGGCCTTCACCACACTATTGTCTGTGTCCATGGGTTAGGTATGTATAAGTTCTTTGGTTAGTCTCTTCCTGCCATCCACCCACTCTCAATTCCCTCTCATATTCAACAGTCTGTTCCATGCTTCTGTATCTCTGGATCTATTTTGTTCATCAGTTTATTCTGTCCTTTAGATTCCATATATGAGGGAGATCATATGATACTTGTCTTTCTCTGACTGGCTTATTTCATTTAGCCATGCTGTCTCAAAGAGTAAGAGATCTTTTTTTACTGCTACATAGTATTCCATGGTGTAAATGTACACGATGACCTTTGCTTATTTATTAAGAATTCATTAGAAAAGGGTTTTGGAACATGATCTTCATGTAAAATTATTGATATTAAGAAAAATGTCCTTATGTTTCTATATAAAATCTTTATTTTGTTTTAATATTAATAATCTGATTTTCTGTGAAATACAATGATAATTTAACTCATTTTGTGGCTATGAGCTAAACATTGATTATTATGCTATGATAATCAGAACAATGTACTTATTACTTAATATGTTTTATTAATAATTAAACATGGACTCCCAGCTTATCTAAAACATAACATAGAAGCATAACATTAAGCAGTTTCAAAATATATTTGAAATGTGACAATTTGAGGAGGGATATCTAAACTACTCAATGGGTATTGTAAGAGAATTAAAATTTATTCTGTTTTCTTTTAATTTATTCTAAAAAGAATTGGCAAAATCTGACTGTAAATCAGGAAAAGTGTAAAAGAATCTGATAATTTTTTTCACATCATAGGGAGCAGTTTGTCCCACCAATGTAACATCTGTACATTGTTATTAGGGTAAAAATAACTAGTTAACTCTTCCAATAACAAAATTTAATTGATCTGAGCACTTCCTAAGTATTTTTATTTTTTATCCCCAGAACTAAACATTTGTTCAAATTTAAGCTTTTTATCTCCCATAAAAAATATCAAAGATTATTCTGCCATATGTTCCTCCACTGTCATAAACTGCCTTTAAAGAATGAGTAAAGCTGTTAAAATCTCCTTTTGGTCAAAAGCAAACTGGATGTCTTAGATGAACCCTCGTTTCTCTTTTAATCTGACATCCTGGATTGTTTTAAAATTACTTGTCTCATCTTCCCCAAATTACCTCTCTGCTATAACTTTCTTGATATTTCAGTAAGAATTTTAAAAATAAGATTTTTCTTTAAAATTTTAAATATTAGTAATATCCATTCTAATAGGTGTGAGCTGGAATTTCATTGTAGTTGACTTTGGGTGGTGGGCATTCAATGTATCATGGAAATGTACACTTGAAATCTATATAATGTTATTAACCAATGTCATCTTAATAATTTTTAATAAAAAATTCCAAATTTGATTTTTTCCCCAACAAAAACTATAGGTGTCATATATACTATCACAAAATAATCTGCCTCACAAAAAGATTTTTCAGTATGCTTTTGTTTTCTTAAATAGTACTCTTAAATTATCTAGCAATCTTTTAAGTGCTCCAGCATTGAAATATTAAATTGAAAACAATATTTTTTTTCTTTTTATTTATTATTTTTTTCACAATATTTGAGAATTTATAATTTAGTGTTATTTTTGAGAATTTTATATGATCAATTTAATTTGTAATTTGGAATATTTGTACAAGTTTTGTTTTGTTTTGCCAGTAAAGGTTTTGACATTAAAATAATTTTAAAATGACATAAAGTTTGGGGAGATGAGTAGTATTTATCTTTAATTTCCTTTTTAGCTAATAATTATTTTGAACATAAATAATCTAAATGCACCAACTAGAAGTCAAATTGTCAGACTGGCTCAAAACAAACTCAACTAAATGTTGTTTATAAGAAATTTCATTTTATAAAGACATATAGATTAAGGTAAAAAAAAACAACAAAAAAACCACTTATTAAGCTAACATTAACCAAAAGAAAGCAGGAGAAGCTGTAATAATTTTAGATAGAACAGACATCAAAGGAAGGAAAGATATCAGAGATACTGAAGGGCATTACATAATGATAAAGCGACCAATTCTCCAAGAAAATATAATAATCCTTAACATGTATGCACCCAATAACAGAGTGAAAACCTACATAAGGCAAAAATGAATAAAACTGCAAGGAAAAACAAATTTACTATCATAATTGGAGACTTCAATACCCCTCTATTATACATGGGCAGATTTAGCAGGCAGAAAATCATTAGAAACCATGAACTGAATATACTTGGTATCTATACACTATAGCAAAATCTACCTAATAAAAGAGTAACATGCTAATTAGCTGTACCTTCGCAATGCCCACCAGCCAATTAGGAGTATGCAAATTAACCCAACAATGATGGTGGATTAATTTGCATACACAGGCTCTGAGTGGCCAGTTACGGGGCAGGATGCTTGCATTGTTGTCATAACAATGACACATGCGTTCTGCAACTTTCCAGCCACTCCTGGCCTCTAGGCAGCATGGGAAGACAGAAAGGTGGCCCCAAGCCAGAGCAGAAAAACAGTGCCAGCAGCCAGGGGGACGAAGGCCCATTCTTGCATGAATCTTCATTCATGCATTGGGCCACTAGTACACTTATAATATTCAATTAATTTATGGGTGCCAAATTTAAATCGTACAGGGACAGCAAACTACCACCCATGAGATAAATCTGGCCTGCCATCTATTTTTTACCAACCTGCAAAACTAGGAATCATTTTAGTTTTTTAATCACGAAAAAAAGCAAATAAATAATATTTTGTGATGTCAAATTAAGGTTTGAAATTTCACTGTTCATGAATGAATTTTCATTGAATTACAGCCACATGCATCTGTTCTTATTTTGTTTACAGCTGCTTCTGTGCTACAAAGGCACAATGGAATAGTTTTGACAGAGGCCATATGCCATGTAGTCCTGTGGTGTTTACTATTTAGCCCTTCACATGAAAACTTAGCGAACTTCTGTTGTAGCACAACACAGAGTCAACAACCTGAGAACTCACACTAATGCTACATGGATTTAAAAGTATTGTTCTGGATCGATAGTTCAATGTCTATTATGTCTAGAAATTTCAGCTGCAACAATTTTTTATCAGGTAATATACTTTTATTTTCCAATTCAATCTATGATACTTTTAATGTCTTTTTCAATAGGCTAGCCAAACATGTTCAAAGTTTCATTTAACATGTGACATCTATTTCATATGTTAATTTACTTGTGGGACTGTGGGGAAGTATTGGGGAAGATAGAGAAATGTGAAATTGGAAGAAAGACAATAACTCTTAAAATAGTATCCCTCAAGTTAAATGAGGATAGAATTTTCTTCTGGCAGAGAGGAAAGACTACATCCAGCTCAACTGGAAAATGTAATTTTCTTTTTGTGGGGATGCACACCAACATACTGGCTGGACATTCACCAGCCCACAGTGACCATTGCAGCTCTTAGGTGTGTCCACAGCTAGGCCTAAGACACCATCCGTGTTCCTTGTTTGTGATAGGACTGATTTTAGTTCCTGTTCCTAAAGCTTTAGGAGGGCAAAGGACCCTCTCAACAGGTGTGCTCAATGAGTTTTTGTTAGAGATATAAAATGTGAGAGTGATCTGTTTCCCCACTGGAGCAGATTCCCTCGATAGTCCCTTCCTCATTCATTCTTTCTATGTCCTCTGGAAGCGGCCTACTTTGGGAAAAATGACAACATTACTACATAAATTAAACTAATTTATATTCTACTTCAAAAGAGGGGTATTTGAGAGAATAAATGTTTACAAGGACTACTTAAACATGTTTTTGTTATTTAATGAGAAAGTTAACAGTTGAAGAGTAAGAAATGTAGGTAGTTACTGAAGTGATTTCTGAGGCATGACATTGTGTCATTATTTCAATGAGTTGATAGATGGATTAGTTCATTCAGTGAACACATCATTAGTTTATACTTACATATCTACATAAAGAACCAGGTGCTCTAAGAAGCACATTACAATATTATGGGTAATTAAGACAGTGGAAAGTATATAATTAGTATATCAAGAAGGACTCAAAGTAGCCCTGACCAGTGTTGCTCAGAAGTTGGAGCATCATCAGATACACCAAAAGGAGGCAGGTTTCATTCCTGGTCAGCACAAATACCTACATTGTGGATTTGATCAATGTTTCTCTCTTCCTCTCTCCCTCGCTCCCTCTCTCTAGGTTCAATTCAAATTAAAGAAATAACATTGAGCTTTGAATATATTAAAAAAATAGAAAATGATGACATAAAGTACTATAGGGATTCAAAGGAGAGGGATGTTCCAGTTAATTTATTACATAAGACTTCATGAAGTTTCATATATAGTGGAACTTAGAGGATTGTAGGATTTGAACAGATAGTCAGTGAGCACATTAGTCCAGGCTGAGAAAATTGGAAGAAAGGCACAGAAGTATGAAAGGTAATTATGTTTTAGGAATGGTGAATAGTCTCATTTGATTGGGCAATTAAAGCAAATGAATGCTTGCCATGGGCTAGAACTTTTAAACATGTTATAGGAATTATATAGGAGTACTAGAGGCCCAGTGCATGAATTCTAGACTACCTTGGGGTGGTCTGTCGGGATCAGGCCTTCTGCCTGCTGCTCCTGCTCATCCCAGACCCACTGTGCCTTACCATAGGTTCGTGCCCAGTCAATCCCAATTGGGAGAGGCTCATGCCGCATTCATCAGCCCTGGGCCCTGTGTCTGGCACCTGATCCAAGGGGCGTGAGGGGGATGGGACATGATTGGCCCTTTGGGAGGGTGGTTGAAAACTGTGGCTGGCCAGGAATCTGGATCTGTCCTGCTGACATTTGCGCAGGTTGTCAGGATCCACTTGGCAGCCACTTTTATATCGTTTCTTCCTCGCAGAGTATCTAGGAAGGGGAAGCAGCAGTGGAGCCCAAGGCTGACTTCCAGGAGGCCTGCAGTACTGTTGTGTTCCTGCCAGTGGTGCTGGTCAGTTGGTGACTGGCCCATTCTCTGGAGATTGAACCTGCAGGACTACTAAGGGAGTAACTACCATCAGGTTGGTGGGCCACCAAGATGGGTGAGTCAACTGAGCAGCACTCACACTGTGGGAGTGCCCTAACTACACATAAGCTGTTCTGTGTTGAGTGTCTGCCCCTTCATGATCAGTGTGCATCATAGCAATTGGTCGAGCAGTCGTTTTGTTACTTAGGCTTTTATATATATGGACTAAAGACATAATGCAAGAAACTCATGCATTGGTAGGGTCCCTAACAGCTGCTGGCTACCAGCAGCGTACTCCCTTCCTTCCCCTGGCTGCCTGCCACTGCTGCTGCTGGCCAGGGCCTCCCTTCTTCCCCCAGCCTCCTGCCACACTGCCAGCCACTCGCTCACTTCCCCCGGCCAGCAATTTGCATACTATGCTTTTATTAAATAGGACTGGTGGCCTGGTGCACAAAATTTGTGCACGAGGAGGGGTGTCCCCTCAGATCAGCCTACATCCTCTATAATCCAAGACCTCTCAAGGGATGCCCGACTGCTGGTTTAGGATGTCCTGATCCCAGGGATCAGGCCTAAAGTGGCAGTCGGACATCCCTTTCACAATCTGGGACCACTGGCTCCTAACCACTCACCTGCCTGCTTAACTGATCACCCCTAACTGCCCCTCCTTCCCCGGGCTTGGTTGTCCCTAACTGCCTCCCCCTTGCCAACCTGGTCACCCCACACAGACTGCTGGTCAGTCTTTTGATCATCCCTCACTAACTCCCCTTCTAGTCAGCCCACACAGCTGCTGTGTGGTTGTTACTCTTACTATTTGGTCATCCCTTACTAACCCCCTTGCTAGCATCCTGCACCCCAACCTGGCCAGAGGCCCATCCACAGCTGGGAAATGAAAATGACTTCCTCCCTGTTCTCAGGAACTCCGATAAAGGGCTTCCTTCCTCTTTCTTGACTAGCTTTCACCCCTGTGCCTCCATCACCAGCCCCTCTTGTCACACTATCCTCTACCCCTTCCACTCTCTGGCCACCTGGACTTGATCTTGCCTGGGATTTGAGGGCCACTAGACTCTGCTCAGCTCAACAGGTCCTTCTCTTATGCAATTGTTCCATGCCCCCACCTGGCCAGAGCCCTATCTGCAGCCAGGCACAGAACACTTGCCTTGTTTCCATGGTGACAAAGCAAGTGTTCCGCCAGGCCACTCACACTGCCTCCTCTCAGCAACCGTGCACCTCCACCCGGGATGAGGGGACTCTGGCAGGGCAGAGAGGACTTGGAACCACCATCTTGTGGCTATGGGCACCACCATATTTGTGATGGAGTGATGGTTAATTTGCATTTTATCCTTTTATTATATAGAATAGAGGCTTGGTGCATGGGTGGGGTCCAACCGCCCCACTCTGATGGGATCCAATCAGGGCCAGACTAGCAGAGCCAATGGGGGCCAGGCCAACACAGCAGGGAGGCAATCAGGGACTGAATCAAGCTATTATCTGTCACAGTGCACCTTATAGCTACCAATCATTCTGGTTGTTCAGCCATTCGGTCAATGGGATTTTATATACAGTATATAGAGGTCCAATACACAAAATTTGTGTACTCTGTTGGGAGGGTCTCTCTGCCCAGATTAGGAGAAGGTACAGGCCAGATCAAGGGACCCCACTAGTGCACAATTGGGGCTGGGGAGGGATGCAGAAAGTTGGCCAGCTGAAGAGGGGATGCAGGAGGGCTCCAGGGCATGTATGGTCCATCTCGCTCAGTCCTGATTGATCCCAGCAGCAAGCTAACCTACTGGTCAGAGCGTCTGTCCCCTGATGGTCAGTGCATGTCATAGTGAGCAGTTGATCAGCCTTAGCATATTGTTAGCATATTACGTTTTGATTGGTTGAATGACTGACTGGACGACTGGATGACTGGACATTTAGCACTTAGGGTTTTATTATATAGGATATCTTTGTTTTAAAATGATGGAACTGTGGCTTAGAGAGATTATTTATCTGAGTCATACACAGGGTTGGAAAATGGTTAAGCAGGACTTGGTGGATTGGCTCCAAAGTCTATCTATGTAGTACTTAGATCATAGCTGCTTTCTTCAAGAAGATAGGTGAAATAAAGTAAAAGAGATATGGTGTGGACTCTAGATGGTGATTCATGTGATGAATGGTTGGTTTCCTAAGAAGTCTGAGCTTCATGAGAGGTAATGGGGATCTTTAAGTTTGGGGGCCAGGAAAATAAACTATCCAAAGAGAGTTTAAAAAAAAGTATCATTAGGTAGCAGTTCAAAAAATGGGTTTGAAGTAGGTTAAATTAAGAGACAGGAGATTAGTTAGTAATTTTCTGGAGTGACATAGAAACAGGACTAGTGGAATAGATAGGATGTATGAATGCTTTGAAGATATATGCATGGAAGATAATCATGTTTTCCTGATATTACACAGTCATGATAATTAATTAATTTTGCATTCCGGCCATAGAATTTTAATTAATACTATTAATTAAATTGATTTGATAAAGTCCCCAATAGTTTTATAATGTTATAAATAAAAGGCAGCTGGTAGAGGTCAGCATAGCAAAGTTGGGACCTGATGTTCCTCTTTTAAACTTTCTTCATCTCCTTCTTTTTTCCCTTCAATTCTTCCTTACTTTCCTTTCTTCTCTAACACCTCCCTTTCTTCTTCCCTTTGTTTTTCTCTGGTATTGTTTATTATTCTTTATGGCTGGAAAAGCAGCAGAAAACTATCCTGTTTAATAAAGAGGGAATGTGAAAACTGACCGTCATTCCATCACAAAGATGACGGTGCCTACAGCAGTGGGGGTGGGTTTTCATAACACAAGATGGCTGTGCCCACAGTGGAGGCAGAGTTCCTGTAATGAGCCTTAACAAGCAATCAGCAGGAACCTGAGGTTGTGTGTCTCCCACCCCGTGGAGTTTGACAGGAGACATAAAGTTGAGCCCCCCACCTGGCATCGGGACAGGAGACCTAAGGATGCATCTCCCTCCCAGTGGGGCTTGACCAGGGAGGAATCGGCTGGGTCTGGATCTATCCCAACAGGGTGTGGCTGACCAGATCTGGGTCTTGTGCAATTTCAAGGCACACATAGGTGGGCAGGGACTTGACTCTGGGTCCCGTGGTGTGCCCCAGACTCTGACAAGGGAAGGTTTTCATATACATTTTAGTAATTTTCTTTCATCTCTGACACTTTTATTATAAAGAAAAGGCAAATAGCATTTTTCTCTAATCCCCTTTTAATGTGCATGAATTTCATGAAACGTGCTACTGGTATTGGTATATAACAACCATTATCTTACACACAACTTTATCAAGTTTTAGCAGCAAACAATACATTAGTTTAAGTATAGGGAAATTGGTTAGAACTACAGTATAGACAAGCTTGTCCACAGAACTACTTGGTAAGATTATTTTTGTTTTTGTTTTTACACATATGTCTACTTTTTACCTTAAACTATAATAGAAAAATGCCTAGAACTGTGCCTGCTACAAAGCAAGTAGAACAAGTGAAAGCAAAGATTTACAAATAAGTTTAATGTAAATACATAGAAGAATGCTTTCTACAGAACCACATCAACGTTTAAAGCTCTTGCACTCACACTGTGTTCCATCATATCCTCTGTAGTCACTTGTATTTTTTCCCATGTCTTTTCTTGTGAATCCACTTTCTTGTTTTTTTGGTAAATTATAAGCCAGTTTGTTCTCTATAATGGCTTTTTTCTAAAACATGAAAGTAAATATATTGGTTAACATCAACTTGCTATTTAAAAATGCAAAGCCAATATGTACAATATGATAGTATATTGGAAATGAATGGTCATTCATGAAATTTAAAGTTTCTTGGTTAGTAAGTAAAGGATGAATTTTCATTTGTGGTCAAACATGATGAATATACATACTTAACACGTAAATGCAATTTACTTCACTACACATATTCAGGAAACTAGTCCAATTTTAAATCAGAAAGTGTCTCTTAATTCATAGCTGTCCTGGGAAGCTGAGGGAATTGCTAAATCATTTTCAGTTAGAGGATGTCTGTCTGAGTGACAACCACAGTCACTCAGGCTGACAGTAAGTAAACATGACATAATACATGAAATGTGACTGCCCTTTGTGAAACTTGGGACTAATATTGATGCAGAAAGAATATGATTGCACAAAGTAAGAACCCCAGATCCCTTCAGAGAGTTCCCTAGCATATTCAGCAAGAGGATGCGTCAGTTCATGCATGTGAAAAACTACCCAAGGCCACAGAAAGGCCCATGCTAGAGAATAGCTCTCCTCAGCCTCATGCCATGTGTATCCTCAACAGCTACTCTGGAAAAATGTTATTCACAGTGCATTTAGTAGAGTATTAACATGGATCTTGCCTCCATAGTGGGGAACAACTAGCCCCAGATAAAACATGGTTCCAGCTCAATCTAACACATTTTTAGAAGCAAGACTTTTAACAATAAAACTGTTACTAAATAAATTATCAACATACAAGAAAAAAGTTAAAAGTATTTATAAGCACCCAAAAATTAAAATTCATGATATCTGCCACCCAATCAAAAATTACTAAGCATATAAAGTAGCAGGGAAATATAACCCATAAAATGACTAAATCAATCAAAATTGACTGAGAAATGACATGAAGTTTAGAATTTAAAAAAAAGAATTTAACATAGATAACATAATTGCATTCCATATATTCACAAGGCAAAGAAGAGGCAGGAAATATATAGAAATGAACAAAAAATTTAAATATTTGAAACTGTAATAGGATGGATACATTAATAACATAGTAGACAATTCAAAAGAAGGGGAAATATCACTCAGCCAGAAGCTAGGTTCACAGTTGGCGAGTTCAGTGGTGGTGGTGGGAGCCTCTCCTGCCTCAGTGGTAGCGCTAAGGATGTCTGACTGAGAGCTTAGGCCTGCTCCCCAAGGACTCCCTGACTGCAAGAGGGTGCAGGCCAGGCTAAGGGATAGCCTCCTGAGTGCATGAATTTTGTGCACTGGGCCTCTAGTTAGACAATAAATGGGTTACCTAAGAAACAAAGGAAGAAATAAAATAAAAAAACTCTGGAAACAAATGAAAATAAACACAAAACAACCCCAAATCTCTGAGACACAGCAAAAGCATTCTTGAGAGGGAAGTTGATAGCATCACAGGCTTACCTCAAAAAACAAAAAAAAATAATAAAACATTTAACCCTACAACTTAAAGACTTAAAAAGAGAATAACAAGAAAAGCCCAGAATAAGGAAAATAAAATAAATAATTAAAAAAGAAAACATAAAAGCCATCCAAATTATAAAGGAGGAAGTATAACTGTCATTATTTGCAGATGACATGATATTATACATAGAAAAACCCTATCCATTCAATAAAACTACTAGATTTAATAAATGAATTTGGTAATATAATAGGATACAAAATTAACACCCAGAAATGGATGGCATTTTTATTCATATATAATGAATTCTCAGAAAGAGATACTAGACAAACAATCTCATTTACCATTGCAACAAAAAAAATAAGATTCCTTCCTAGGTAAAATACCTAAGAAGGAACTTGAAAAAGGAGGTAAAAAGACCTATACTCAGAAAACTACAGAACGTTGAAAAAAGAGAGGAAAATATCCACAAGTGGAAAAATATAATGCATGAATTGGTAGAATCAATATAATTAAAATGTCCATACTACCCAAAGCAATCTATAGATTCAATGCAATCCCTATTAAAATACAAATGGCATATCTCACATATCTAAAAGGAGCACTTCAAAAATGTATATGAAACCAAATAATCATAACAATTTTGAAAAAGAACTTGGAGTAATCATAATACTGAATATCAATTTATACTATAAAAATCACTACTCAAAACAGCCTGGTAATAATGGCACAAGAGGAGGTATATAGATAAATGGGACAGAACAAAGAACCCAGAAATCTACCTAAGCCACTAAGCTCAATTAATATTTGACAAAGGAAGCAAGAGCATATAATGGAGTAAAGATAGTTTTTTAATAAATTATACTGGGAAAATTGGACAGATATATGCAAAAAGTGAAACTAGACTACCAACTTATACCATTCACAGGAATAAACTCAAAAGGGACAAAAGACTTTAAAGCAAGTTTTAAAATTATAAAATCTGGAGAAACCAAGATGGTGGCATAGGTAAACACCTAAACTGCTGCCTTGCACAACAATTTCAAAACTACAGCTAAAACACAAAACAGTCGGCATCCAGAACCACAGGAAAGCTGGCTGAATGAAAATTCTACAACTAGCAAGAAATAGAGAGGCTCACAAAGACTCAGAGGAGCTGTAAAAAGCTGAGGTAATGAGACACACGTGTGGAGAGGATGAGCGGTGGAGGGCCTGGCTGGCTTCCTTTAGCAGGAGGGAGAAAGAAACTCCTGACTGCACTGAAGCCAAGTTCTGACTGAACTGCAACCCAGTTCTGGGCAGGACTCATATGAGGGGAGTCTAGAATGTCATGAAAAGGGAGGAGTGCATGGAAACTAAGGAGAGCCACAAAAGGCAGCAAGTGCATGCAGAGGACTGACTGCTGATTGTGCCATTGGCTTTCTCTAGTGGGAGGAAGACAGAACCGCCCAACTGCACTGAAATCCAGTTCTGACTGCACTGAACCCCAGTTTCAGGTGAGATCCTGGGGACCCAGACTCATATGGGTCCCAGGATTGCATGGAAACTCAGGGGAGCAGGAAAAGGAGAGGTCTGGAGGTGCTCAAGCACACTAGTGCTGCAGGGATTACCAAGGGACACTGAGACTCAACCCCATCCAAAATGAACACAGAGGCTTTTGCAATATTGCAAGTCTTTTTTAAAAATATATATATATTTTATTGATTTTTTACAGAGAGGAAGGGAGAGGGATCAAGAGTCAGAAACATCGCAGAGAGAGAGAAATCCATCAGCTGCCTCCTACAAGCCCCCCACTGGGGATGTGCCTGCAACAACAATACATGCCCTTGACCAGAATCAAACACGGGACCTTTCAGTCTGCAGGCCAATGCTCAATCCACTGAGCCAAACTGGTTTTGGCTGCAATATTGCAAGTCTTGTATAATAAGGCTAACTCCAGCAAGAAGTTCTCCCGGCATAGACACAGCTGATCCTCACAACCAGTTGGCTTAGAGGTCAATTCCTCCCAGTGATATCAACAACAATCAAGATTTATCTACAACAAGGCTGTCCACACAGTCCACAAAGGGGTGCACCAAGAGAGTCTACCTCAGGTAACTGGGGAGGCAGAGCTACACAGGCATATAGGACACCTAGAACACGAAGCTATTCTACCAACTCAAGGAAGCAGCAAAAATGCAGAGACAAAGGAACAGATCACAAACTAAAAAATGGAGGAAAACAAACAACTGGATATAGAGTTCAAAACTATGGTTATAAGGTTTTTCAAGAATTTCCTAGGAAAGATGGATAAATTTAGTGAGACCCAAGAGGAGGTAAAAAAGATAGAAATTAAACTTACACTAACTGAAATACAGAGACCTAACAGTAGACTAGAGGAATGCAAGAATCAAGTCAAAGATTTGAAATACAAAGAAGCAGAAAACAATCAGCTGGAAAAGCAAAAAGAAAAGAGAATCCAAAAATGTGAAGATAGTATAAGGAGCCTCTGAGACAACTTCAAGTATAACAACATCAAAATATGGGGGTGCCAGAAGAGAGAGAGAGCAAAATACTGAAAACCTATTTGAAGAAATAATGACTGCAAACTTCCCCCACCTGGTGAAAGAAATAGACTTACAAGTCCAGGAAGCACACAGAACCCCAAACAAAAGGAATCCAAAGAGGACCACACCAAGACACATCATAATTAAAATACCAAGAGCAAAAGACAAAGAGAGAATATTAAAAGCAAAAGAAAAACAGTTAATTACCTACAAGGGAGCACCCATAGATTGTCAGCTGATTTCTCAACAGAAACTATGCAGGCCAGATGGGAGTGGTAAGAAATATTCAAAGTGATGAATAGCAAGAACCTACAACCAAGATTACTCTACCCAGCAAAGAATTGAAGATCAGATAAAGAGCTTCACGGATAAGATAAACTAAAGGAGTTCATCAACACCAAACCAGTATTATATGAAATGCTGAAAGGTATACTTTAAGAAGAGGAAGAAGAAGAAAAAGGTAAAGATAAAAATGATGAACAACAAATACATATCTATCAACAAGTGAATCTAAAAATCAAGTGAATTAAAAATCTGGTGAACAGAATAAACTGGTGAATATAATGGAATCAGGGCCATAGAAAGGGAGTGTACTGACATTTCTCAAGGGGAAAGGAGTGTGGGTGATCCAGGGAAAGAATGGACAAAAATCATACACCTATGGATGAGGACAATGGCAAGGAGCTAAGGGCAGAGGGTGGGGTGGGAGTTGGCTAGAGGGGAGCTATGTGGGGGAAAAGAGGATAAAATTTTTAGTAAAAAGAAACTTTAAATGGCAGAAAAAAATATAAAAACCTTAGAAGAAGTCATAAGCAGCAAAATCTCAGCCATTTCTCTTAACAATATATTTATCTATATATCTCATAGGGAAAAGGATACTGAGGAGAAATAAGCAAGTGAGATGACATCAAAATAAAAGCTTCTGCACAGCAAAACAAACCATCGATAAAATGAAAAGAGAGCCCACTGCATGGCAGAATATATTTGCCAATGATATACCTGGTAAGGGGTTAATTTCCAAAATATATAAGGAACTCATACAACTTAACAAAAGGAAGACAAATAATCCAATTAAAAAATAGGCAAAGGACCTAAATAGACATTTCACTGAAAGAGACATACAGAAGATCAAGAAATAGGAAAAAAATATTCAAAGTCACTCGTGTCATGCCTGTAAGAATAGCCATAATCAACAAATCAAACAATGACAAGTTCTGGTCAGGATGTGGAGAAAAGGGCATCCTAGTACACTGCTGATGGGAATGCAGACTGGTACAACTACTCTGGAAAACAGGATTTTCATCAGAAAATTACAAATGGAATTGCCATTTGATGCAATGATCCCACTTCTAGTAGTATATCCTTAGAAACCAGAAACATTAATCATAAAGAATATATGCACCCTTATATATATATATAGCAGTGCAATTTTCAATAGCTAAGATTTGGAAACAAGTGCCCATCTGTAGATGAGTGGATAAAAGTGTTATGGTACATTAACACCATGGAATACTATGCAGCTATACAAAAGAAAGAACTGTTACCCTTTGAGACAGCATGGATGGACCTGGAGAGTATTATGATAAGTAAAATAAGCCAGTCAGAGAAATATAAGTATCACACATTATATGAACAAAAAGTGATAAACAAAATAGATACAGATACATAAAAGTATGGAACAAATTTATGGATTTCAGAAGGAAGGCAGAGGTAGGCAGAGGAATAACTAATGGGGCACTTATATGCATATATGCATGGCCCATGGATAAAAGCAATAGTCCAGTGAAGGTCTGGGAGGTGTGATTGTGAAGTGCAGGGGATCAATGGGGAAAAACATGAAACAAAGGGGACATCTGTAATACTTTTAACAACCTACATTAATAAAAGGAAGATGCACATTGACTATGCCCACCAGCCAATCAGCAGTATGCAAATTAACCCCAAAGATGGCAGGTTAATTTGCATACACAGGTATCCAGCAGCCTAGGTCCTGGGAATATCCTCGGGACCCAGGCTGCTCCAAGCCTGTAGGCCTCCATAGGCCCTGAGCTGCTGGGGTGCCAGAATGCGCCAGGCCATTCTTAAGCTACCAGCCTTGATATAGATCGGACAGGGTGGGTGACAGAAGCATGAGCAGGGCCTGAGTAGAGTCAGGATGGGGGGTGCTCAAACTGTGGCACAGGTTTGATTAGAGCCAGGGGTCCTTGCCCAAGCCAAGGCAGAGGCTTAATCAGAGACAGGGGGCTCTGCTCAAGCCACAGTGGAGGCTTAAGCTGGGCTGGAGTGTAGCAAGTGGGGAGGAGGGATCCTGTACAAGCCATGGTGGAGGCTTGAGCAGGGCCTTAGCAGAACCGAGGGACCCTGCCCAAGCCGTGGCAGAGGCTTGAGCAGAGCTGGGAGGTCCCTGCCCAAAGCCACAGCAGAGGCTTGAGCAGAGGTGGGGGGGATGCCCTGCCCAAGCTGCAGCGGAGGTCTGAGAAGGCGGGGGTGGGAGGGTGCCAGCCTCGGCTTGCCAGCAGTCCAGCCTCTATGCGTGAGCTGCAGAGGAAACATCTTTTCTGACAACTCATTGGCTAAGATCCCTGTGTGCTACTGGTAATGTTCTTGGTAACTTGGGTAAGAAGACTCCAAGAAGGTGATCTAGAGTTTTTCCATCTCACTTCTGGAGGAAAAAACAAAGGTCTGCTGCTGGAGGGGCTAAGAAATGTCATATCCTGTCCTACCTAGTTTGGCTCAGTGGATAATGCCTCAGCCTACTGACCACAGGATCTGGGTTCAATTCTGATCAAGGGCATGTACCTAGGTTGCAGGCTCCTCCCTGGCCGGGGCCTAGGTCAGGTCTCATGCCGGAGGCAACCAATCAAAGTGTGCCTCTCACATTGATGTTTCTGTCTTTTCCTCTCCCACATTCTCTAAAAATCAATGGAAACATATTCTCCTGTGAGGATTAAGAAAGGAAGAAAGGAAGGAAGGAAGGAAGGAAGGAAGGAAGGAAGGAAGGAAGGAAGGAAGGAAGGAAGGAAAGAAATGTCAAATCCTATGAAAGATACATCTTGAAAATGCCTAAAGAAAGTTGTCATTTTTTCATGGTGAAGGGACTGGAGTCTGTGTTGATGAAAACACCTTGGGGGCTGTGGTGGCTGGCAGTGGCCACAGCAGCAGGTGATGGGTCTGGCGCCTTCCCCTGATCAGCCTCCATTAGGACATCCCCTGAAAACTCCCAGTCTGTGAGAGGGGGCAGGGTAGGCTGAGGGACCTCCTCCATTACACGAATTTCTTGCACTGGGCCCCTAGTAAAGATTAATTTAAAAAAAAGTGTTTTATACTGCAAACTCATACATTGATAAGAAAAGATATGAAGAGATATATTTGGTTCATGAGCTGGAAAACTAACCATATCAAGAGATCACCTGATCCAAAGTGATCTACTGAGTGAACACAATTCCAACAAAATCTCAGTAAGATTTCCTGGTAGAAATTAACAAGCTGATTCTAAAATTTATGTGGATATGTTAAGGGGCTTAGAATAGCCAAAACACCTTTAAAAGTGAAAAACAAATTTGAAAGGCTAGTTCTACTTATTTAAAGAATTATTAAAAATATAATAAAGAGCCCTAACCTGTTTGGCTCAGTGGATAGAGTTTTAGCCTGCAGACTGGAGGGTCCCAGGTTCGAATCCAGTCAAGGGCATGTACCTTGGTTGCAGGCACGTCCCCAATAGGAGGTATGAAGGGGGCAGCTGATTGATGTTTCTCTCTCATCGATGTTTCTAACTCTCTATCCCTCTCGCTTCTTCTCTGTAAAAAATCAATGAAATATATTTAAAAAATATATAATAAAGTAGTAATTTGACAAGTAAGTCAAAGAGCAAAAAATAGTTCAGAAATAAATTGGTACAATTTATTTTGTGCAAAGGTAAAAATATTCTAAATATTTTTGTAAGTCTAAGCCTTTAATTTGGAATTTAAAAAATACACATTATAATGTCAGATCTGAAAGAAAAGATATAAAAATATTAATGAATTGAAATGTTCTTGTAATAAAACATGATGTAAAAAAAGACGATTTAGAATAACTCCATTGGAAATGTCAGTACTTGAAATAGCTCTGCTATTAACACATCTTAAGCAGCCTGTGGTGCTTCATGCCTCCCATCAGTGGTCATATCTAATGGGCACTCTCAGTGCCAGAGTTTATCCATTGTCCTGATTGTCACTAACATTGGCTAGGACTCAAGGTAGAGAAATTGGCATCAAGTAAAAATGAAGGGGAAACCTGAGGCATTCTGTTGCTCTCCGAATACAAAGATATTTTCAAAGATGTCTGGAAATGAAAAAGAGAAAAAGAAAAGGTGAACTTGGAGAGAGAGAACTCCCAGTAAAAACAAATGATGAAAAACTGCTGGTGGGAATTCAGATTGGTGCAACCACTGTGAAGAGCAGTATAGTGTTTTCTCAAGAAACGAAAAATGGAACTCCTATTTGACCCAGTGATTCCACTTCTAGGACTATATCCCAAGAAACTAGAAACACCAATTAGAAAGGATATATGCACCCCTTTGTTCATAGCAGCACAATTCACCATAGCCAAGATTTGGAAACAGCCTAAGTGCCCATCAGCAGATGAATGGATTAAAAAACTGTGGTACATCTACACTGTGGTGAAAAAAGAAGGGGTTCTTACCATTTGCAACAGCATGGATGGAACTGGAGAGCATTATGCTAAGTGAAATAAGCCAGTTAGAGAAAGATAAATATCACATGATCTCACTCATTTATGAAATATAATGAACAACATAAACTGATGAACAAAAATAGATCCAGAGACAGAGAAACATCGATCAGAGGGAAGAGAGGGGAAGGTGGGGGTAAGGGGGAGACATCCCTTAACATATCCACATAAGCCTAACCAACAGATACAGACAACAGGGGGTTGAGGGCATGAGTGTGTGTGGGGGGCTAGAGGGATAATGGGGAAATTAACACACATATGTAATACCTTAATAAAGAAATTAAAAGAAATAAAAGCAAATAATTCTATCTAATAAAGAGGGAATATGCCAATTGATCCTCATGCCATCACAAAGATGGTGGTGCCCACAGCCAATAAGGAGGTAATATGCTGATTGACTTCCCCGCCCTCAAAGATGGCGGTGCCCACAGCCACAAGGTGGTGGTGCCCAGTCTCCTCAGCCCTGCTGGGGCTTGCTGTGCCTGCCTCTGGACTCCCCTTGTTCCCTCAGCCCCTCAGCTGCCCAGAGTCAGCACAAGGCATAGGCAAACCTTGGATGGCAGCTGCTCAGCTGCCCAGGACTGCCAAAGGCTCAGGTAACCAGGGCTGGCTGAGGCTTGTGCTGCTGGCAGTAGCAGCAGCAGAGGTATGATAGGGCATTGCCTTACCCTGACTTCCAGGTTACCTCCCACCCCTGAGGGCTCCTACACTAAGAGCGGGCAAGCTGGGCTGAGGGGCTCCCACTACAGTGCATGAATTTTCATGGACCAGGCCTCTAGTAATTACAATAAAGTGAAATGAGGTGTGCTTATCATCTGAGCAGTGAATACCTGATAATACTAAAAGATACATGTGACAAAAGTATAATTAAAAGAATACACATTTTAATTTTCAATATTAAAAAAGTTGTGATATAGCAGAATATATTAATATAACAAATTATGTAAATCTTACAATTAATCTAGATTTGTAAAAAATAAGTTACCTAAAATGATTATTTACAATTTTAGACCAACATTTACTGGTATTGATATGGTATATTGTCAATGTTTTTTTAAGAAGCAGTCTACATGTCCTAGCTAGTTTGGCTTAGTGGATAGAATGTTGGCCTGTGCACTAAAGGGTCCCATATTCAATTGTGGTCAAAGGCATGTACCTCAGTTACAGGCTTATTTCCCATGCAGGAGGCAACCAGTAAAGAATAAAAACTAAAAAAAAAAATTAAAAAAGCAATATACAAAACAGTCTATGAGGAATAATGACATGAATTTATTTATTTATTGGAATACATAAACATTTATAGAAATACTAGTGACCCAGTGCACGAAATTCTTGCATGGAAGGGGGTTCCCTCAGCCCAGTCTGCACCCTCTCCAATCGGGGACCCTTGGGGGACATCCCCCTCGCAGTCTGGGACCACTGGCTCCTAAGTGCTCACCTGCCTACCTGCCTGATTGACCCTAACCCCTCTGCCTGCCTTCCTGATCACCCCTAACTGTCTCCCTTGCTGGCCTGATCTCTTCCCCAACTGCCCTCCCCTGCAGTGCTGGTTGCCCCCAACTGCCCTCCTCTGCTGGCCAATTTGGATCAGATTGATTTCTATCCTAGTCAGCATCAAAAGCTCTGCCACCTAGGCAGCCATTGATTCCTCACACTTCACCCAGATTTGGTTCTGATTGGTTGGTCTCTATGCCAGTCAGCGTCTCTGGGCCTGTCAATGGGGCCTGATCAGAAAAGTGGGGGATGATCAGCACCTCTGGTAGAGGCCTAGAGAGAAATGGAGGTGCAGCTGCTGGCCAGACTAGGAGAGAAAGACAGAGGTAAGTGCTGATCAAAAGTTGCCACAGAGGCAAGGGATCAGTCCCTGCTTCTCTCTTCAGGCCTCTCTCTGGCTCTGATTCACAGCCCCTCAACAGTCAGTGCTGGGGCACTGTGCCTGAAGTCATGGCAACCCAGTGCTGACTGCAGGACTGACTTCCGTTTAGTCAAGGCTTGGTCATGACTGGTCATTACAACACATGATTTTTATATACTAGGATTATGTGTGTATATGTGTATGTGTGTGTGTGTTTGTTTGTACTAGTAAGTTAATAGGGTGGTGCTAGGATTACAAATGATTTCTCTTTAAACAGATTTAGACTCTAAATCATAAAATATTATATATACTATTTAAACTTAAAAGCACTTACTCTAAACTGGTGGGTAAAATTGAGAACTTTTTCCAATAAATTCTAATTCTAAGAAAAAATCAGTTATATCATATATATAAAATCCTAAACTATCTTTAGGGTGGAACAACTGGAAAGACCAGTCGCTGTGACACACACTGAGCAGGCAGACAGGTGAGCAGTTAGGAATGACCAGGCAGACAAGTGAGTCCAGATTGTGAGAGGGATATCTAACTGCCAGATGTCCGACTGTAGGGATCAGGCCTAAACTGACAGTTGTTCATTCCCCAAGAGGTCCCAGATTGCGAGAGGGCACAGCCAGACTAAAAGACCCCACCCTCCTAGGTGCACGAATATCATGCACTGGGCCTCTAGTTTTTTTCTATAAGAATTGCAAGAATAGTTTATGGTGTGAGATAAAGTCAAAAGTAGTTATATTAAAGAATAGGGCATCACTTTTTATATTACAGTCAGAATATAGATATGGCTAAAATATAGTAAACATTTCCATAACTTTCAGGTTTGAGTAATGCATATCATTTGGGGTAACTGATCCATTGTCATCTTGTATAGTATATTTTTGAAAATCCAAACTAGCAAAGCTTCTTGTCAAACAGCCCAGATTAGGGGTGAAAGTTGACTCTACCTTCTTGTCACCCTCTCTTTTGTTTCTGTGCAGTTGTTCCTCTAGCCCAGCTTCTCTGTTAACACCTTTTACAGTCTCTGTCAGAAGAAACATCTCTTTTGTCTTCCATTCCTAGAGAGCACAGTGTTATTATGATTAGTATTTACAGTAACCCCTTGTATTTTGTCCACCACCAACAAGCAAATTAGTACAAGTGAAGAGCCTAACAGAAGTCAGGTCAAGTGGAGGGAAAGTCAAACATTGGCTTTCCTTCCTACACTCCTATTAGGAATGCAGGCATGGTTATTTACAGCCTGGTTATTTTTCACTAAAGCTAAAATTAAAAAGGTATCCCCCTCACACTGAGGGTTATCAGGGAGTTAAATGGTATCTAGTAACTTCCACGATCATCTCTTTAAGGGCAGCTATTGGCTCATATAAATAGATTGTAGTGTCAACTTGTATATCACAGGTCTGAAGAAAGATTAACATGAGTAAATTATTTAAATCTGAAATGACTTCCAAGAAGTATGAAAAAGAGTATATGCAAATATCTATGTGTGTGTGCATATATACATATAAAGAATGTTTTTTAAATTTACAGAAATAAAACTATCCTTTGATATGCCCTTTTATATTTAGTGTTTAGTAAAATTCCTGTACTTTCTAAACAATTATGTTAAGATTATTTATGAATAAAACGCTTCACACAATTTTACTCTTCATATTTTAAATATATCTCTCACCTCTTCAAATTTTCTAAGAAGGCTAAGTTTTCTTCTTGCTTGTTCCTGCTGTCGATTTTCTTCTCTTTCCATCCAGAGGAGGTGCTGCTCTTCTTCTGTGGACTCATGGTGGTCTAATTTCCTACTTATCATATCCAAATATCTAAATAAAGTGCAAATGCAAGTGAAGGTGAATTGCATCTTGTCCTTCTAGTGGCATCAACTGCTTTCAAATGCCCAGACTCCCTCCTTGCTCAATTTTTACTTCTTGAACTATAGAAATTTTACAATTTCTCTCAGCTCTGTTCCGTTATTTGTAATCCAGCTCTCACCATGCTTGTTCATACAGATATGCCTACTCTGTCAGTGTCTGTTCTTATGGCCAAGACTGTCGTAAATGTAGAGCAGGTTCTTTCAAAACAGTTTGCACAGTTTTAGGCTGGTTTGTCTCAGAGGATAGAGAGTTGGCCTGAGGACTGAAGAGATATGAATTTGATTCCAGTCCATGGCTCATACCTTCATTGCAGGTTCAGTCCCTGGTCCTGGTTGTGGCAAGTGTGGGAGGCAACCAATCAATGTCTCTCTCACATTGATCTTTCTCTGTCTCTCCCATTTCCTTCCATTCTCTTAAAATCAATGGAGAGAATATTCATGGTTGAGGATTAACAAAACAACAAACAAACAAACATTAAAAAAAACCATTTTGCATAGTAATTATTCGAAACTCAGTGGGTTTTGGGATATAAAGTTGCAAAGAAGGCTGGAATAAGTGAAAATTGATTTCAAATCTAGAATTACCAGATTTGAATTTCCTAAGAAAAAGATGTATCCTGGCTCCTTGTGACCTACAGAGCCTTCAACAAATCTTCTAACTATAGTCTCAATCTCTGGTATATCAATATGCTTGTAGAACTACCACAAAATGGACCCACAGAAAATAAAAGTCAGACTGTGCAGCCCAATCACCCACCTTGATGAAGGAGGAAAGAGAGGGAGAAAAAACTATGACATCCCTTCATTTCCTAAGGTATGGGCTTGACCTTCATTTTCTAAGATATGGTAATCGCTGAACATGAGCAGGTAATATCTGAAGAGCTTAAATTTTTCCTTTTACAGACAATGCATCTCTATATTGGCATTAGATATAGTTTAATTAACCTCCATTTTTGACTTTGTATGAACTTCCTCAAATTTAATGCTGTCAGCCCTTTAAAATGAGTCAAAAGCTACTCCTAGAGGCCTGTTCTAAAAGATTTCTTCCTTCCCTTTTCAACTACAGGAAGGAATTTGAATCTAATTTGCCCTTTAGTTATCAGTGTGGATTACCTCTTGGACTCCTAGAAACCCTGTTGTCTCTGGTGGAAGTTGCTCTTCCTTCCCTTGGCATCCAACTTCCAATTTCCATACCTTCTGGTCTCCCTTCCTCTCCATACTGGGGGCAGGAGTGAAGTTAAATAGTGTCTAGTATGTTAAGTAATTCCTAATTCTAAATCTTTCTAGTACTTTCCCAACTTATTTGAGCATACAATCTATACATAAAATATGCAGTCACTTCCATCTTACCTGGGCCTTATTAATGGTTCCTGGTCCTTATAAGATTGGACGTCCTCCCATAAAAACCAATTTTGGAACTGTGTATCACCAGGAAGTCTAGGTAGTTGATTTTTGCCTTGAAATTTATTTATTTGTTTTGCAAGCATTTCCTATTTTTTAAAAAAAGTGTGTATCATATAGTGCACATACAGTATATGTAAATGAATGTATATATATGTATATATATGTATATATAATGTTTTAAAAATTCACAGAAATAAAACTGTCCTTTGATATGTTTTTTTTTAATTTACTGTTTAGTAAACTTTCTGTACTTTCTAAATAGCTAAGTCTGTTTAACTTCATTAAATCTATTTTGAATCAATTATAGATCTGGTTAACTGAATCCGATTAAAAATTTCTATCTGAAAATGAAAACTAAGCATCTCACCATATATTTCTATCCATTCTGAAGAAAATTAAATGAAAACATAGAAGGTAAGAGAAGTTCTAGATACAGATAGAGAAATGGGGGGAAATATAGAATACTTAAAGGTTAAAGATAATTTATTCTCATTTCGATATCTCTCTCTCAACCATCTATACTAACAATAGAGAAATATGCAAATTGTCTGAGATGCCATCACAGTAGCAGTAATGAAGGTATGTGTATGTGCTCTTTTACATATTTATGTTCTAGAGACCCAATGCACAAAATTTGTGCATGGGGCGGGGGGGGGGGCGTCCCTCTCAGCCTAACCTGCACTCTCTCCAATCCAGGACCCCTTGGGGGATATATGATTGCTGGTTTATGCCCAATCCCTGGTATCAAGAAAATGTACACTGTGTGTTTGTATCCATGTACGTGCAGCTGTGTTCATCCAGTACAAAATTCTACCTAATAAAAAGTAATATGCAAATTGACCGTAACTTTAATACAAGATGTCTGCCCCCATGTGGACACACAATGGTCACCACAAGATGGCTGGCAGGGGAGGGCAGTTGGGGGCAATCAAACAGTAGCAGTCGGCTGGCAGGCTGCATGGGGCAACCAGGGGGGTTAGTGAGGGATGACCAACAATTGAACAGCAGGCTATGTGGGGTGACCAGGCTGGCAGAGTGGGGCAGATGGTGGCAACCAGGCCAACAGGCAGAGGTGGTAAAGAGTGATCAGGCTGATGGGGGTGGGAGTGGGGGCAATTAGGGGCGATCAGACAGGCAGGGAAGTGAGCAGTTAGGAGCCAGCAGTCCTGGATTATAAGAGAGATGTCTGACTGCTGGTTTGATTGCCCCCAACTGCCCTCCCCTGCCAGCCATCTTGTGGTGACCATTGTGTGTCCACATGGGGGCAGACATCTTGTATTGAAGTTATGGTCAATTTGCATATTACTTTTTTATTAGGTAGAATTTTGTACTGGATGAACACAGCTGCACGTACATGGATACAAACACACAGTGTACATTTTCTTGATACCAGGGATTGGGCATAAACCAGCAATCGTATATCCCCCAAGGGGTCCTGGATTGGAGAGAGTGCAGGTTAGGCTGAGAGGGACGCCCCCCCCCCCCGCCCCATGCACAAATTTTGTGCATTGGGTCTCTAGAACATAAATAGATAAAAGAGCACATACACATACCTTCCTTGAACCTAAAACCCAAGTTCACTCATAGACATGTTGGATGCATGACACACACACACACTAAATTTGAATCAAAAAATTAAAAGGAACCTGGCCAGTGTGGCTCAGTTGCTTGGGCATTGTCTCACACACCAAGAGGTTGCTAGTTGGATTCCAGTCAAAGCATTTCCAATCAAGGCATATGACTGGATTATGAGATCAATCTCAAGAGGGGACACATAGGAGACAGCCAATCTATGGTGAGCTCTCACATCAATGTGTCTTCTCTCTCCCTCTCAAAAATCAATCAAACTATTCTTTTTAAAAAAATAAAAATTTAAAAATTTAAAGGAAGTCACTATTTATACCCTCTCTCTCTATACCTAATCATTCCACTTTACCTTTATAAGATAAGTAGAGGCCCAGTGTAAGAAATTCATGCACAAGGCATGAGAGTATCCCTCAGCTCAGCCTGCACCCTCTCCAATCTGGGATCCCCTTGAGGGACATCACTCTCACAATCCAGGATGGCTGGCTCCTGATTGCCTCTAACCACTTCTGCCTGCCAGCCTGATCACCCCCTAACCATCCTGATAGACGCCTAACTGCTCTGCTGCCAGCATGATTGCCCCTAACTATCTTTCCCTGCAGGCCTGGTCACCCCTGACTACCCTCCTCTGCTGGCCTAGTAACCCTAACTGCCCTTCCCTACAGGCCTGGTCTCTCCCATCTGCCCTCCTCTGCAGGCCTGGTACCCCCAAACTGCCCTTCCCTACAGGCCTGGTCTCTCCCAACTGCCCTCCCTTGCAGGCCTGGTTCCTCCCAACTGCCCTCTCCTGCTGGTCTGATCAGCCCCAACTGCCCTCCCCTGCTGGTCTGATCACCCCCAACTGCCCTCCCCTGCCAGCCATCTTGTGGTGACTATCTTATGTCCACATGAGGGCACCCATCTTTGACCACATGAGGGCAGACATCTTGTATTGGAGTGATGGTCAATTTGCATATTACTATTTTATTAGATAGCATTTTTTACTGGGTGAACACAGCTGCACATGCATGGGTACAAACACACAGTGTACATGTTCTTGAGTCACCCATAAGACATTATAACTATTCATATGGTTCCTCTCCTGTTACTCAAGCTGTTTTTTGTTACAGCTTCTGAATCTTGCTGCCATAATAGACTCTTCCTACTGGCTCCTACTTAGACAGAAGGAACACATTAGAGTAGCAATTTAACTACTAAATTATGCAAACTACCACTGACATTAATAGAATGACCTGTCTCTTTCTTGGCCTAAAGAAGTCACCTCAAATTATTCTTTATTTTTGCTCTAAATTTACATTTAGAAAAAATACCTTTTATATAAGTAAATCTTCCAAACCTTATATAAGAAAATAAATTTAAGTATTTAACATACTTGTTCTTTTAAGTAGTGCCTTTCGAAGTCTAATTTCAGACTTGTAAGATATTGCCTGTACTTGTTAAATTCCTTCAAGTTACATACAACCTAAACAAAACAAAACAATAACAACAAATATAAATGTAAATATTTAAAAATCATAACAATCATTTTATGGAGAAAAAATAGTAATAATATAAAATTGGGTAACATTTTGGTAACAAGAATAATAAATTACTAACCATTTTGTAAGTAGTATATCTCTACAATAATTAAACAATAGGACATTTTTATCCAAGTCTCATTAGTTTTTAAAAATATGATTTATGAATTTAGTATACACAATTGGAGTTAGCAGAATAAAATATCAATGTAATAATAATGTTCAACACAAATCCTATCTAATAAAAGAGAAACATGCAAATTGACCGTACCTCCTCTTCGTCCACAAGCCATGCCCACAAG
The DNA here is from genome assembly GCA_011751065.1 of Lasiurus cinereus. NCBI lineage: Eukaryota > Metazoa > Chordata > Mammalia > Chiroptera > Vespertilionidae > Lasiurus > Lasiurus cinereus. The sequence continues at coordinate 29,762,168 of JAAGEH010002534.1, forward strand.
CCAATCAGGAGTGAATATGCAAATTAACCCAACCAAGATGGTGGTTAATTTGCATATCCCAGTGCAGAGTGAAGACTGAAGACAGTGTAGAAGGAAGCCAAGCACTGCAGAAGGAAGGAAAGTTGCGGAGAAGCAAGCAAGCGGGGTGGCAGAGACCACCACAGAAAGCCCTATTCTTCCAAAAAAATTTCCTGCAATTGGCCTCTAGTTAGAATATAAGACTGTTCTCATTCTATCAAGATTGTATCAGGCTAATATTGCTGTGTTCCTAGTCTTTCTTTTATTTTTAAGAGATAAGAGATAATCCTTAACAAGTATATAAAATTATTGGAGACAAATAGAACTATGATACAATAGGAAAATTATTTTTATATTCTCAAATTACTTTGTAATCATCTTTTGAAATTATAAACAAAAAAGGTAGAAGTGATATCATTTAGAAACACAGTTGTCTGATTTTCCTTGACCCAAAATACTAAGCAATTTATAAAATTTCTAATTAAGTATCTCTCATGACCAAGTTAAAGCTGAACCCCATCCCCATCCCAGTGAGGTACAGTAGCCAACTTATATCAAGTCTTGTAAGTCTTCAAAGATTAAAAGGAAGTAATCTTCAACCCACTTCATTATTGCGGGTGATGTAGCCTCCATCCTTTAATCTTCTCCGGATATCTTCACGTGAATGGTATGCTCTTAAATGTGGATCATGGAGACTATTATATTGGTTGTCCAAAAGTCGACAATAAGGATCAGTCAGATTAAAACCATAAGAAGGCTGAAAAAGCTGCAAACACAGATTTAAAAAGATGACAAATGTAAATTTTGAAAATGACTAGAATGTTCATTCAAAATAAAGTGTGCAAGAAGAATTTGACATGGGGAAAACCACAACAGAAAGATTTGAATTATATAATGCTATTTTCTTATTCCTACTACTGCCTCCCCCCCACACACATAACACACCTAACCTGAATTATTCTAAAAACCCATTCTCACTCAATTCCTCCACTGACCTCCACCAGTCTCTGCCCCTGAGCCAGAGAAGAAAGGAATAGAGGAAATGAAAGAGAACAGGATGAAATATGTTTTAATGGACAAAGCTAATGCTAAGTTCTCCATTTACTTCCTCCCTCTCCCAGGTCAAGGCATTTCATTCAAAGTATAAAGAGATAATGTTAATTATGACTATTATATCACAATAATCTAAAAATGAAGTGGAGAATCTTTTTCCAAGAAGCATGGAAACAAGTTTGTCTAAAAGACAGAAGTAACATTCAGATGTTAAAGATGATGGATTAAAGAGTTATTGTGTCTTGGGGTCTTATCTAATACAAAAAAACCTATAATCTCTGAGTACTAGAGTCAGGAAAAAATTAAAGATCTGACTTATAAAGTTCAATATATTGAAGAATCAATTATAAAGGATATTATCAGGAATTTTTCCATATTTGAAAGACCAAGTACATCCTTGTGCTATAACCATTAGCATTTAAAAGAAGAAAATATATCAACTAATAGTCATGTTTTTAAATGTATTATTTTGCAGGAGTAGGGAACCTTTTTTCTGCCAAGGGCCTTTTGGATATTTATAACATCATTTTCAGGCCATACAAAATTATCATCTTAAAAATTAGCATGCAATATTTGGTCAAACATTTAACTAACTTACCCCTAATGCCTAGGCAGGGCCTGACCAAATAATTTTTAGGCCTTATAGGGCTCACAGCCCAGATGTTCCCCACTCCTATCTTAGAGGAAACAGCTGTTACTTAATCTCATTTGTAAATTAAAAGATTACCAAAGTGGGAGGCTTTTTGTTTCTTTTTTAATCTCATTTGTAAATTAAAACATTACCAAAGTGGGAGTTTTTTTGTTTGTTTGTTTGCTTGTTTTTTGTTTGTTTGTTTTTTGGTGTGAGTTCTTAGTCCACTTTCAGTAACAGGATGCTTTCATGAGAACCTGTGAAAGGGAAAAAGTGTAGGACACAGGTGTGGACTTTGTCATAATGTCTTTACATTATTTTTTTGTTTTCATTTACCTGTTTCTTTTCAGGAAAACAGAAGGTTTAGTCTAAAGTAACAGAAGCGGGAACTGACCCAAGTGAAAGGTGACTGGAATGTGTGGGGATGTGGCAAACCTGAGAGCACCTGCCCTATTTGCAGGCCCCCAATTCAATGTACAAGACACCATAGTCCTGACTTGTCTACAGGGACCTGTGTTGTTCTGTCTGGCAACAGCCATGTCAGTCATGTTCTGAACACTAAGCTGCATGGCTGGGTGGGATCCTCAAAACTCCCTTAAGGTAGGAGGGAGGATGCTTCACATATGGGCAAAAGGGATTGGTGGGAACTGGTAGGATGCCAGTTTTCCTTTCCATTTAAAGCTTTCTTGGAAAGTTTGTTCTCAGGCTTAACACGAGGCTTTAACCCCTTTCAAAGAGCCTAAATCATAAAGTGTAATCGTTCTTTAACACGTTAAGCACCCAGTCAGTCACTGGTGACTAACACTATACTTTCCGTCTGGAAGATAAAACAGTGCTTCCCTGAGAAGGAAGAAAAAGGAATTCTATGGGGCAATGTCTTGAATTCAGTGAAGCCAGATATGTAGCAATCAACAGTCGTGAGTGTGACTGGATTTGTCTGACTGTTTTACTTGGTAATCATTACTTGTACTTGTTAAACTCCTTTAAGTTACATACAACCAACAGTCATGGTTGTTCTGAGTGTTTCTTTTAGAGGTTGACATTTAGATAGTGACTTTTAGTTGTGATGTTTCTCAAGATCAAACCTGGGCTCCTGACCTATAAATGAAGCACACCTTTTAAACAAATCCATTCATGCTGGTTTGGGTCAGTGGATAGAGATTTGGCCCACAAATTCAAGGGTCCCAGGTTGGATTCTGGTCATGGCCAAGTACCTTGGTTGCAGTCTAGATCCCTGGCCCTGGTCAGGGCTTGTGTGAGAAGCAACCAATCAATGTGTGTCTCTCACATCAATGTTTCTCTCTGTCTCTCCCCCTCCCTTCTACTTTCTAAAAATCAATGGAAAAATATCTTCTGTCAGGATTAACAACAACAAAAATTCACTCATTGGACCAGGATGACCCTTTTGTTGTCAATTAAAATAATTGGTTTGTCTATCTTTGGAAAAAAACACACACTGAAAACTTGGTGCCTAATATAATTAAAGGAAGACAATTTGGGGGAAATTAATGTAAGAAGAATACTTTTTTAAAAAGTGGTTGACAAGTGAATTAATTTGTGACAGAAAATGGTAATATAGCAAACAATATACTTGAGGAAGCAGGCAAAAGAAAGACAGGGCTAAGTTTAGATACAGAAGAAGAGAAGTATGGGTGGCAAGCATGCTGTAGGAAAGCTAATTTATGTGAATGTGACCCAGTTAAATTGTACAAGGTAGGCATGGTTTTAGTCAGCTCAATCTATCTTAGTAGAACAGATTTGATTTTAAAACCCAGAAGCAAAACTTACTTTAAAAAATAATGTTACTTGGCAAATATCAAATACCAAGGCACCCTACTCATTTCTGATATCAGAGAGAGGAGGAGAAATTCTTCCTTATAGAATTTTTGGTGATACTAACCAAAGAAACACTCAGAGAATATACTGTCCTGGCCAGGGTGTTTCAGTGGTTGAGTGTCAACCTATGAACCAGAAGATCAGGGTTCCATTCCTAGTCAGGGCACATGCCCAAGTTATAGGCACAATCCTCAGTGTGGAGCATGCAGGAGGCAGCCAATCAATGATTCTCATCATTCATACTTCTATCGTTCCCTCTCCCTTCCTGTCTGAAATCAATAAAAATATATGTTTTTTTAAAAAGAATGTAGTAAACCTGCTTCGGTGTTAGTGATTATAAGTCAAGGGCTGAGGAGGTTTCAGGATGGGTATAGCACTGAGGACTGAAAGCAAGCAAGGATTTGAGGGAAGTACACACTAACCCAGTATGATTTAAGTTATAAAACTGTAATTATAGAATTGCAGTGTTGAGTAAAATTAAATAAACCAAGGGCAATGCAAATTCCAAGGAAAGATAAGCTTACTGGAGGCTATAAGACTTCAGAAAAAAAAAATCTTGAAAGATGTTTGTAATACATAGACTGAGGAGAAGGTTGTGCCAGGTTTGGGGCAAGGTGAATAAAAGCACAGAAGCATTAACATGGTATGTGTGAGGTATAAAAGACCACAACTGGAGGAAGCTGAGTTTCTGGGTGGGAGTAAAGATTGGACAGGAAGGTAGGGAAAATCAAGGACTCTCTTTGGGGAATCACAGCCTTTTTCCAGCACAATCTCAGACATATGCCAAAAGAACTTCTTCACTGATACTGCTCCTAGGGCAATGGAAGCTAAAGAGAAAATAAACAAATGAGACTACATCAAAATAAAAAGCTTTTACACAGAAAAAGAAACCATCAACAAAACAACAAGAAAGCCCATTGTATGGGAGAACATATTTGCAAATGTTATCACTGATAAAGGTTTAATCTCCAACATCTATAGCCAATTTTTACAACTTAATAAGAAGTTAAATGATCCAATAAAAAAATGGCAAACAGACCTAAATAGAACCTTTTCGAAAGACGATAGAAGGAAGGCCAAGAGACACATGAAAACATGCTCAAAGTCACTAATTATCTGAGATGCAAATCAAAACGACAAAGCGATACCATCTCACACCTGTCAGAATGGCAATCATCAACAAATCAACAAACGGCAAGTGTTGGCAAGGATGCGGAGAAAAAGGAACCCTTGTGCACTGTTGGTGGGAATGCAGACTGGTGAAGCCACTGTGGAGAACAGTATGGAGTTTCCTCAAAAAAACTAAAAATGGAACTCCCATTTGATTCAGCAATCCCACTCTTAGGAATATATCCCAAGAAACTAGAAACACCAATCAGAAAGGATTTATGCACCCCTATGTTCACAGCAGCACAATTTACAATAGCTACAATTTGGAAACAGTCTAGGTGCCCGTCAGCAGATGAGTGGATCAGAAAACTGTGGTACATCTACACAATGGAATTCTATGCTGCCATTAAAAAAGAAGGAATTCTTACCATTTGCAGCAAACTGGATGGAACTGGAGAGCATTATGTTAAGTGAAATAAGCCAGTCAATGAAAGAAAAACACCACATGATCTCACTCTTTTATAGATAATAAAAAACATTATAAACTGATGAACAGAAAGAAATACAGAGGCAATAAAGCATCAAACAGAATGTCAAATTACAGCAGAAAGGTTAGGGAGAGGTGGGGTAGATAAAAGATCAACCAAAGGACTTGTATGCATGCATATAAGCATAACCAATGAACACAAGATAGTGGGGGGTTAGGGTATGCCTGGGACGGGGAGGAGGCAATGAGAAAATATATATACATGTAATACAATAATAAAATTAAATATATATATATGTATATATATATAGATAGGTAGATATATAGATATAGATATAGATATAATTAATTTCAAAGAGGAAGGGAGAGGGAGAGAGAGATAGAAATATCTCCTTTACTACCCCTACTGGGGATCAAGCCTACAACCTGGGCATGAGCCCTTGACCGGAATCAAACCCAGCACCTTTCAGTCCAAAGGCCGACGCTCTATTCACTGAGCCAAATTGGCTAGAGCTGAGCCTTTGTTCATTAAAGTACCTAAACATGTTAACTCATTTCAGTTCCATTTTATGCTAACAATTTGTATGAAATAAAATTTATCTCCAAACAAAATCTAGAGAAGTTTCTATAATGACAGTTTTGTATATGTTATTGGTTAAAATCAAAATAATTAAATGCCAGCCAGCACCATTAATTTTTCACCCTTCAAGCAAACATATTTATTTCTACGTAAACTTCACTAAGTAAGTATTTATTGTGTTGTTACAAAGAAAAATTAATATGCTTCCAAAACTTAAGATAGAAGAATAAAAACTTTCCATTCCATGATTCTGTGCAAAACATTCTAGATGAAGTTGCTTGGAATGAATCCTCAACAATACCTTGGATTAGATGTGGGTTTGATTTTTTTTCTGTGAATGTTAATGTGAATTTCCTCAATGAACTTTATATAATGTAGCACCCGACTTTAAGAGCAAGTAAAAATGGGCAAAGACAACCAATGTCAAAGCAAAAATTACCTTTTTATTTAACTTCGTTGTATAGTATAAATTATTGCTCCCAGGGATCACGGGCAGCTTGACCTCAAGAGGTAGATCCAGTAGTGCAGCAGTTCCAACGCCAGAAAAATGGGCTTTGTGCACACCCTGTCAGGAACAATAAAGAAATTTATTTCCTTTTAGACTTTATTTCCTTAGTTCAGGCCTATGTACCCCTACTTTAACTAAAGGAAGTGAAGAGTCATACAATCAAGATTGAAGAGTGCTGGCCTGCCAGATAGCCCTGAAGACCTCCTGAACTACAGTTATACCTATGGGACCTGTCCCAATGGAATTTAAGGACACCAGGCCTCCTTACATCTCCTACACTCACATCTCTGTACTGCTGGCTGTCTTCCTGTCCTTGAGAAGGCATTTGGTGGCCTTCTTGGTGAGAACAATGCTGGCAGCCCTGAAGTGGGTGCTGAGGTAACTCTCCATAGAAGGCCTGGGCCCCCACCCTCCTCATCCCTTGTCCAGATCACACCTGGAATGCCTAGTACCCTCTTGTTTCCAAGGTTCCACTATGTTGGAGTTCCAGATCGGAATGTGGGGGCCACAGAGGGTAGAGCTCCTCTCCCTTAAGGCTTAAGCATCCAGAGCTAGGGAAATCAGTCCATGGGGCCTAGTAAAAAAAAACATTTATCTCTGAAACCAACACAAAACTAACATTTAAACCAAACTTCAAATCACAGCATATAATGCATTGCTGGCAAATAGCTGGCTAATTTCTTCTGGTCTCCAAGGAGCTATTGTTGCAGAAAAAGAAAACTCCAAGAGTGATTGTGCCAACCATTCTAGAGCCAGAGGCCTGGCTTTCCACCTGCCCCTCGTAGACACTATGAATCACCCTGTCCCAAGCTCCTGCAACCACTTCCCACTCCAGGTCTCAATGACTTTTCTTCTGACCCTTATTTCTCATCCAGTTAATCTGATTGTTACCTTTTATCCTTCCTGATCCTTTGGTATCCACTGTCACCTCTCTTGCTTTAAGGTCTCAACTTGTAATCCAAATGTTTTAAAATTAAAAATTAAAGTAATGTAACATTCAAAGGGCTCAACAACATATATTCATTCATGTTATCAAATAAGAACAGGCAACACTTAAGAGTTAATGAATGAAAGGGGGTGGGGAAAAAATGGCTACTGAATAGGCAGCAGTGTTGTGTACCTCCTCCTAGGACCAGACCAGAAAAGCAATTAAATTGGAGAATATCCACTCTGAATTAACAAATTAGACATAGCTGAGGAGACAATTTTCAATAAAGAAGGGCAGAGGACAAAATGCCACTTGCCAGCCATAACCCGCATGGAACCCCACAGTGCCCCAGCAGTGAGTGGCGCAGTACCTCCTGGCAGGCTTCTAGATGTCTGCAGGGCACATTCACTGCCAGAGTGAGCTCCCACACCAGACCTCCTCACCAGCCCACTGGGAACAGTATCCTAGTATCTAGCTCAATGACCCCAAAGTGAGTGCAAGCCAGGGGGAAGCCTGTGTTCCACCCCTGCATCAAACCCCAGAGCCATGTTGTTAGTCTGACTCAGAGCCACGTGTGCCTACTACATCCCAAGCCCTGGGACCTGTAGGACCTGCTGCTGGGGTGACTCAGAGAAACCCATAGCATGCCCCACTCCAGGCCACAGGGGAGCATTGACTGCAACCCAGAGCAACTAGTGCTTGCTCCACCTCAGCCCTCTGGACAACGCTGCTGGGGTGATCTGGAGCAACCCATGCCTGCTTCACCCCAGCCTGGGAGGGGTGACCCAGAGCAATCCAGTGTGCACCTTACTCCAGGCAACAGGAGCATGTGGACTGAGTGACCTAGGGCAATTCGCCCTTGCTCCACACTAAGGAGGAGTGAACTGTAGCAACTCAGAGCATGTCTCACTCCAGGCTATAAGAAAGCAAGGACTGCCTGACCCAGAACAACCAATGCCCACTCCATGCTGAGCTCAGAGTCTTGCTGTGCACCTCACTCAGGCCACAGGGGAGCTCTTGACTGTGGAACTCAGAGCAACCTGCACCTGCTTTTCTGCAGCCCCAGGACACAGAAGAATGCTTCCAGGATGACCCAGAGCAAACTGGTGTGCTCATCCAGGGACCACAGGACTGTGCTGCAAGTGAGGAATCTAGGGTGTCACATTGCCACAGGTGCTGGGGCCACACAAAAAAATGCATGCCAGAGAGCTCTGGTTCCTCACAGAGAGTCACACACCAGAGTAACTTTGCATGTACTCCCACCATCCCGAGCATTTGAAGTAGACAAACAAGGGACCAGATCTGTAGGAGAAGGGGATACAACTCAGAGCAGAGACAATAACGTCATGCAACTCAAAGCAGACCCAACCTTGGGACAATGATTTCTGGACCATTGCCCTGATGGGGTCTTCAGTCTCTCAAACCCCAAGCAGGATCCCCAGGGCCAGAAAGAGATAGCAAAAATGGGGGACAAACAACTCCTCAAGGAAAGAAAGGAGGAATTGCCAGAAAAGAAATAAAATTCAGAGTAAGGATAAGAAAATCAACAACCTATGTAAGAATCAAGAGGAAATCAAGAATGATATAGCTACAATAAAAAACAAAATGGAAGGATTCAACAGTAGACTAGAAGCAGAGAACTGAATTAGTTAGTTGGAAGATAGGGCAGAAAACACACCCTATCTGAACAGCAATTGGTGAAAAAAAATTAAAAAGCAGGAGAGCCTAAGGGAGCTTTGGAGCAACATGAAACAAAGTAGCATACGTATAATAGGGGTGCTAGAAGGTCAAGAAGAGGAACAAGGATTAGAAAACCTATTTGAAGAAATAATGACAGAAAACTTCCCTGGGGAAGAAAAAGTCACACAAGCACAGAGTCCCAAACAAGATGAACCTGAAAAGACCCACACCAAGACATGTCATAATTACAATGGCAAATCTTAACAACAACAAAAAGAATCTTAAAGGCTGCAAGAGAGAGACAGATTTACCTACAAAGCTTCTCCCATTAAATTATCAAATGAATTCTCAACAGAAATGCACCAGGCCAGAGGGAATGGAAATAAGGATACAAAGTAATGCAAAGCAAGGGACTGAATCCAAGAATACACTATCCAGCAAGGCTATCATTCAAATTTGAAGAGTAAAGCAGGAGCTTTGCAGACAAAAAAGGCTCAGTGAGTTTATCACTACCAAACCAGCAATGCAAGAAATGCTAAAAGGACTGTTATAAAAGGAAGAAACAGAAAGGGAAAAAGGAATACAGGCATAACTAATAAAAATGGCTACAAACAAGTAACTATCAATAATAAACTTACATGTAAAAGGACTAAATGCTTCAATTGAAATAAAGTGGCAAAATGGATAAGAAAACATGACTCAAACATATGCTGTTTACAAGAGACCCACCTAAGAATAAACTGAAAGTAAAGAGAGGGAAAAATATTTTTCAGGCTAATGGAAATGAAAACAAAAAACAAACAAACAAAAAAGCTGGGGTAGCAATACTTATATCAGACAAAATAGATCTCAAAGTGAAGGTCATAACAAACGATAAGGACAGCCACTTCATAATACTAAAAGGATTGATACAACAAGAGAATATAACTCTGGTAAACATATATGTATCCAAAGTAGGAGAACCCCAATGCACAAAAATACTTCAGATATCAAGGGAAAGATCAACAGCAATACAATTATGAAAGGGGACTTTAATACTCCATTGACATCACTGGATAAATCCTCCAGAAAAAACATCAGCAAAGAAACAGCAATCCTAAATGACTCACTAGATCAGATGGACTTAATCAATATCTTCAGAACATTTTATCCCAAAGATACAGAATATACATTCTTCTCAAGTGCACATGGAACATTTTCAAAGATAGACCACATATTGAGATATAGGCAGTCTCTCCAAATTCAAAAAGATTGAAATCATATCAAGAATCTTCTCTGACCACAATGGTATCATATTCGAAATCAACTACAATAAAAATAATTTTGAAAATTCAGACACTTGGATGCTATAGCATGTTATTAAATAATGATTGAGTTACCGAGGAGGTCAAAGAAGTTTTAAAAAGTTCTGCAGAAAAAAATGACAATAAAAACATAACAATCTGTATGGGACACAGTGAAAACAATCCTGAGAGGGAAGGTTATAGCATACAGGCCTACCTAAAAAAAAAAAAATACACAACAACAAATGGTAATAAAAAAAAACTGTAATAAATTATATAACTCTACAACTTAAAGAATTAAAAGACAGCAACAAGAAAAGCCTTGAGTGAGCAGTAGGAAGGAAATAATAAAGATCAGAGGGGAAATAAATTATATAGAGATTAAAAAACAGAAAAAAAAATAAAATCAATGAAACCAAGAGCTGGTTCTTTGCAAGGATAAACAAGATTGATGAACCTCTAGCCAGGTTTATCAAGAAGCAAAAAGAGAGGACTCAAATAAACAAAATCGGAAATGATAGAGGAGAAATAACAACAGACCCCACTGAAATATAAAGAATTATTAAAAAATACTATGAACAACTCTATTCCAACAACATAGACAATCTGGAAAAAAAATGAACATATTCCTAGAAAAATACAACCTTCCAAAAATTCAATCAGGAAGATTCTAAAAATTTCAATAGGCCAATAACTATGGAAGAAATTGAAGCAGTCATCAAAAAGCTTCCAGCAAACAAAAGCCCAGGCCCAGGAAAGTTATACCAAACATTCAAGGGAGTGGAAATAAGTATAGAGGAGAGTTAAACCTAAAATTCAAGGAAGAATTAAAACATATCCTCCTCACACTATTCCAAAAAATACAAGAGGAACACTTCCAAACTCATTCTATGAAGCCAGCATCACCCTAATACCAAAACCAGATAAAGACAACACAATGAAAGAGAATTACAGGCCAATATCCCTCATGAACAAAATCCTATCAAATCGGATCCAGCAGTACATCAGAAAGATTATACAATATGACCAAGCAGGATTCACCCCAGGGATGCAAGGATGATACAATATCTGAAAATCAATAAACCCAATACATCACATAAACAAATTGAGGGGGAAAAAATCACATAGTCATATCAATTGATGCAGAAAAAGCATTTGACAAAACCCAACACCCTTTCTTGATAAAAACTCTCAAGAAAATGGAAATAGAAGGATCATACTTCAACATCATAAAAGCCATATATGATAAACCCACAACCAGCAGCATCACACTCAATGGACAAAATCTAAAACCGTTTCCACTAAAAACAGGAACAAGACAGGGATGCCCATTCTCACCACTCCTGTTCGACATAGTACTGGAAGAATTAGCCATTGTTATCAGACAAGAAGAAGAAATAAAAGGCATCCAAAGTAGAAAAGAAGTAAAACTGTCCTTATTCACAGATGAGATGATACTGTACATAGAAAACCCTAAAGACTCCATCAAAAATTATTAGACTTAATAAATGAATTTGGATACAAAATTAATGCCAATAAATCTATAGCATTTCTATATACCAATAGTGAACTTACAGAAAGAGAGATTTAAAAAGCAATCCCATTTACCACCACACCAAAAAAATTAAGACACCTAAGAATAAACTTGACTTAGGAGGTAAAAGGCTTATATGCAAAAAACTACAGAACACTGAAAAAAGAGATAGAGGAAGATATAAACAGATGGAAGAGCTTATCATGCTCATGGATTCGGAGAATCAACATCATTAAAATGTCCATACTCCCCAAAGCAATCTATAGATTCAATGCACTTCCCATTAAAATACCAATGGCATATTTCACAGACCTAGAGCGAACTCTCCAAAATTCATCTGGGATAAAAAAAAAAAAAGACCCAAAATAGCTGCAGCAATCCTGAGAAAGAAGAACAAAGTAGGTGGGATCTCAATACCAGATATCAAGTTGTATTACAAAGCCTCTGTTCACAAAACAGCCTGGTACTGGCACAAGAACAGACATATAGACCAATGAATAGAATCGAGAACCCAGAAATTGACCCAAACAACTAAGCCAAATTAATATTTGACAAAGGAGGCATGAACATACAATGAAGTCAAGACAGTCTCTTCAATAAATGGTGTTGGGAAAATTGGACAGATATATGCAAAAAATGAACTAGACCACCAACTTACACCATACACCAAAACAAACACAAAATGGATACAGGACTTAAACATAAGTGGGAAAAGCACAAAAATACTAGAGGAATCCACAGGCAGCAAAATCTCAGACATAGGCCAAAGGAACTTCTGCACTGATACTGCTCCTAGGGCAATGGACAATAAAGAGAAAATAAACAAATGAGACTACATCAAAATAAAAAGCTTTTTCACAACAAAAAACAAACAAACAAACAAACAAAAAAAACATCAACAACACAACAAAAAAGACCATGACATGGGAGAACATATTTGACAATGTTATCACTGATAAGGGTTTAATCTCCAACATTTATAGGGAACTCATACAAAAGGAAGATAACCAATCCAATAAAGAATGGGCAAGGGACCTAAATAGAGACTTTTTGAAAGGAGACAGAAGGAATCCAAGAGACATATGAAAACATGCTCAAAGTCACTAATTATGACTTTGAAAATCAAAGTCATAGAGAGATGCAAATCAAAATGATAATGTGGTACCATCTCACACCTGTCAGGATGGCTATCATCAACAAATCAATAAATGACAAATGTTAGCAAGGATGCAGAGAAAAAGAACCTTGGTGCACTGCTGGTAGGAATGCAGTCTGGTGCAGCCACTGTGGAGAACAGTATGGAGTTTCCTCAAAAAACTAAAAATGGAACTCCCATTTGACCCTGTAATACAACTCCTAGGAATATATCCCAAGAAGCTGGAAACATCTATCAGAAAGGATATATGCACTCCTATGCTCATAGCAGCACAATTTACCATAGCTAAAACTTGGAAACATATTACATGCCCATTAGCAGATGAGTGGATTAAACAACTGTGGTATAGCTACACAATGGAATACTATGCTGTGTTAAAAAAAAAGAAATTCCTACCATTGGCAACAACATGGATGGAACTAGAGAGCATTAATGCTAAGTAAAATAAGCCAGTCAGTGAAAGATAAATATCACATGATCTCACACATTTGTGGAATATAATGAACAGCATAAGCTGATGAATAAAAACAGTTCCAGAGACAGAGAAACATCAATCAGACCATCAAGCCTCATAGGAAAGGTAGGGGAGGGTGGAGGTAAGGGGAAGAGATTAACTAAAAGATTTGTATGCATGCATATGGGCCTAACCAATGGACACAGACAACAGGGGGGTGAGTGCATGAGTGGGGGAGATGAGGGCTAATAGGGGAATAAGGACACATATGTAACTCCTTAATCAATAAAGAAATTTAAAATACAAACAAACAAAAAAGAGAAATCAAAGAGGCAAAATAATAACAGACCCTACAGAAATATGAAAGATTATAAAAAAAATACTATGAACAACTCTATTACAAAAACCTGGTCAACCTAGAAGAAATGGATATATTCCTAGAAAAATAAGACCTTTGAAAACTTAATCAGGAAGAATAAAAAATCTGAATAGGCCAATAACTATAGAGGAAATTGAAACAGTCATCAAAAAACTTTCAGCAAACAAAAGCCCAGGGCCAGATGGCTTTATAGGGGAGTTTTACCAAACATTCAAGGAAGAACTAAAACCTATCTTCCTCACACTATTCCAAAAAATTCAAATGCAAAGAACACTTCCAAGCTCTGTCTATGATGCCAGCATTACTCTAATCCCAACTATAAAGAAAGAGAATTACAGGCCAATATCTCTGATGAACATGGATGCTAAAATTCTCAAAATACTAGTCAATTGGATCCAGCATTATATTAGAAAGATCATACACTATCACCAAGTGGGATTTATTCCAGGGATGCAAGGATGGTACAATATCTGCAAATCAATAAATGTCATGTAAACAAATTGAGAGACAAAAATCATATAATTATATCAATTAATGCAGAAAAATATTTGACAAAATCCAACACCCTTTCTTGATAAAAACTCTCAACAAACTGGGAATAGAGCAATCATACCTCAACAAAATAAAAGCCTTGTATGACAAAGCTACAGACAACATCATACTCAATGGGCAATAACTAAAACCATTTCCCCTAAGAACAGGAACAAAATGGATCCAGATGCCAAACTCTCACCAATACTGTTCAACCTAGTACTAGAAGTAGTAGCCATTGCAATCATACAAGAAGAAGGAATAAAAGGCATCCAAATTGGAAAAGACTTAAAACTGTTCCTATTCACAGATGACATGATGTTATTACAGAGAAAACCTTAAAGACTACATCAAAGAAGTACTAAATGTAATAAATTAATTTGGCAATGTAGCAGGATACAAAATTAACACCCAGAAATCCATGGCTTTTTTATATATCAGTAATGAACTCACAGAAATAAATTAAAAAACAAAACAAAAACCATTCACCATTTCACCATATAAATTAAAATAGCTAGAAATAAACTTAACTAAGGAGGTAAAAGACCTATACTTGAAAACTACAGGACTTTGGAAAAAGAGATAAAGGAACACATAAACAAATAGAAGAATATACCGTATTCATAGATTGGTAGAATCAATATCATTAAAATGTGCATACTACCCAAAGCAATCTACAGATTCAATGCAATTCCCATTAAATTAGCAACAGCACATTTCACAGTCCTAGAATAAACTCTCCAAAAATTCATATGGAATAATAATAATAAAAAAGATCCCAAATAGCTGCAGCAATCTTGAAAAAGAACAAAGTTGGAGGTATCACAATACCAGATACCATACAAAGCCACTGTTTTCAAAACTGCCTGGTACTGGCACAAGAACAGACATATAGGTCAATGGAACAGAACAGATAACCCAGAACTTGACCCAAGCCATTATGATTAACTACTATTTGACAAAGGAGGCAAGAGCATACAGTGGAGTCAAGATAGTCTCTTCAATAAATGGTGTTGAGAATACTGGACAGATACATGCAAAAAAATGAAAGTAGACCACCGACTTGTACAATATACAAAAATAAACTCAAAATGTATAAAATACTTAAACATAGGATGGGATACCATAAAAATTAGAAGAATCCATAGGCAGCAAAATATCAGCCATATATTGCAGCAATATCTTACAGATACAACTCCTAGAGTAATGGAAACTAAGGAGAAAATAAAGAAATAGGATTACATCAAAATAAAAAGCTTTGGCACAGCAAAAGAAACCATCAACAAAATAACAAGAAAGCCCACGCATGGGAGAACATTTGCCAATGGTATATCTGATAAGGGCCTAATCTCCAAAATTTATAGGGAACTCATACATATTAACAAAGAGAAAATAAACAACCCAATAAAAAACAATGGACAAACTACTAAAATAGACACTTTTCGAAAGAGGACTCACAGAAGGCCCAGGGACATATGGAAACATGTTCAAAGTCACTAATCATCTGATGAATGCAAATCAAAACAACAATGAGACACCATCTCACACCTGTCAGAATGGCAATCATCAACAAATCAACAAATGACAAGTGTTGGCGAGGATGCGGAGAAAAAGGAACCCTTGTGCACCGCTGGTGGGAATGCAGACTGGTGCAGCCACTGTGGAGAACAGTATGGAGTTTCCTCAAAAAACTAAAAATGGAACTCCCATTGACCCAGTTATCCCACTTCTAGGAATATATTCCAATAAGTCAGAAACATCAATCAGAAAGGACATATGCACCTCTATGTTCATAGCAGCACAATTTATAATAGCTACAAGTAAGATTTGGAAACAGCCTAAGTGCTCATCAGCAGATGAGAGGCTTAAAAAGCAGTGGTACAACTATACAATGGAATACTATGCTACTGTAGAAAAGAAGGATATCTTACCATTTGAAATAGCATGGAAGGACCTGGAGAGCATTATGTTAAGTGAAATAAGCCAGTCAGAGAAAGGTAAATATTACATGATCTCACTCATTTGTGGAATACAGTGAACAACATAAACTAATAAACAAAAACAAATCCAGAGACAGAGAAGCATGGAACAGACTGTCAAACTTCAGAGGGAAGTTGGGGTGGCGGGGGGTGGCGGGGGGGAAAGAGGGGAGGGTGGGACTGAAAGGGGAGAGATAAACCAAAGGACTTGTATGCATTCAGTGTATGCTGTAAGCATAACCAATGAACATAGAAAGTAGGAGAGTGCAAGCATGTAATGGGATATGGAGGTAGCCAGGGAGAAGTCAATGGGGGGGATAAAAGAGACATATGTAATACTTTAAACAATAAAGAATTTAAAAAAGAAGTGATCATAATAGCCTTAAAGTTTGAACATTCTGGGAGCTTCTGCTGTAGCAAATAAATTTATTTTCTAATTACTGCAGTACTGTTTAGTTTTGTGTCAAATATACCTGGCATTTGTAATTTGGATAATATCCTGTTTGTTTTATTTTTTAAAAGTATTATCTTTGATGTATTAAAAAGAATATTAATTTTTATTTGACATTTTGAGTGCTTTAATGTTTCAGGTGAACTAATCAGACATATATTGTGCCAGGGAAGCCAATACATATAATGGCCTATAAGTTGATCAGAAACCAATAAATACTGCATGGCATTCAGGAGCAAGTCTGAAACATGGGGCACATGTAGCTTTTGGAGAGTTAAGACCACATTTGGCTATAGAAGTCAGTAAAGTAGATATGGAGACTTAAGCCTCAAAACAGAGCAGATGTCACATTTTCTTGCAAGAATAATGGTTCTGCAGGGAGAAGCACAGCAGAATGGGGCTGCAAGAGAGAGAAGCCTCCCTGGATGGGGCCTTGCATAGTGATGTGATTGGATGGGAAGACCCGCTGGGAGAGCCTGAATTCCTGCCAGAGAGAGGTTTGGAGTTGATCTAAGTAGACAGTGGGGAGCTAGTTACATTTGTTAAACAGGTGGTGCTAATTAATTAAGGATAATGGGGAGTCACTGCAACACGTTGGTAGCTGAAGAGTGTTAGTTTATTAGGAAGATGCACATGGGAGAAGCACTTCCCTGAATCACTTGAGGGCAATTGTTACAAGTGCAAATTGGCAGCCCCTCTTATGCCATATATATTTTAGAGGGTTTGGGATAGAAACAGTATTTCAGAAGCTCACAGAGTGAGTCTTATTTATGCACCACTTTCTTCTAGGTAGTTAGAATATGTATTTAATCCCAGGTTTACTGTTTGCTCTCATTTTAAGTCAGATTATGTAGAAAAACAGCTGGGGTGAGGGTAAAAGAACTTCGGTGAGCTTTCTTTAAGCAACTTACTGGTTTTACTTAATGTCCTTAAGTGAATCCCCCAACTTCTTGAGTATTTTGTCCCTGATAAATTTATTAATTGTAGTATCTAGTAAAAAAGAAAAAACTATTTAGCTTAAATACATTCCACAATATTGCCAATATTACCAGGTATTTTATAATGAAATGTCCATTCTCTATCTAAACCATTACATTTATCTCTGATATCTTCTTAGAATTTTTCTATGCTTTCAAATAGTTGAGAGAGCTATTAGTCTTGCCAACTAACAATGAATTATTGAACTATTACACCTTAGAATTTTTAATTATTATCCTAAAATAGTAATGCTCTATTGTCTTCATAATCTATTACTTGGAACTTCTACATATGATGTTAATGGTACACCTTTTAAAAATATAATTTTTTATTGATTTCAGAGGAGGGAGGGAGAGAGAATTACTGCCCAGCTGTCTCCTATGTATCCCTACCCCCCATTAGGGATCAAGCCCACAACCAGTGCATGGGCTCTGACTGGGAATTGAACCATGACCTCCTGGGTCATAGATAGATGATCAACTACTGAACCACACTGTTGGAAGATGGCACTCCTTTTAACTTATCTCCCAATATAAAATTTTTTGCCAGTTAAAACAAACTTAATGTGGGTAAATTCTGTCTCTATATATCTATACATCTATATCTATCTTTATTTTTATTTTTTATTAATGTATTACATGTATACATATCTTCCCATTGCCCCCGGGATCCCACTCCCATGCATGCCCTAGACCCCCATTGTCTTGCGTCCATTGGTTATGTTTATATGCATGCATACAAGTCCTTTGTTGATCTCTTATCTTCCCCACCTCTCCCTAACCTTTCCGCTGTAATTTAACAGTCTGTTTGATGTTTACTACCTCTGTATCTGTTTGTTCATCAGTTTGTAATATTTTTTTATTATCCATAAATGAGTGAGATTATGTGGTATTTCTTTTATTGACTGGCTTATTTTGCTTGGCATAATGCTCTCCAGTTCCAACCAGGTTGCTGCAAATGGTAAGAATTCCTTCTTTTTATGGCAACATAGTATTTCAATGTGTAGATGTACCATAGTTTTCTGATCCAGTCATTTGCTGACAGGCACTCAGGCTGTTTCCAAATCTTAGCTATTATAAATTGTGCTGCTATGAATATAGGCGTGCATATATCTTTTATGATTGGTGTTTCTAGTTTCTTAGGATATATTTCTAGGAGTGGAATTATTAGGTCAAATGGGAGTTCCATTTTTAGTTTTTTGAGGAAACTCCATGCTGTTCTCCACAGTAGTTGCACCATTCCCACCAGCAGTGTACCAGGGTTCCTTTTTCTCCACATCCTCACCAACACTTGTCATTTGTTGATTTGTTGATGATAGCCATTCTGACAAGTGTGAGATGGTATCACATTGTCGTTTTTATTTGCATCTCTCGGATAATTAGTGACTTTGAGCATGTTTTCAAATGTCTCTTGGCCTTCCATCTGTCTTCTTTCAAAAAGCTTCTATTTAGGTCCATTGCCCATTTTTTGTATTGGATCATTTATCTTCCTTTTATTAAGTTGCATAAGTTGCCTTTAGATGTTGGAGATTAAACCTTTATCAGTGATAACATTTGCAAATATGTTCTCCCCTACAGTGGGCTTTCTTGTTGTTTCGTTGATGGTTTCTTTTGCTGTGCAAAAGCTTTTTATTTTGATGTAGTCCCATTTGTTTATTTTCTCTTTAGTCTCCATTGCCCTAGGAGCAGTACCAGTGAAGAAGTTCCTTCGACATATGTCTGAGATTTTGCTGCCTGTGGATTCTTCTAGTATTTTTAGGTTTCCCATCTTATTTTTAAGTCCTCTATCCATTTTGAGGGGTTTTTTTTTGTGTGTGTATGGTATAAGTTGGTGGTCTAGTTTCATTTTTTTTGCATGTATCTGTCCATTTCTCCTAACACTATTTATTGAAGAGACTGTCTTGACTCCATTGTATGTTCATGGGGGAGAGGAGGAGGAGGATGAGGAAGAGGAAGAGGAGGAGGAGGAGGAGAAAGAGGAGGAGGGTAAGAAGGAAGAGGGGGAGGGGATAAGAGAGAAAGAGGGGAAAGGGGAGAAGGGGAAGGAGGGAGAGGAGAGAAAAATTATGGCACACACCACATGGAATGTTGTTCAGGCTCATAAAAGAAGGAAATCCTACCAATACTGCAACATGGATGAACCTTGAGGACATTATGCTAAGGGCCTATGCCAGTCACAGAAGGAGAAATATTACTTGATTCCATGGGTAAAGGTATTTACAATAGGCAAAGGGATAGAAGCATATAATGGCTTTTGGGGGCACCTGGGAGGAGGAGGAAATGGGGAGTTGCTATTCAACAGATACAGAGTTCCAGTTTTGTAAGAGAAATACATTCTAGAGGTCAGCTGTACAAGTTCTTATCTATAATTGTCCTGTATCTTAACCTAAAATTTCATTAAGATGATAGGTTTCATGTCAAATATTCTTACTACAATTTTAAAAATTCACCTCCCCAGATAAAAATAGTTAGAATATGCTGCTTAGAGGTAGAATATGCTGCTCAGAGGTGGGAGAGATCCCTTTCAGCTGAGTAGGACCTGGGCCAGGGAGGAACCTATAACCAAGGAATGTGCTCTTGACTGGAATCAAATCTGGGACCCTTTGGTTCACAGGCTGATGCTCCATTCACTGAGCCAAACCAGATAGGGCTTTAGTTTTAAATATATGACAGTAGCTCTGTGAGGGACTGAGGAGATGGGCAAGAAGGAAATTAGGTGGTTAGTTCCACTGCAGTTTTATTTCTAGTCTCCTGCAGAAGCAAAAGACAATCCTAACAATTAAGATAGACTAAAGCATCTGGTTTCAGGAACTACATGATCAACAATATATAATTTCATTAGAAGTCATACAAACAATCTAGATAAAATAACTTAATGGTAAAAGATGTGTCATTACTTTAAAATAATCTATACATTTAATGTAAAGTCCTTGAACATTTCTTAAAACCTAAAATTTAAAAAGCTGAAAAAAGTTCAGTTGGATTAATGTACAAATGACTATGACAATTTTGAAGAAGTACAGTTTAGGAAATGTATTAATAAGTATCAAAGTATATTATAAAACTATAAAACAGTATTGGTTGGACACAAGAGCTCATAAATAGATTAGTGGAATAGAAGAGTCTAAGAAATGACTCATCCAGTGCCCTGCCTCTAAGTGTTGGCCTACAGCAGCGGTTCTCAACCTGTGGGGGTCGAACGACCCTTTCACAGGGGTCGCCTAAGACCATTGGAAAATTCAGATATTTACATCACGATGCATAACAGTAGCAAAATGTCATGGTTGGGGGTCACCACCACATGAGGAACTGTATGCAAGGGTCCTGGCCTTAGGAAGGTTGAGAACCACTGGCCTAGAGGGACGATGAGCAGCGCAGCGGGACACAGGCAGGCTGGCCCGGCTCGCCAGGCTCACGCTGCTGACCTGCAGCCTGTGGTGTGGTCGGTGTGAGCCAGGAGTACTACATGGTGCTCATCAACGTGACCAAGCAGGAGCCTGGCCACAGCACCTGGCTCACGTTGCGCATCACATCGACCATGGGCGCTAGGGGCTCAACTTGCCCAAGGCCGAGGTCCGCAGCCAGGTGCTGGCACCGCGGCCCATCCAGAGAGTTGCTGATCATCTGGGCTGTGATACTCAAACCCGATTCTTTGTCCCTCCTAATATCAAAAAATGGATTGCCTTGCTATACAGGGGACATTGCACATTTAAAGAGAAAATATCACTGGCTGCTTTCCACAATGCAGTTGCTGTAGTCATCTATAATAATAAGTCCAAAAAGGAGCCACTCATCATGACTCATCCAGGCACTGGAGATATTATTGCTGTCATGATTACAGAACTGAGGGATAAGGATATTTTGAGCTATCTGGAGAAAAACGTCTCTGTACAAATGACAATAGCTGTTCGGACGCAAATGCCACCAAAGAACTTCAGCTGAGGCTCGCTAGTCTTCCTTTATTGATTTGATGATTATTTCTTCAGCATGGCTCATATTCTACTTCATTCAGAAGATCAGATACACAAATGCACATGACAGGAACCAGCGTCGTCTTGGAGATGTAGCCAAGAAACACATCAACAAATTGACAACCAGAACAGTGAAGAAGGGTGATAAGGAAACAGACCCAGACTTTGATCACTGTGCAGTCTGCATAGAGAGCTACAAGCAGAATGATGTTGTCCAGATTCTCCCCTGCAAGCATGTTTTCCACTAGTCCTGCGTGGATCCCTGGCTTAATGAACATTGTACCTGTCCTATGTGCAAACTTACAATTGTGAAGGCCCTGGGAATTGTGCCAAATTTGCCCTGCACTGATAACATAGTGCTTGATATGGAAAGGCTCACAGGACCCAGGCAGTTAACCAAAGATCAGCCCCTGCTGACCTCCCTAACAACTTCCTCGGCCTCCAGCCACTTCGAATGTGGGGGATCTTGCCTATTCCTCGGGATGGGGAGCTCACTCTAAGGATGGGAGAGATCAACATTGTAGTAACAAAAGTATGGTTTATTATTGCCAGTTTGGGCCTCCTCAGTACTCGCACACTCTGCCACATGATCATCAGAGCCACAGCTGGCTTGAATGCTAATGAGGTAGAATGGTTTTAAAGAAGAAACAAACTGCTTTCTGATTGATTGTCTTGAAGGAAAAAAAGAACCTATTTTTGTGCATCTTTTACCAATCATGTCACACAAGCATTTATTTTTAGTACATCTCATTTTTCATAAATTGCTAATGCCAAAGCTTTGTATTAAAATAAATAAATAAATAATAAAAAGAAAAAAAGAAATGACTCACCCATAAGGGAAAATTGAGTTGATAGACTAGATGTTACGTTACCTGTCTGTGGAGAATTGACTGGAGTTAGGATATTAGGTAATTCTTTGGGAAAAAGTAATAAAGAGCCAAAAATTAAAATATACCATTAACAAAGTTAACAGATACAGGATGAGGGAAAATATTTGCAACACAGATTTAACAAACAAAGAACTAAGAGATTTAACAAAGAAAGAACTATATTCCTAGAGATTGTGAATAAAAAATAACACCTAGCCCCAAAATGCCAAAATGACATAAAGATATAATTCCCAAGTGAAGAAATACTAAATGCTGACAAACACACAAAAATGATTAAGCACAGGCTTACTAGGAATCAAAGAAATGTGAATTAATATAGGATATCACTTCCCTATAAGTTGACTGGAATATATTAAAGATGGATAGTTCTAAGCCTCAGCCAGAATGCAGAAACATAGGAACTCTCTATATTGCAAGAAGGAGAAATTTGTACTTTGGTACATGTTACCGTTGGTAAATGTTACAAGGTAATTTGGCATTCTCTATCAAAGTTTTACAGGAGTTTCTCAAAAGGTTACATTTAGAGTTATGGCGCAGGACCAAAGAAAATGAAGACATATATTCTCACAAAAATGTGTACATAAATGTTCCTGACAACATATTCATGTTGGCCAAATGGGAAGAATCCAAATGATGAATGAATGAGTAAAATGTGGTATAAATCATTCAATAGAATGTTAGTCATAAATACAAAGGATTGAAGTGCTGATACATGCTAAAACCTGGGTGAACCTTGGAAACACTGCGCTAAGTGAATGAAGCCAGTTACAGAAGACCAGATGTTATATGATCTTCTTAAGAAATGTCAAGAATTGGCAAATCTATAGAGACAGGAAGTAGACCAATAGTTGTTAGGAGCCGAAGGGGAGGAAATTTCGGAGAGTAACTACTAAAGGGTACAAGGGTTCTTCTGGGGGTAATAACATGTTCTAAAATCGATGCACTGATGCCTGAGCAATTCTCAGAACACGCTAAAAACCACCGACTTATACATTTTACAGGGATGATTTATATGATATGAGTTATTTCCCAGTAAACTTAAGTGTAAAAAGTTAACACAGACCTAAGTTTTTTATGCACATTTTACTTTTAGGAATCTATTCTTTAGGACTACTTGAATATTTGCAGAAAGATATATACAAAAAATCTTTTTTGTGACATTGTTTATAACAGCCTCAAATAGAAACAGTCTAAATGTTCACCATAAGTAACCTCCAAGCAAATGACAAACTGGGAAAAATGTTTATTAAGTGTATATGATAGATAAATATTGGTGTCCTTCATAAAGGTGAGCACACTGCCCCATATACCTTTTATTTGAATCTTGTTGGCCTTTTCTCCAAGAAAACAAATAGCATCCATTTTCTCTCCCAGAGCCAGATTCATGATTAAAGCTAGAAAAACACCTAACTATAAGCTTTCCTGGGCGGTTCCACTCTAATAATCCTTCATAACCTCATCTCAAGTGTACTGTTGACTAAATATTTAACAATTTATCACATAATTCCTTTTTACATTCCTTTTTAAAACAGTTGATTAAAACCCTCTCGTGCCTTTATATATGCCTCTAACGTGTTTGCTCTCTTAGCAGACCTTTAGTCCTGAGTTCTCCCAATTTAAATCTTCATCCCTCGGAATGCCTTTTTCTTTTCTTACCACATCCTTTCTTCCAGCTTTGGAAGAACTGTGCATCTTTAAAACATTACCTTTACTCTTGAAGCCATTTAGTATCTCTGCTATCAATGAAGCAAATTAGCTCTTAGGGCTATTGTAAAATTTAATCAATAAACACCTTCCAGATTAACCCATATTATATGACCTCACTCAAGACAAGTAAGTGTAGCACATAAGGAAGTATATTATAATAATTAAATATGCTGGTTATATGGAACCAGGCTATTGTGGTTCAAATTCAACTTTGCTATTTATTAATCTTCATAAATGAAAAGAGATATTTAGCTATACTATGCATAGTTTCCTCTGTTCACAACATGTAAGAATGAAGTGAGTAAACTGAAAAAAAAAATCAGTAAGTGCAGAGAAGCAGACTCTACAGAACTCAGCAACCAGTTAGATACGTGAAGGAGCAGTGCATGGAAACTTAGGGGAGCCACAAAAGGTAAAGGACTTGAGGCATATGCGTGAGTGCACGCAGAGAGGACTGACTGCTGATTGTGCGGCTGGCTTTCTCTAGCGGGAGGAAGACAGAACCTCCTGACTGTGCTGAACTCAGGGAAGCAGTGAAAATGTGGAGACAAAGAAACAGATCCATGCTGCTATGTCTCTGGATCTATTTTTGGTTATCAGTTGGTACGCCTGAAGTTGTCCCAGAGGCTCCTTGCACTATCTTCACATTTTGGGATTCTTTTTTCTTTTCCAGTTGAGTGTTTTCTGCTTCTTTGTATTTCAAATCTCTGACTTGATTCTTGCATTCCTTTTGTCTGCTGTTAAATCTCTGTATAATATATATATTTTTTATTTCAGTCAGTGTATGTTTAATTTCTAGTTGGTCCTTTTTCATCTCCTCAAGGGTCTCACTAAATTTATCAACATTTTCTAGGAAATTCTTCAAAAACCTTATAAGTGTGGTTTTAAACTCTATATCCAGTTGTTTGTTTTCCTCCATTTCTTTCGTTTGTAATCTGTTCCTTTGTCTGCATTTTCGCTGTTGCCCTGAGTTGGTAGAATAGCTTTGTGTGCTAGTTGTTCTATATGGTCCAGTAGCTCCACCTCCCCAGTTACCTGAAGTGGACTCTCTTGGTGCACTCCTTTGTGGGCTGTGTGTACAGCCTTGTTTTAGTTAAGTCTTGATTGTTGTTGGTATCACTGGGGGGAATTGACCTCCAGCCCAATTGGTTGAGCGGATCAGCTGTGTCTACACCAGGAGAACTTCTGGGCTGGAGAGAGCCTTATGAAATAATACTTGCAAAATTACAAAAGCCTCTATGCTTCGCTTGGCTTCCTGTCAGCCCCGCCCTATGAGGCCCTTGGGTCTGTGTCCCTCAGTAATTGCTGCTACCCTCTCTGTGTGCGCGTGTGCGCCTCCAGCCCTCTGCCTTTCACAGCTCCCCTGAGTTTCCATGTGCTCCGGGGGCCTGTATGAGTCTGGGTCCCCAGAATCTCGCCGGAAACTGGGGTTCAGTGCATTCAGAACAGGAGTTCAGCACAGTTGGAAGATTCATCTTCCTTCCACTAGAGAAAGCCAGCAGCACAATCAGCAGTCAGTCCTCTCTGCACACATTGGTATGTGTGCCTCCAGACCTCTGCCTTTCTCAGCTCCCCTTAGTTTCCATGCACTCCTCCCTTTACACGACAATCCAGACTCCCCCGTATGAGTCTCTCACAGAACTGGGGTTCAGTGCAGTTGGAACTGGGGCTCAGTGCAGTCGGGAGTTTCCATTTCCCTCCTGCTAGAGGAAGCCAGCCAGGCATTCTGCCGCCCATCCTCTCTACTCATGTGTCTCTGTACCTCAGCTTTTTGCAGCTCCTCTGAGTCTCTGTGAGCCCCTCTCTTTCCTTCTAGTTGTAGAATTCCCATTCAGCCAGCTTTCCTTTGGTTCTAGATGATGTTAGTTCTGTCTTTCAGCTGTAGTTTTGAAATTGTTGTGAGAGGCAGCAGTTTAGGTGTTCACCTATGCTGCCATCTTGGTTTCTCCTTTGTCTTTTTTTTTTTTTTAATTGAGGCCAGTACCTTCATACAACCAGATAACGAAACCAGAACTCTGGAAATCATGAAAAAGCTTCACTTCCTGTATTTACCTCATGCTTCATACTTAGTCAGTTACCAAGTCCTATTGATTTGAACTACCTGAGTTAGCAGGTCTTATGTTTCCAGGTGAGTGAGGGTTGATCATAGACCTATGCTGAGATCCCAATGAAAGCTGTATACCATTTCTGCACACACACACACACACACACACACAATATTCTAGGGACCCATTAGTCCTCTCTCTGCTTAATGGCCACTGCCTTAGTTTCAGTTCACATTATTTTTTTCTCTAGCTCTCTATGCTCTTAAGGTTTCTCCACTAATCCATCTTCCATCTAATACCAGTGTAATTTCATAAATGAACAATTTTTCAATTACATTACTATTCAGATATTTCAATGTTTCCCTTTTATATCAAGGCCTTCCATAGTCTGGCACTGGCTCACTTTTACATTCCCTCTTCTCTTTCATTATATCCCAGCAATACTCTTGCACTTAGTTTCTTAAACTTTTCATGCATGTCATATCTCTGTGCCTTTCCCTATTCTGTTTCTTCTGTGTAGTATGTGGCTCCTCTTCCCCTCTGCTAGTGGACTCCTATATTTACTCACTTTCAGAAGCCTATTGTGGGCTCTATCCTCAGATGCCCAGTGGGAGGCATGTGGGAGGCAGCTGATCAGTGATTCTCTCTCATCACTGATGTTTCTATCTTTCCCTCTTCGTTCCTATATGAAATTAATAAAAACATATTTTTAACAAAAGTTTCATTTTGGGGAAGTTGGCATTAAGCCATTTTTTAAATAGTCGCATAGTAAAAACAGTTATCTCTGGAAAGTAGTTTTACCAAGAGAAGAACAGATGAAATGTTTTATCTGTTGGATTTGATTCATAGTGGTTGAGAACAAACTTACTATCCAAACTTATTTGGACTAAACCTGCTTAAGTACAGTTTACCCACATGAAAAATGGGAATAATAATGGTACCCTCCAAATATAACTGTTTGAGCTAACAGTATTAAATGAGATAAAACAGTTTCACTCTTAGTATATTCATTATCTTCAACATTTATTAGTAGGCCTTGGCACATAATCTTCCATTTTTTCCTACTAAGCTATTTGTATATAGTGCTTAGGAAGGGACCTGATAGGCCCTAAGGGAAGGATGTCAAATGTTAACTCTTTAAGGACAGAAAGGATTCCCTGAAGAGCTAGCAGAGACCGGACGCTAACCAACATTTGATAAAAACATGTTAAAATGTTTATCTTATTTCCTGGTGTGTTAATCTCCACAGGAATAGGGACCATTTCATTTATGTCACTTATATTTCCTGTGGCCCAGAACAGTGCTGAGAACTAAAAAAGGCACTTGAAGAACACTTTATGAGAACATTTTATATACAAAAATTTTAATTTGTTAAAAATAGTAGCTTTTACACAACATCTACATGTTTCTTTATGAATCACTATGCCTTACCAAAAAAATGTAAATCATTAAAACTAAAAAGTTAAAACATGTTCTGTCTGAAATTATATATGAATGGTGAAGTATAGATATTCTGTTGTATGCTTTTAAACGTTGTAGAAATATTTTCTAAACCTATAAAATATAACACACATTGAATTTGGTTTATAATTATGGGTCATATTTCTTTTAAAAAATTAATGATAAACATGAATATACTTAGCATAATGACAGGATAATTAATATAGGACCTATCTCTGAAAATTTTGTTTTCCGTTTCACAAGTCTCAAGTTGTCCACAAATGAAACAAAAGGTCCTAGGTAAAGGCGGCTTGATTTACTGATTCATGGTTTTGTTTTGTTTTTTAAATATATTTTATTGATTTTTTTTCACAGAGAGGAAGGGAGAAAAATAGTTAGAAACATCAATGAGAGAGAAACATCGATCAGCTGCCTCCTGCACGCCCCTCACTGGGGATGTGCCCGCAACCAAGGTACATGCCCTTGACCAGAATCGAACCTTGGATTCAGTCCACAGGGCTGATGCTCTATCCACTAAGCCAAATCGGTTTCAGCTGATTCATAGTTTTAAAGATGAATAGTTAAGAAATTAAAGAGAAGCAAAGAATAAAGAGTCTGCTCAAGGTTGAGACATGCTATTTGACTCCTACTATGAGAGCACTGCAGACTAACACATCTGTTCATGTTTAGTTTCAGAATAGCTTTGGTTATTGCCTTCCCTGGGTGTACTTGCACTACTTGGCTACCTTGCAGGTTGTCCATTCCTCCCAAAGAAAAAACAACAGAATACAAAAGGAAAATCCCAAAGTGGTGAATGAAATAAAAATTGAAGATCTGTGTCTTACTAAAACAGCTTATTGTAGATGCTGGTGTTTCTAAGACGGTAAGATGTCCATTTATACATACACTAAAATGTTGTATAATTAAAAATTTTTGCTTCTCAAATCTTTAATTTTGAGGTTTTGTGAGATGAGAGGTTTTTCCAGTGCTCAATACTGAAAGTCTGTATTCCTAAATTGAAGTTTGCATTTTATGATCCACATTACCTACATCAGAAAAGTTAGAGCAGCAAGAAAGGATAAAGATCTGATGTTTTTACTATGTTTTAGCAATTAACTAAAGTAACTAATTTAAAATATACCTATCTTATGAGAGAGGAAATAAGGTTTAGTGTAAGAGTTTTAAGCTTTGGAGTCTGATATAGGACCTATCTCTGAAAATTGTGGTCAAAGCTGATGTCTGCCACTTACAGTATGACTTTGGGCAAATTACTTCATCTTTAATCTCTGATTTTTAATTCTGATAATATATCAACATCACAGACATTTTCAAGGATTTGGTGAGATGATGTATGTACAGTGCCTTATAGTATGAGCTACTAAATGTCATGGCGAGATCTGTTCTACTATAATCATAAGTTATTTAAGATTTTAAGTTCAATAATGTTTATCACATTTAATAGCAAAGTGTTAGAAACAATCTAGAATCTGATAATAAAAGAATGATTAAAGTGTGGTGTAATAAAAATGATGGGGTGCTTGGCCAGTATGGCTTAGTGGTTGAGTGTGTTGACCTATGAACCTAGAAGTCATGGGTTTGATTCCTAGTCAGGCACATACCCTGGTTTCAGCTTTGATCCCTAGTAGGGGGTGTGCAGGAGGCAGCCAAATGATATTGATGTTTCTCTCTCATTAATGTTTCTTTCTCTCTATCCCTGTCCCTCCCTCTCTCTCTAAAATCAATAAAAGCATATTTTTAAAAATCATGGGGTATGGAGTCAGGTTTTCAAGAATATTTAATGGCATGAAAGCATAATATAAGACAAGTATATTACAGTTCTTAAAAAATATATTTTTACTGATTTTTGAGAGAGAGGAATAGAGAAGGAGAGAGAGAAAAAGAGAAAGGGAGAGAGCACATCAAAACCTGGGTATGTTCAACCTGTGACCTTTCTGTGCATGGAATGATGCTTAATCAACTGAACTATAGCAGCCAGCCTGTTACAGTTTTTTTTTTTAATAAAAATGAATACACATAGTAAATGCAGAGGGAAAATATGCTAAAATGTTAATTGTTACCTATGAGAGAATTTTTAAAACTATGTTTTTTAATTTTTCAAAAACTTTATAATATGCATGAGTTTATATAAGAAAATATTTTATATATTTTTAATGCTGGTGGTCTCAATCCAGCATCTAGAAGGGTTCAGGAATCTGGAGAAGATACTGTATGTAAATTAAATAAGACTCCAGAGATGAAACATAATTTTGGAAGCCAGAGAAGACTTAAAGGAGTTAAGTTTCCATGTTCTCCCTTGTCTCAGTACCCCTTGCCTTTTATTAACACAAATTGGCTTAAGGCAAGGTAGATATATACATCAAAGGCCAGGTTTTGTATACAGAATCCATTGTCAGGTTGGAAGAATTGCCTATGGCTGTCAGGTATTTGGCCAGTAGGAGGCAATAACATGTAGATTAAGATGCCCTCAGCTGTCTGGCAGCAAGGCAATCATTTATGCATCCTTTTCAAGTTTGGGAAAATGCCCTCAACCATTTCCAGATGATTCACTCCTGCTGACATGCTGGAATTGGCTTCTGCATATTTTGAATTTAAATTACATTCTTTTTAAATTTAAATAAGTGAACAGGTGAAGTTCAAATTTAGAGCTCCACAGAGAACAAAAGCTTATTTTGATTTCCTTTTAAACATGTTTTATCGCTTTATATGGAATCATAAAAAACTTTTTACTTAAAATCTACACCAAATACTGAATTAACTATTTAAAATTGTTAGATTTGCAGTCATATGAGAATGGCATTAAGTTAGGTGTAGAATACATCTATTACTCAGGCAAACTATCTGATGTGTTATTTTCTTTTTCCAAAGTTATGTGCATTTCACAAATATTTTTACTTCTTAAATATTTAAAATAACACTTGTAATTCTTTTTACTTTCTAGTTTCCTGCCTGTGATGGTTTACATAATAAACACAATTAATAGGATATAATGTAGTCCCACTAATACTGAAGAAGAAAGTGTAATAGTAATTAATTAGGATTAAATTGTGTGCTGTAAAATCTTTTAATGATATCTTTTCAGTCTTTGTTTATAAATCTTTTAAATGGTGGTCTTAATTACTACTACTGGTGGATAATTATTTCTGCCAATTTATTTTCTTGCTACACTATTATTTATATTTGATATGTCATATATTCAATCATATAGAAATTAAATTGTGCAACCCTTTTATTTTGACTGCAAAGAATCAATGTATTTTTCTTCAGTTAAACCAATATTTCTGATTTTAATTAATTGAGAAAATATCTAAGACAAAGCAATAGGCCCCAAACTATTTCTTTGAAAATCAATATTTTCAATAGAATATATCATTTACAATATTTTCCCTACTCTATTGAACATGTTATCTTTCAGTTTTCTTCTGTTTTTATCATTTGAAGGACTTGTTTCGTTTTCAGCCTTCCATATTCCATTCTTTTTACATCAATAAGAAAAATATTGCTCTTAAGGATTGAGTTTTCAAAGAGATAAACTCTTCACTTTAGAGAGTTTGTTGTCCTGTGAATATAAATAACCCAATTTCAGGAAAGATGTGAACTGGATATAAATTGTTCCAAAAGATTGTTTACTTTACAATGGCTTGTTTGCCTCTGTTTAGGTATATTGTATATTTTGAGCTATTTGACTCATTGACAGGGTGGGAAAGGGTGGCAAGAACACTTATACTTAAACTCATGAGCTGCTGAAATTTTAAGGTCAATGAGAAATAAACATATTAAAATAACAAGCAGTTCAGTGGTCAAAATTGTATTTATATGAACATTTCCCTCTTTGTAACAGTGCAAGCCAAAAAAAAACAGAATTCAAAAAGTTTGCAAAATAAATTTTCTGGAGAAGCTTTAAAACTTTTGTAATTTTTTAGCCTAAGAGTCTATTTTGTTTCATCTTATACTGTATTACAGTTCTTATATTATTAGCTATTCTAACCATGTCTATCAATGGTAGAATCCAATCAGCACACTATGCCTTCATTATAAGTGGAGAAGGTACAGGAAGCAGATGTGTAACTTTTCTTCCAATTATAAAGTTATTGAGCATTTAATGTACAAGATACTGCACTAAGCATGGTACCTCCATTTTTAATTTATTACATGTAATGTCAATAGGTTCTGTTGTATGATCTTGCCTTTCACATGACCAAATGCAGGGATTTTAAAGTTAGGGTTAGTAATGTAGTTGTGGTTTTGAGAAGTTTTTGAAGGTGTAAATCCAAAATTGTTTTTGCTCCTTCCTCACCTCTCCTGTGAGGAAGGACAAATATAAAATTGTTCTCACTTTGGTTCTGGGTATATTTCCTGAAATTTTCTCTTTAACAACCCTACAGGGACTTTTCTGTCAAGTTAACCAATTATTTTCACACATTGATCACAAGACTGGGAAATACCCTCCTCACCAAAAGCTTGAATAGCCTAGTATATGGTCATGAAATGCTTTTCTTTAAATGTTTCTCTGTAACTCACATCACAATGTTTACACGTGTCCTGTCAGGATTCTTGTCCCCAGCCTTGCAAAGGGTTCACTGCAATCTGGAGAAAGGAGCTGATGTGTAGATTAAGAAGGAGTCCAAAAATGAAAGGTAATTTTGAAAGGCATTGGGGGTCAGAGGAGCTTCAGATAAAGGAACTAAAGACTACCCCTGTCTAAGGATCACTTCTCCTCCCTTCTTTTCTCCTCCCCCCCTCTCCTGCACCCATGCTATTTATTAACACAATTTGTCCTAAGGCAAGGTGGAGATATACACTTCAAAAGGTAAGGTTTCAAAGGGTAGGGTTCAGAAGCATTGTCAGTTTTGGGAATAAGCTGTTCAGGTCTTTGGCCAACAGAGGGCAATAACATGAAGATTTAAGATGCCCTGAGCTATCTGGTAGCAAGGTAGCAAACAATAATATATACAAATCTTTAGGTTTGAGAAAATACCCTTCAACCATCCCAGATGATTCAACCCTGTTGACATGCTGGAATTGGCTTCTGGCAATGTCCTAGTGGTTCCCATATTAGATTTCATAAGAAAAGAGAAAATTTCCTAAAAAATGTGGAGACTAAAATGAAATTAACCATTTTAAATTTTGTCAAGTAAGGACATTTACAAAATTGAAAACTAATGATCTCATAAAAGGTAATTTTAACACCCTGAAAGTAAGAAGGTATACTCTGAATAAAGTTTCCTTCCATATTTTCAATTGTTTAAATATGTTGAAGAGTTGTGCCCAAATATTTTTCCCACCTGTGCAAATTTTTCAGAGGCCTGGGGCTGGTAGCAAGCTGTTGTTTTAACATTATGCATTATGATCAGTTGCTATCACTTCCTTTTGTAAATTCACAGAATTCATCATGTCTTCCTTAAAAAACTAGACATGTAATAAGCAACTGCATCTGAATTAAAATAACACAAGGTAACTTAGATCTTTAAATACATATCTTGGGTTTCTCAAACCTTTAGGAAACAGCTCTGTTGTTTATTAAAGTAGTCCTCATGTGATAATTTTGAGGACTACTTCTTACCCAGGGAGTTACTCATTGCCTTACTCAGCAAATGATCACTATCATTACATGCGTAGGTATTCAAAACTGTAGAGCAGGCTTTAGGTATTAATGATTCATTTATTCATATGGATAATCAAGTTGTATTATGAAAAACACATTACAAATCAGCTTTGAATTCAATGCCTCATCGGACGATTCATTAAATTGCTTTTGTATTTTGTCACTTAATTTGTTAATAAGTTTATTGCAAAGTCAATTAAGCCATCTACTGATCTATATAGTTCTACTTTCCTTATATAGTCTTCCTTTAGAAATGTGCTTTCAAATTCTTCTGCAAAGAGAGTTTTACTCTTTTTTTTAATTTTTTAAAAAATATATTTTATTGATTTTTTACAGAAAGGAAGGGAGAGAGATAGAAAGTCAGAAACATCGATGAGAGAGAGACATCGATCAGCCGCCTCCTGCACATCCCACAGTGGAGATGTGCCTGCAAGCAAGGTACATGCCCCCAACCGGAATCGAAGCTGATGCTCTACCCACTGAGCCAAACCGGTCTCAGCAAGAGTTTTACTCTTTTAAAACTCTGTGGTTCAACAAGATTCTTAAATTATGGTGGATATTTTATTTACTAGCGACCAGAAGCATCTAACTAGTTGCACTTCATTCATTTAGTCGGAGCTGTGGCAGCATCACCAATCTAGAGAAAACCAGGAGAGATGTTCTAGTAATGTACTTTATTCAAAAATGAATGCCTCACGTCCTCATCTTCATAGTCTCCTTTTTCTTATGTCACACCTAATTCTAACATGTTTGGTTATGTGATTTCTGCTGAACAAATCACAAGTATCTACAGGGTCCTGTGAAAGATAGGGAAACAATAAAACATGACAGCTGACTGCATGGGAAAATAAAATAAAAAAATAAATTTAATGTGAAAAGCCTAGTACCTCAAGACCATTTAATAAAGGATCCTGTATACCACAGTCCCATAAAAATATACAATTCATGTTTGATGATGAACTTGAATCAAGAGAAGTACTATATGATGTTTAAAATATGCTTATTTTATTTTTGAGAGAAAGAAACAGAGAGGGAGGGAAATAGAGAGATGGAAAGAGAAAGAAAATGTTGATCTGAGAAACACTAATTTATTGCCTCCTGTATACACCACAATTGGGAGTTGAATCCATAACCTGGGTATGTGTCCTTGAAGCATCCATCTTATATAAAAACTGCTGTTTAAAATTTTAACTCTTGCTATTGGCTTCTGTAAATGTTTACTTGCTTAATAATAAGGAAAATGAGACTATTCTCACTTCAGAGAGGCCATTAAACCTTCCCCGGACAAAATTATCAGTGCTGGCACCAGGCCACGCCTTTGGTGGAGGTGTCAAAACCTCAGCACATAGGGGCCCTTTAAGAGCTTGCAAACAAGTGGGAAACATCCCATATTTGGGAGCAAAGAAGGTGAAAACATATAAACAGGGAAAATTTCTGCATGTTGGGGCCCAGAATTTGAGAAATGTTTTCCTCTGGACCTGCTCAAAATAAATGTAACTCCCAACTCTCTGGGAATGGTTTGATTATTCTGGTTTTCTGTAACATTATTGGTTCCCTGACCAAGAAAACCAACCCATGCTTGGCTTTTTAGCCCCTGGTGAGTGGACTGGGTTTGGGGTCCCAGGGGAGCCGGATAGGCCTCCAGGAGGTATTACTCTGCTGATTTAGCAGAATTGAACTGGGGGATTCCAGACCCTCCCAGACCTCTGCCTAGGACCTGGCCCGCATCTGGAGAGAGTGGATGGACACTTCTGGACCTGTCGACAGAATCTATAAGGTAGGGGCCCTATCAATTTGGCCCACTCCAAGTGAGTGGAAGGGGGAACTTGATTACCTCCCCGGAAGCTGTAGCTTTCTCTGGTAAATTAATCAGGAATCAGGTGTCAGGTGGACTGTTTAAACTGGGTAAATATCTGGTAGAAGTAAAAAACTCGGACTAGCTAGTATATAAATGTAGGACTCTAGAGATTAATAAATTCAGATTCGATTAAGAATTTATGAGTTCACTCTGCTATTTGTTTGTGTGTGAGACTAGCCAATTTGCTACCAAGAAGGGGGACTGGATGCATTCTTAACTCCTCTGGTAGGTTCTCAACAAGATGTTGGTCAAGAATTCTGTTCTAGGACACAGGTGCCAGGAGTGCCCCCAAGCCTGTTTGGGGAATTGGGCATTGTTTCATTTATCTGCTCAGCTCCAATCTGGGCTAGACTACTGAGAGTGTGAGTATGGATGTTTGTCTGTCTTGGCATAATTATCTGCTCACTAACTGGTCTGTGTGAGGCAGAAGCTACTTTGTGCCTTCTGGCTGTACACAGAAGATAATTTATTATCTCTTTCTATTATTTAATTTGTTTAAGGATGGGTTGGACCTGCTGTGACAGAGTGTAAAAGTCTTTAGCAACTGCTGGAATTTCTTTTTCTGAGTTTTTTGCTCTCTGTCAGAGAGGGAATCAGCCCATTTAGCTAATAAAAAATTCTCTCTTACTTATACTTTTGTATAAGTAAGGGTTTCAGTTTTCTCTGGTTTGTGTTTAAAGTCCTAAGGTTAACTTAAAGGCATAAATTTGTGACATTTCAAAGAGCAAAGAACTTTTATTTATGGCTTTCTTATCTCTTTTGGTGGTCAAAGACTTCCAGGGACAAGGCTTACAGCTCTGCAGGGTGGAGAGATTTACAGGCCCTGTCCTTGCCTGTGACATCATAGTCCAACTTGAGCCATCTAAGGCTGAAGTTATTATTAACATGTTTATTTAATTAATTAATTAATTTATGTGTGTCTTGTGTGGTCTGTTGTCTTTGTGGTTATATGTTTTGTTTGACTTGCTGTTTTCAGTTATTAGGATCCTCATAGAGGACATAACCTGGTCTTTCCCTTCTTCCCTCATCCTGATTCCGATAGCATCTGTAATTGGATTAAAGATCTTTTCTTTAAAGAGGCCATCCAGGCTTTCAGTTCACAAGAAATCTCCCTACACTCCCTTATCCTTATCTGCTATCTTTCCAGGCTGACTAAGTCATTTTTCTCCACAGGTTGGACCTCAGCCTTTGAAAGGGAACACTACTACAGTGGTAGTCTGTAGTTTTCTCTGAAACTCCCACTGTTTCTATTTCTCCCCTCTTTAGGAATTGTCTTCCTCTGACTCACAATAGGGGATAAGCAACTGGACTGGGGAACGGGAATCACTGGAGAAATCAAGAGTGGTAAAGAAGGAAGTTTTAAGATATTCTAGGGGCTTAGAATAAAGAGGAAAAATCTATGAGGGAAAACAATGGTTACAGAAAGAAAGAAGTATCCTTAAATGTAAAAAGCATAAATATACTGGATCTCAGACCATTTGCCTTGTTTTAGGACAGAGTAAATGGTTAATGCAGAAAAGACGGAAGGGAGGGTGTTGGAAGTTAATCATGAATCAGGGAGAGATTTTTTTTTTTTTTTTACTGGCAGCAAAGGGGTCTAGTCCAGGTATCTTATCAGAACTTCACTAGATTCAAGGTCACAAGTTTTCTGCAAGCATAATTAATCTAGCTGTCCTGGTGATTTAAAACTGGTGGCTAGGCAGACTCCGTCCCCAAGAGCCAAGTGAAAGAAGGAGGGCTGGATGCTTGAGCTGCCTGCAGTGACCCTGGAAGAAGCTGCAGCAGTGAGAAGAGTGGGGGACAGCAGACATTTATCTGATACTAGAGCTACCCCACTGCTGCCCAGTTTGTAATAAGCATTTTACAACAAGCAATATAAGACTTAGACCTTCAGCTTGCTGGCTACAACAGTTAAACCAGAGGCCAGTGACTGCTACTGGCCTTCTGGCAGCCCCAGGAATAGAGCGGCGAGCCCAGGATCCGTAAAAGCAGCAGATAGAAAGCTCCCTCTTTTCAAATGTACTAAAAGGGTTCAGTACTGGTTGCTGCTGGAAGAGGAGGGGCTGAGATCTCTTTCCAGTGCACTCCCTTGGGAGAGGCCTGGTTGCTGCTCTGCCACAAAAGGGACTGGTGGGAAGACAAGGGGACCAATACCCAAGCCACTGCCACAGAAGCACTTTGCAATATGCAAAGCTGTTTATAACTTCAACTCTGGTTGTTTTAGACTGGCAGTTTAAAGTCAAAGAGCAAGGGAAAGGCACTCTCCCTGGACTGGGGAGCCTTCAAGACTTTGAGATTCTCCAAGAGAAGAGTCTGACTGAGGGATGGCAGAGACCCTGTTGGGTTGGAAGGACGTAAGGCCACATGTTAAACTTACAAATTACGGCTTTCTAGGCATATTTCCAAGCCCAGTTATGTAGGGGTTAAGCTGCCTGTTACAGCAAAACAACTTTCTCCCATGCCAGAATAAATTTTAAGAAATTAGACAGGCTGTGTTTGTGGCTAGAAAGAACTGGCCACCATGCACAGCCCTGACAGTGGCCTACAGAAAACTATAAAATAGACTTAGATGATGCCTGCGTCTTCATGGACATGATTCCAGAAAGACAAAGACAATTTTGCTTTAGAAGGTGAAGAATAGACCTTAGTCATCTCCCTAAGATATTTGTATAGCCCTACCATGTGTCATATATAGTAGCAGAAGATTTGGCTATCTAAGGTGGCCACAGTGCCAATATACTTCATTGTGTTAGTAATGTTGCTTTAACCTTACAGATTTGAATACAGTTGCCAAAAGGGCAAGTGCCCAAATGGGCAAGAAAAATACCCATCTGGTTTTGGTCTCCATTGAAAGACAGTTGGCAGCCTGTATACTGTCTTGCAGGCCTGTGTGGTCATAGCCATGTCAGGTGTGGCATAAACTTCAACTGTAGGAAACTGGGGAAGGCCTGTTTGAACATAGGGAAGTGGTGAGTACCAGCCCTTTATTATAAGAATTACAGACCCTG
The DNA here is from genome assembly GCA_011751065.1 of Lasiurus cinereus. Taxonomy (NCBI): domain Eukaryota; kingdom Metazoa; phylum Chordata; class Mammalia; order Chiroptera; family Vespertilionidae; genus Lasiurus; species Lasiurus cinereus. Next base: position 29,800,285 of record JAAGEH010002534.1, read on the forward strand.
TAAAGCAATAAAGCTTCCTTAGTCCTTTCTCAGAGGGCATGTAACCCCTCCCAGAGACCATATGAAATTTTAAGAACAAGTCAAGTAGGGGAAACCCTACTACTAGAACAGCTATAATTGTCTATTTGAATATAGATACATTTTGAATGTCTCCTTGTCAATTGAAGACAGTTATATTACTCTGAAGAATCCATAGAAAGGATTGACAAGGAAAATCAGATCTTAAAGCAGGTCAGTATATTGTTCTCCTTATATAATTCCTCTGAAATGTGGCAATGCTTAATAAATCATGGCAATACATTTCTTTGCATAAATTCAATAAGACCAGTTTCCAATAGTGGTTTTATTGACTGGAAACTATGACTGGAGTATCATGTTTTTTTTAAAATATATTTTATTGATATTTTACAGAGAGGAAGGAAGAGGGATAGAGAATTAGAAACATCAATGAGAAAGAGACATCGATTAGCTGCCTCTTGCATGCCCCCTACTGGGGATTTGCCCGCAACAAAGATACATACCCTTGACTGGAATGGAACCTTGACTGGAATGGAGCCCTTCAATCCACAGGCTGATGCTCTATCCACTCAGCCAAACCGGTTTCAGCTGGAGTATCATGTTTTAAAGAGTCTTGTCTGACCTCTGAAGACTTGAAGCCAATAAGAGTGCCAAGGGAAAACCTTGTATCCTGCTTGGGAGTCCTGAAAATGGCTGGCGCTGGAGCATCATACACATGCCCTCTCACCACTGGTGGTTGGTCAGAGTAGAAGGGGAGCAATAAGGGAGCCTTTGTGCCCCTGCAGAACCCCCAAGCACTATGGGCTGCAAAGAGTAGGAGGGCTACTGAGATGGGCCTTAAAACCTAGGGTGGGGAGAAACCAAGATGGTGGCATCGGTGAGCACCTAAACTGTTGCCTCGCACAACAATTTCAAAACTACAACTAAAAGACAGAACAGACATCATCCAGAACCACAAGAAAGTTGGCTGAGTGAAGATTCTACAATTAGAAGGGAAGAGAGGGGCTCACAGAGACTCAGAGGAACTTCAAAAAGTTGAGGTATGAGACATGCACTTGGGGAGAGCAGATGCCAGAGTGCCTGGCTGGCTTCCTCTGGTGGGAGGGAGACAGAAACTCCCAACTGAATGGAATCCCTTATCCTACGGCACTGAGCCGCAGTTCCAGGCAAGACTCATACAGGGATTCTGACCTGTGTAAAGGGAAAAGTGCATGGAAATTTAGGGGAGCCGCAAAAGGGCAGAAGTCTAGGGCACACACACTAATGCACGCAGAGAGGACGGACTGCTGATTGTGCCACTGGCTTTCTCTAGTGGGCAGGAGACAGAGCCTCCCAATTGTGCCACTTCTAACTGCACTGAACCCCAGTTTCGGGTGAGACCCTGGGGACCCAGACTCATATGGGGCCCGGAGTGCAAGGGGACCAGAAAGGTAGAAGTCTAAAGGCACACACACGCATGCGCACAGAGACAGCTGCAAGGATTACCGAGAGACACTTGAGACCCAGGGGCTGCGTGCATAGGGTGGGGCTGACTGGAAGCCCAGGACGTCTGCGAAGCCCTAGAAGAAGAGAGAGAGCAAGATACTGAAAACCTATTTGAAGAAATAACATTTCAGTGATAAATGAATCCAGAGGAGGCAGTCCTAAAAGAAGAGAGAGAGAGACTGCTAGTAAATAGGAGAAGCTTTGGAGGGAGAAAGAAACAGGAATGCTTGAGGGACAGAAAGAAAACGAAGCAGGGTGTGTGTAAAGAATGAGGTCTAAGAAAATGTGAAGGTAGATATTTCATTGTGGGAATGGGTTTGGATCTTATTCTAAGTGAAATGAGAAAATGAATAGTTTTAAGTTGAAAAATGGGTTGGGTAAGTGCTTGTGAGGAGAAATGACTGAGCTGGGTGGAGGGAGCTATAGGAGAAAAAAGAGAAACAAATGTAATAATCTGAACAATAAAAATTAAAAAAAAACATGAAAAAACAACAACAAAACAACCCTAGAGTGTGGGTCCAGGTGGAGTTGCTGCAAGTGTGGGATTCATCTAACTCATCAGATACTGCAGGCAAGGCTGGACAGCAACTGGATGGTTTGGCTTCCTAGCCTTATGGGGCACACTAAGATTCAATCATGAAATTCTGGCAAAGGTAGTTGGTTACCATTCTTACTGTGTTTATGCAAATAATCAGGTCAAATTAAATACAATAGGTAAATTTGTTTTGATTTAGCTCTTTTAATAAACAGAGGTAATTTTAAGGAGAAAAGTTCTATTTCAATAGAAGTTACTAAAACTGAAATGTTTTTTTTCCCTTTCACCCGACCATTTGTTACAGTTTGTCTCTGCCAAGTCATAAGCCCACATCCTTCTGTGCCCAGGTCTCATCATCCCTCTGACAGACAGCAAGGATCTCTTGGCTCTGAGAAAAACTCTGTCCCTTCTCAGCACGAAGCTGCTACAGAAGAAATTCAATGTACATTTTCCCTAAAAGAATTCAGAGCCAGGATCCTTGAGGTAATATATTAGGCAGTTAGACAAACATAAGCAAAGCAAGGATGATGGACCAACTAGTGCTACCAGATGTAACTAAGTCTTTCCATCTCTATCTATGTGAGACAAGGGGCATAGCCAAAGAGGTATTCACCCAAAGTCTCAGCCTTAGAGAAGGCCAGTAGCCTATTTGTTCAAAAAAATTTGAACCTTTTGCATTTGGATGACATACTTGCCTCCAGGTGGTAGCAGCCACAGCTATACTTATCAGAAAAGCAAATAATTTAACCCTAGGGCAGTAACTAATCCTAACAGTCCCACATGAGACTGAGGCTTTACTGCGGAACACACTAGAGCACTGGATGTCAAACACTCGAGTCACCAGTTTCAGGCTCTCTGGTAGACAAAAGAAAAATCAGTAACAATTTATACTGAGAGCAGGTACGAATTTACAATAGCTCATGTACATAATGCTATTTACAAGGTAAGGGGTTTCCACAGAAGTAAGAGGGAACTGGGCCACAGATAAAGCTGCCTGGGAGGCTGTCCTAAAACCAGTGGGGCCTCTATAGATTCTAGTGACTCTTCCAGACCCTGATCTACCCAGTCTAGAAAAGCTGAAATCCATAACTAGTCTTTATTCAAGTTCTTATAGACTTTACAGTCTACCCAGGAAGCAATCCAGAAGCATATCAGACGATCCGTCTGTACCAACTTCTGATCCGATTCATCCCTTCTACCCTGGTGACTCTGTTTAGGTATAGAAATTTGCCTCCTAAGGACTGACTCCTACCTGGAAAGGACCACCTCCACAGCAGTCAAGGTCAACAGAATCCCAAAGTGGCTTCATCACACCTGGCTTAAGACAGCTCAGGAAAAATAGAGAGTCTAAGACTTTTCAGAATCTAAACATTATTCCTGGCCCTCATTCTGGGCCCTTATCATATAAGAAGGCCCACTATTATAGTTCTCAGGTGTAAATATAACTCTCTTCTTGACAACAACCAAGAGTCAATGATTTGACTCACGTACATAAAAGCAGTGGGAAATGAAGCATCCATCTTATATAAAAACTGCTTGGACAGATACATGCAAAAAAATGAAACTGGACCACCAACTTACACCAAATACAAAAATAAACTCAAAATGGATACAGAACTTAAACATTAGATAGGAAACCATAAAATTACTAGAGGAATCCACAGGCATCACAATCTCAGACATATGCTGAAAGAACTTCTTCACTGATACTGCTCCAAAGGCAATGGAAGCTAAAGAAAAAATAAGCAAATGGGACTACATAAAAATAAAAAGCTTTTGCACAGCAAAAGAAACCATCAACAAAACAACAAGAAAGACCACTGTTTGAAATTTTAATCTTGCTATTGGCTTCTGTAAATGTTTGCTTGCTTAAATAATAAGGAAAATGAGACTATTATCATTTCAGAGAGGGCATTAAACCTTCCCCAGACAAAATTATCAGTGCTGGCACCAGGCCAGGCCTTTGGTGGAGGTGTCAAGGCCTCAGCACATAAGGGCCCTTTAAGAACTTGCAAACAAGTGGGAAACATCCCATATTTGGGAGACAAAGAAGGTGATGAAAGGAAATGAACTCCCCTCCATCTTGTCCTATAGGGCTGGGACCCCTGCCTAAACCCCCTCCCTTTTCTGGGAGTGGCCACAGGTATGCCAGCAATGTCTTAACTTCCCCAACCCCCACCTGAATGGACCACTGAAGCTCCACGAACACAGCGAGGGTCATAATAAGGCTAAACCACAGAAAGGCCCTAATTCAAGTGGCCAATCTCTGTAACCCTTGTCACTTTCCTAAGCCCTCCCAATTATCCTATCCCATAAAACTCATTGTTCCAGCCCGGCTCGCTTTCTCGCCTCACTGCTGCTCCAGAAAGAGGTTGAGAGCCAAACCCGGGTTTGAATAAAGACTCTTTGCTTTTGCATCGGAAAAGGCTCCTTAGTGGTGGATTATTGGGGACCCTGAACTCTGGGCATAACATTTGGGGGCTCGTCCTGGATTCCCAATACCCACGAGGGACCCCGATCTGGAGAGTCCGTCTGACCGCAGTAAGTGTCTGCATGTTGTCTGTTTCTGTTCTGTGTGCGAGCTTGCTTCTGAAGTCTGTAGTGCCCAAAGTGGTCTAGGTGGACGCACTAGTGGATCTTGGACGGGAGGAGTCAGAGGACGCTCTGATTCCTCACGAGGGATGTGGAATCCCCTCACAGGAGGGATGTGGAATCCCCTCAAACCTCTGGGACACAGTGGGTGGCTCCTACGGGTTGGTGCACGGCCATCATCCAGTGATCGGTTTTATTTCCTCGGGATCGGAAAGCTGCTTTGGGTGTTTTTATCTGTTTGATCAGTTTTGTTTCCTCGGAGTTGGAAGACTTTCTTGGGGCCCTTTGTTTGGGTCTGTGTTTCTCTGTTTTATTCTGTGAACATTGGTTGATAATTATCTCTTTCTATTTCACTTGATTTGGGATGGAGCTGCTGTGACAGAGTGCAAAAGTCTTTAGCAGCTGCTGGAATTCTTTTTCTGAGTTTTTGCTCTCTGTCAGGGAGGGAGTCAGCCCATTTAGCTAATGAAAATTCTTCTCTAATTTTGTATAAGTAATGGTTTCATTTTGTTCTGATTTGTGAATTTGCTATATTAAATTTTAAAGTCCTAGGCATGAATTTGTGACATTTCAAAGAACAAAGAATTTTTATTTATGGCTTTCTTATTTCTTTTGGTGGTTGGATACTTCCAGGGACAGGGCTTACAGCTCTGCAGGGCAGAGAGACTACAGGCCCTGTCCCTGCCTATGACATCATAATCCAACGTGAGCCATCTAAGGCTGAACTAAGGTTGGAGTTTTTAAAGTGCTATTTTATTTTAGCATCTGTAACTGGATTAAAGATCTTTTCTTTAATCCAGGCTTCCAGTTCACAAGAAATCTCCCTACACACCCTTATCTTTCCAGGCTGACTAAGAGTCATTTTTCTCCACAGGTTGGATCTCAGGCTTCGAAAGGGAGCACTACTACAGCGGTCGTCTATAGTTTTCTTTGAAACTCCCACTTTTCTGTTTCTCCTCTCTGTAGAAATTGTCTTCCTCATACTCACAATAAGAAAGGGAGACAAGCAACTGGACTGCGGAACAGGAGGGAGGATGTTGGCAGTTAATCATGAAGCTGGGAGAGATAGGTTTTTGTTGATTTTGCTGGCTACACCCTCTCTGCAGGTGTCCTTGTTTTTTTTTTTTTTTCTTATCTGAACTATGCTACTACAAAACACAATGGATCTTCTTCTGACTCGTTTTCTTCTTTTTAACCCTTTTAATACACATAAAGGAAATCTCATTGTCCAATCTGGCAGGGTGGGGTTACTGGATACTTCTTGAGCAGTGGTGGAATATCCAGCAAAGGAACTTTAAGCTCAGAAATTCTGGCTGTTTACTTGTTAGGAATCATAAAGGATTAAGGTTTCAAAGAATAAGGAATATTGAGTAGAAAGTCTGAGACATGGCTATGCATTTTTAAAGGACATAGAAAAAAGGTTTAAAGGCTAATTTGGAAGTGAAAATATAATAAAGGATTGTGTATGTAATAAGAAAGAGGAGAAATGTTGTAAGGAAATCAAATAATACAGGCCAGTAAGCCAGGAAGAGTAAATAATTTGCATTTTGCCTTCCTGAACAGGGTAGTTATGCCAAAGTACTTATAGAGGGACTGCAGTATCATGTTTGAAAGATCCCTATCTGAACCCTGAACACTTGAAGCTAATAAGAGTGCCACAGAGAAAGCCTGGTATCCTGCTTGCAAGCCCTAAAAATGGCTGGCGCTGAAGTGTCAGGCCCATACCCTACCATCACTGGTGGTTGGTCAGAGTACAGGGGGGAGGGGAATCAGCCCCATCACTACTGGCCTTTCAACACTAGTGATCTCTATAATTGGAAAGCTCAGAATCCTAAGTTTTCTGAGAAGCTGGAGGGCTTATCGATTTGTTAGATTCTGTTCTTTTCACACATCAGCCTACCTGTCAGCAGCTTTTGCAGGTCCTATTCACCACCGAGGAGAGGGAGAGGATCCTCAATGAGGCCTGGAAGCTAGTCCCAGGCATGGATGGGAACCCTAGCACCAACCAGGCTCAGATAGACACCTCCTTTCCCCTGACTAGACTTGAATGGGACTTCAACACCGCAGAAGGTAAGGAGAGGCTCCAGGTCTACTGCCAGACTCTAATGGGGGGGTCTCCACATGGCTGCTAGAAAGCCTACCAATTTGACCAAGGTAGGGAACATACAGCAGGAAAGGGATGAGCCTCTAGCTGCTTTCTTAGAATGGATCATGGAGGCATACCGCACTTACACCCCCATGGACCCAGAAGCCCCTGAGAATAAGGCAGCTGTAGTCATGAGTTTTATAAACCAGTCAACTGCAGACATCAGAAAGAAACTGCAGAAAATAGATAGATTTGGAGAAAAGAGTTTTTGGGACTTGCTGGAGGTGGCCGAGAAAGTGTACAATAACCGGGAGTCCCCTGAAGATAGGCAAGCCCGCGCCATGACAGCTGCCAGTGACAAGCAGACCCGAAACCTGGCCAAGATCCTGCTAGCCACTACCAGAGAATCCTCTGAGGAGCAGACCCACCGCCTTCACCAGCTTGCAGATGACCAAGAAGAAGGTAAGGGGGCCGTCAGGGGCGGGAAAAAGAAGATGCAGCAGAATCAGTGTATTTATTGCAAGGAGATAGGGCATTGGGCCTGAGAATATCCAAAGAAGGCCGGTGGGAAGGGAAGCAAGACTGATCGAGTGAGTCTTAGAGTTGAAAGAACTGAGCTATTAGGGGTGTCGGGGTTCGGACCCCCTCCCCGAGCCCAGGGTAGCTCTTAGGGTGGAGGGGACCCCTGTTGACTTCCTTGTTGACACCGGAGCTCAACATTCAGTACTCCGCACACCACAAGAGGAGCTAGCCAACAAGAAACCCTGGGTGCAAGGGGCAACTGGCATGGGTCAGTATTCATGGACTACCTGAAGAACAGTAGATCTAGGAACGGGACCGGGTATCCTATTCATTTATGGTAATACCCTACCTTCTACTAGGATCGGACTTGCTAACCAAGATTGGAGCCCAAATAACTTTCAGAAAAGGGAGGCCCCAGGTCACCAATGGTAAAGGCCACACCATGCAGATTCTGACTCTGAGACTGGAGGATGAGTATTGTCTCCACCAGGGGCGCCCCCAGTAGAAAGCACTGTGGACAGATGGCTACAGGAATTCCCCACAGCTTGGGCAGAGATGGGGGGGGGGGGAGTTGGACTAGCTGCTCACAGGGCCCCAGTCCTGGTGGAGCTAAAGCCTGGAGAAGGCAATGAGAGTCAAGCAGTATCCTATGTCCCAGGAGGCCCAGAAGGGAATCCAGCCTCACATCATGAGACTGTGAAGTCTAGGGGTACTAGTCCCCTGCCAATCTGCCTGGAACAGCCCCTCTTCTCCCGGTCAGAAAGCCTCACACCAATGACTATCAACTGGTGCAGGACCTCTGGAAGTAAATAAGAGAGCCATGGGTATACATCCAACTGTTCCTAACCCATACACTCTCCTAAGTTCCTTGACACCCTCTAGAGCCTGTATTAGACTTGAAGGATGCCTTCTTCAGCCTGCCGCTAGCGCCTCAAAGCCAACCCCTGTTTGCCTTTGAATGGCACGACCTGGATGAGGGATACAGTGGACAACTAACCTGGACTCGACTGCCCCAAGGGTGCAAGAATTCGTCTACCATCTTCCACGAGTCACTGCACGAAGACCTTGGTGAGTACAGGAGAGAGCACTCCACTCTCACCCTCCTTCAGTACATAGATGACATCTTGATTGCTGCTGATACCGCCGAAGGGGACTAGAGACCTGTTGGCCACCCTGGGGCCCTTAGGGTATCGGGCCTCTGCAAAGACTTGACTGACCGGCCCCTCCCTGATGCAGAGGCCACCTGGTTCACGGATGGAAGCAGCTTCATGCGAGATGGGTGCAGGTATGCGGGTGCAGCAGTGGTCACCAACACGGACACTGTATGGGCGGAGGCTCTGCCCCCTGGGACATCAGCTCAGCGAGGAGAACTCATTGCACTCACCAAGGCACTGACACTGGGGGCTGGGAAACGGCTTAACATCTACACAGATAGCCATTATGCATTTGCTACAGCTCATGTTCACAGGGCGATCTATCAGGAGAGAGGGCTATTGACAGCAAAGGGATGGACAACAAAGAATAAATAGGAAATTCCTGACCTGCTTGCGGCTTTGTGGCTCCCTACTAAGCTAGCCATTATCCACTGCCAAGGGCACCAGAAGGCAAATGACCCAGTGGCAAGAGGTAACCAAAGGGCTGATCAGGCAGTCAAAGCAGCGGCCCTCACCTCGTTCCCAACAACAACCTTATGACTGCCAGACCCCGGGGACCCAGTCTTGCCAGATCAGCCTGGGTATTCTCAGGAAGAGCTGCAGTGGATCAGGAGGCTTCCCCACGTCCAGGAAATTAAAGGATGGTGGTACACACCAAACAAGGATGTCATACTACCAGAATGGCATGGGGTTACAGTGTTAGAACGCATGCACTGGTCCACTAACCTGGGGGCACTCAAATTAAAGGAATTAATTCAACACGGCAGAATTAAGACCCACCAACAGGACATCAAAATAGAGCAGGTTGTATCCACCTGCAAGACCTGTCAATTCACAAATGCGAGAACCAGGCCAAGTAAGTGATAAAGGAACTGGCTCAGAGGAACCAAGCCTGGAGCACAATGGGAGGTTGACGTCACTAAAATAAAACCAGGAAAGTATGGCTATAAATATCTTTTAGTATTTGTAGATACCTTCTCTGGATGGGTAAAAGCATACCCAACTAAGCATGAAACAGCTTCAGATGGTAGCTAAGAGGCTGCTGGAAGACATCTTGCCCAGGTACGGTTTTCCCACTGTGATAGGGTCGGACAATGGATCAGCCTTTGTCTCGCAGGTAACGTAGGCAGTGGCCAAGGTCATTGGGGCAAATTGGAAATTACATTGTGTTTATAGGCCCCAAAGTTCAGGGCATGTAGAACGAATAAATAGAACTCTAAAAGAGACCCTTACCAAATTGACCATGGAGACTGGCGGGGACTGGGTGGCTCTCCTTCCATATGCCCTTAATAGGGTTAGGAACTCCCCCTACACCCTGGGTTTTACTCCTTATGAAATCATGTTAAGCTGGCCACCCCCTATTATCCCTAATCTTAAAGCCAAATTTCTTGCAGAATTTGAAAGTCAAGAACTGTTTCTTTCCTTGAGAAGGCTCCAGAGGGCGCACAAGGACATTTAGCCCCGCCTCCGTGCCATCTATGAAACGGGCCCAGCCCCGACACCTCGTCAGCATAAGCTCAGGGACTGGGTCTGTGTCAAGAGACCCTGGAGCCACGTTGGAAGGGTCCCTAGGTCGTAGTGCTGATGACCTTCACCGCCCTCAAAGTAGACTGTGTTGCAACCTGGGTCCACCTACCACAGGGAACCTGACCCAGAGTCAGACTTCACTGCCTGAGAGTTGTCAAGGAATCCATGGCCCTCATAAGGGAGGAATAGCAGAAGTGTAGGCTAGAAGGGAGCAGTCTCAGTCTTGGTATGAATCACTGTTTAATTGGTCCCCATAGTTAACTACTCTTATTTCCACCCTCATTGGACCCCTTATAATCCCCTTAATGCTGTTAACTTTTGGTCCTTGTATTATTAACAAACTGGTCCAATTTGTCAAGGAATGCTTAGGAGTAGTCCAATTAATGGTTACAAGCCTGGTACCAGCCTCTAACAACATAAGAAGAGGCAGAAATGCATCCCGTCTCAGGATTGAGTCGTGTGTCCCAAGACAAGGGGGGAATGAAAGGAAATGAACTCCCCTCTATCTTGTCCTATAGGGCTGGGACCCCTGCCTAAACCCCCTCCCTTTTCTGGGAGTGGCCACAGGTGTGCCAGCAATGTCTTAACTTCCCCAACCCCCACCCGAATGGACCAATGAAGCTCCAGGAACACAGCGAGGATCCTAATAAGGCTAAACCACAGAAAGATCCTAATTCAAGTGACCAATCTCTGTAACCCTTGTCACTTTCCTAAGCCCTCCCAATTATCCTACCCCATAAAACTCATTGTTCCCGCCCGGCTCGCTCTCTTGCCTCACTGCTGTGCCAGAAAGAGGTTGAGAGCCAAACCCGGGTTTGAATAAAGACTCTTTGCTTTTGCATCGGAAAAGGCTCCTTAGTGGTGGATTATTGGGGACCCCGAACTCTGGGCATAACAGTGAAAACATATGAATAGGGAAAATTTCTGCATGTTGGGGCCCAGAATTTGAGAAACATTTTCCTCTGGACCAGCGCAAAACAAATGTAATTCCAAATTCTTCGATCTGGTTTGACTGAAGTGTTTGCTTTTCTGTAACAGGGTATCAATGATATGGAATAGGGATTTAAGGAATTTACAAAGGAGCCTATATCCTACCTGGAGGGAGTTGTGAGTCCGGGTTAGGATTTGGAGTGTCTGTTGTAGGAGGATAGTGTTCCTGTGGTGATGAGCCAGGACCCTTCCCTAACTGCTCCTGCCTGTGTGAGTCTGGAGATTTCTTCAGTGGTGTCGGAGGGGATAGCTAATAGCTGGGATCCTGACACTTGTGTGTGTGTCCCTATTTGCCTTTTTGCCACCCTGTCTGCCTTGTTGTTCCCTAGGGCAGTGAGTCCATATCAGGCTCCACTGCCAGTCAGCTTGTATATGCATGTCAGTCTTGGACTGAATAATCTCAAACATACAAAAATTCCTGAGGAATCGTAAGCCCCAGACCCCTATGAACCAACTTCCCCATCACCCTCACTGTCCTGTTTGGGCTGGTCCCTGTCTCTCACTCCCCACCCTGGCCAACCTCCTTCCCTACCCAACAACCTACTGCAGAACAATTCTATGATTTTATCCTATCCTTACTCAAAGAAGTCCCTTCTTTTCATCCCAGTACTGAAACACAGTTACTGACTTTCTTTTGGAATTATTGTCTTCAGGGAAAATTTCATATAATTTTCCTGTGACCAAATAATCTCCTGTCTAAAAATAAACTCTGGGGATAAAGTTAATTAGAATTTAGCCCGGGAGGCCCTTACTCAACCTTTATTCTGGCTGGTAGTACCCCTTAGGATCTCTCTTGCCATTTTTGCTTTTCTAATGTGCCATTACCTTATATGATCTGGTTGGAATTATGCCCATCATTGTTAGTCTACAATAATCCACCAAGCCTTCTCCTGCTCTTATTCTTATTCTTAAACATCTTCTAAGTCTTCACTATCTCTCTTGAACCATCATCCTAACACATCACCTCCTCAATACCACCAACCCTACTTTCATGCCAGAGTGCTGGCTCTGTCTTCCCTCTCATCAACTCGCTAGGCAGCAACCCCAATCTCCTTATGTGCATGAGCTGACTCCAGTCTATCCTTCCACTGTAAGAAACATAGAAAGCACCCCGTTCTAATTCATGTGCCTCAATAAATTTCCAAATCATAGCAATGGCAAGAGGAAAACTCACAGGAAGATCCAATTGGTTTCCAATCATACTTACAAATTTTTTATTTTTATTTTTGTTAATCCTCCCCAAATATATTTTTTTCCATTGATTTTGAGAGACAGTGGAGAGGGAGAGACACACAGAGAGAAACATTGATGTGAGAGTGACACATTGGTTGCCTTTCCCACACACCCCAACCAGGGTCAGGATTGAGCCTATAACTGAGGTATGTGCCCTTGATTGGGAATTGAATCCAGGATCCTTCAGTCCAGGAGCCAATGCTCTATCCATTCAGCCAAACTGACCAGGGCTCCAGTCATATTTAAAAAACATAACTGAACACTCATCCAATAAAGTCCCCATTTTAGGACCAGTAATGACCAATACTGCCCTAGCATATCAGGCACCTCTTTACATCAACAGAACACTCTCTCAGGAAAGGTTTTAGGATATCTTGATCAATACTTATGCAACTTTACTCTCAACCTTCAGCATTCCTCTGACAGGGCTGTTTTGTCACCCAAATAGCCCCTTTTCTGAAACCTGTTTGATTCTCAGCCTGGCCAATTCAGTGACCTTCCCAACGACTGATATCTCCCAGTTCTGTTTAGGTAGATCTCTTCCCTCTTTCCTCCAATGGCTATTTCCCATGGCAGAGTTACAATTCACAATATCAATCTAACTGACACTGACTCCCCTCCCATGTCCTCACCCTTCTGAATTTTGGGTGGAGACTGAGAGGAAATTTGTGTGTGTGTGTGTGTGTGTGTGTGTGTGTGTGTGTGTGTGTGTATTTTAATACCACCACCAGGGCTACACAATTCAACCCCAAAGGCCCCTTTCAGCCCTTTACGGGGGCAACTTTAGCTGGAACTACCTTTGTTTGTGAATATGAGAACAAGGTACTCACCTCTTCACCAATGAGAACAGTTCCTGCTTAGAAAATCAGGGAATCTCCTTTCTGTGTGGTGCCAATACCTACCTCTGTCTCCCAGCCAACTGGACTGGGACCTACACCCTAATCTATCTCACCCCTGAGATAAACATTGCCCTTAATAATCAGTCCTTTAAGGTTCCTCTAACTGTTTACACTTGAACCAAGAGGGGCATTGCTCCCCTTCCCTCCTTGTTGGCCTAGGAATAGCTACATGCCTAGGCACTGGGATGGAGACTAGCACCCTCCCTTTTCTACTATCAGAGCCTGTCCAAAGACCTTACAATTAGAAGAAATTGCCCCAAGTATTGTTGCAGTACAGTATAAGATAGATTCATTGGAGCAATTACCCTCCAAAATCAGAGAGGACTTAACCTTCTCATAACTGAGAAAGTGGGGCCATGCGTATTCCTAGAGGAAGAATGTTGTTTTTAAGCCAACCAGTCTGGCACAGTAAAGGAGGGGGCCAAGAAGCTAGTTGATAGGAACTCAAAGTCTGAAAACAACTTTCAGAATCTTGGGTACCTGGCTATAGAATCTAAACTGGACTGCCTGGCTTCTCCTTCTAGTTAGACCCCTCTTAATGCTCTTCCTGGTATTCATCTTTGGCCCATGCATCCTAAGAGCCCTTTCCTCCTTTCACCAAAACCACATTCAGCAATTGCCAATAGATCCACAGAGGAAATTATGCTATCTAGACCTACACTAGAGATCATCCCATCCCTCAAAAGCCAACTAGTTGTCTCTACATCTCACCTAAGCATGAAGAAGTTACAGAAGAATAAGATTGGCCTCCTTCATCGACTCCAGCTGGCAGGAACCCCAGCTTATAGGAATTCCAGCTTACAGGGAGAGAAAAAAAAAAAAAAGGACGAGAGGGAGAGCGAGAGCGAGGCTGGAATATTAGGCACATCCTTACATTATGCCGCAATTGGGGCTCTTGCCTCTCCCCGTGGTTTCCTGTTATTTTCATTATAGGTCAGTGGTTCTCAGCCTTTTTTAATGCTGTGACCTTTTAATACAGTTCCTCATGTTGTGGTGACCCCCAACCATAAAGTTATTTTCGTTGTTACTTCATAGCTGTAATTTTGCTACTGTTAATGAATCATAATGTAAATATCTGTTTTCCGATGGTCTTAGGCGACCTTGCTAGCAGTTTTCAACCTGTGGGTCGCGAGCCACAAGTTGAGAACCGCTGCTGTACAGCCTAAGACCATCAGAAAACACAGATATTTACATTATGATTCGTAACAGTAGCAAAATTACAGTTATGAAGTAGCAACGAAAATAATTTTATGATTGGGGGTCACCACAACATGAGGAACTGTATTAAAAGGTCACAGCATTAAAAAAGGTTGAGAACCGCTGTTATAGGTTAAGTCTTCAGTTTCCAGTGAACTGCCTACAACTGGCCCCGACCTGCAACTAGTTCAAACAGCTATTCTGGCCTTTACAGAAAACACACATATCCCACTCCCCCTACTCTGTCCTGATGCCATTTGATCTCAGCTCTTCTGTTTGAAGGTATAACAATCCTATATAATAAAATCCCACTGACCGAAACCACCAGAAGAGACCAGAACCACTTCAGTCCCTAGCCAGGCTGGCCCTGCCCCCAGCAAGTGTTACAGGCAATCAAGAAGGCAGGCAGAGTGGTTAGGGGCAATCAGGCAGGAAGGTGAGTGGTTAGGGGCTATCAGGTAGGCAGGCAAATGGTTAGGGGAGATCAGGTAGGCAGGCAGAACTCTCTGATCAATCACATCAAGAGGGAGACCCAGGCCATATCCTGCAGGAATAATGCTTGGCAGCTGTGACAGGAGGTGTTGGCAGAAGGTGGACACTGCAGGGCGGGGCTGGTGTCCAGGTGACTCCTGAGCAGGCATGGTGCCTGCAGCCTGCCCCAGGCCCCAGGGTAGCAGCCTCCCCTTGTGGCTTCTGCAGGGCTGGACTGCCACTCCTCCTGCTATGATGCCTGGGCAGACCCCAGACCCTTCCATGATTGCAGGCTCTCAGCCAGAACTCAGCCCCTTGCCCGGACTACCCAGATCAGCCCTGACTTCAGAGGAGTTGAAATACACTGACATCCACAACACTGGGGCCATTATGGCCCTTTGCTCTTCCTGGAGGTGAACCTGGGCAAGAGGCCCTAACCTGTGGAAAGTGAGCTAGATAAGGAAGAGGAGCAGAGGAAAAGGCACCGGGAAAAGAACAAAATGATGGCAGCCCCATGTGAAAAAAGGAGCAGAAGTAGTTTCTGCAGTGGGAATCTGAGCTTATGAATGCAGAGCTGAAAATCCAGATGGAGGAACTGGATCAGGAGTGGCAGCAGCTCATCCTAATGCTCAACCGGCATCATCAGGACCACCAGTGTTAAGACCCCTGACTCCAGAAGACAATTCACTGCTGCAGCAGTTGGATTGGACAAGGAAGAGAAGGAGGAGATGAGGAGAGGGAGGAGAAGGAAGGTCCCAGAGGGCTCTTCCTTGCTGCATGAACAACTCTACAATGAGGCTCAGCACAGCCAGTGTCAGCCAGGCTTTTTTTGTGAAACTCCAATCAGCCACATGAAGGGAAGAAACCCAGGCTGATGAAACCCAGGACCAAATGCTGAGACCACAGCAGTCCGGAGCGGGGGCCTGCTTTGCCTGGGGCCAGGCTTGCAGGAGGCAGGACAATTGTTCTGGGCTGGAGAGACACCCAACCAGGCAGCTGTGGGTACTTCTCCAGCCTCTCCGCCAGGGCACCCATTCAAAGGACCTCCACACAGCCAGGAAAAGACATGAATTACAACCAAAATTAGGCTGAGTATGAAACTCAGAGTGAAACTGCAATCTGCCTGCTCCTATCCCTGATCCTGACCTTGAGCTGATCCTGATGCAAGGCTGAAGAAAGGCACAGTGCCAGGCCCTGCTGTACCCACTCACCACGATCCAGCTCAGTCCTACCTAGAGTGACAGCTGAGGCTCACCCTTGCAAACCCTGCTGGAGTTGCTCTGGGCATGAGGCACCCATGCCCTTACAAAGCACATACTCACTGAATGTTACAGAATGGTTGTTCTGGCAGGGCTTTCAACTGTACATGCTTTTTTTAATATTTTCTTCTTTTTAAAATATTTTTTACAAAAAATTTTATAGAAGCAATATATAAAATGATTTCTAGAGTCACTTGTTGTGATACGGTATAAATATGCTATGGTTTGTTTGTTATGAACAGATATCTAGCAGTTATGGCCATTGCATATAAATTCTAAGTACTGTAATTTCTGGGTGTTGGGGGTGGCAGAGGCAGGGTGCGGTGCATTTCCATCCCGGTAAACCCTTCATAGTACTCAGCTCTGAATTGCTCAGTAAACATTACTCTTACTTAAAAAAAAAAAGAAAGAGGGAGGCCCAGGCCACCAGCCAGCAAGGAAGCACCCATAGGATTGTCAGCTGATTTCTCAACAGAAACTATGCAGGCCAGGTGGGAGAGGCAAGAAATATTCAAAGTGATGAATAGCAAGAACCTACAACCAAGATTACTCTACCCAGCAAAGTTATCACTCAGAATTGAAGGTCAGATAAAGAGCTTCACAGAAAAGAAAAAGCTAAAGGAGTTCATCAGCACCAAATCAGTATTATATGAAATGCTGAAAGGTACTCTTTAAGAATAGGAAGAAGAAGAAAAAGGTAAAGATAAAAATAATGATACATATCTGTCAACGAGTGAATCTAAAAATCAAGTGAATAAAAAATCTGATGAACAGAATAAACTGGTGAATATAATAGAATCAGGGGCATAGATAGGAAGTGGACTGACAATTCTCAGGGGGAAAGGGATGAGGAGAGTGAAGGGGATGCGGGGAGGGACTGGACAAAAATCGTACCTATGGATGAGGACTATGCGGGGGGGAGGTAAGGGTAGAGGGTGGGGTGGGAGCCAGGTGGAGAGGAGCTATGGGGGATGGGGGAAGGAAGAATTGTAATAATCTGAACAATAAAGATTTATTAAATTTAAAAAAAGGGAAATTCATTCATTCATTTTCCTGCCATCTTCAAGTGTTCTCTGCTGAGGGCTTACAACCAAATAAAAGGAACTGTGTCACCCAAATTACACTTCCTCCTGAGGACAGTACCCATCCAATGGCTATTTGATGGGAGTTTATATTAATTGTTGCCAACAGACTTTCATATGTTGTCAGTGAAAGAAAAAGAAAACTTCAGTTAGATGAGCTGCTGGGGAACTGTTGGTGAACGGACAGGAAATAATGATCATGTGGTCAGTGGGGACCACTGAAATTCAGAGGGTTATTCAAGCAAAAAGCAACTGAAATAGGTGTCTATTTTGTATTAGGAAACAATTCAGCCTGATGGATTACTTTAAATGTTCCAAGGGTATTTACAGCTTTATTTTGTTCTTGAAATATGTAAATACTAATAACACATTCTATTTTACATTTTTAATTAAATTAACTTTGTAATAAGAATCATAGAAAAGCTCTGTCATTAAATCACGTTTATTCAGTCATTACTTCTGTATAGTCTGCACATATTTGTATCTTTTAATTCTGTAAGAAAATTCATTAGAAGAAGCAGGCAGGTGATGACAAATGAACTTTTAATGAAGTGCACATTATGACAATTTCTGTTTTATTTAGTTTGGATCATGGTGTGTAAGTAATCTGGGCCCCAGTATATTAATAAGCAGAGCTCCATTTGGAGCTATGATCAAGATGGCTAAAAATGCTATTGTCATCACTTCCTTCGAATATGGTTCCAATTTGACTCGTGGATAGAGCATCAGCCTGCAGACTGAAGGGTCCCGGGTTCGATTTTGATCAAGGGCATGTACCTTGGTTGCGGGTGGTGTGCAGGAGGCAGCTGATTGATGTCTTTCTCTCATCGATGTTTCTAACTCTCTATCCCTCTCCCTTCTTCTCTGTAAAAAAATCAATAAATAAAATATAAAAAGGACTAATGGCCCACACATTAGTGATTGGACAAATAGTTGTCATTTAGAATTTTTAAAAATCAATATTAAAAGTATTAGAATGATGTAATATGTTCTTACCTGACTGTAGCTTTGGGTATCCATGAGAGAGCAATAAATATTTTCTCCTTAAAATTAAAACTAGCAAAAGACACCAACCAAGAAAAATGTAAAAGAAATTCAAACCAATAAGGCCAAACTCATACAAGCAATAGAAATACCTACAACAGATAAAAACAAATATAAATAACAAAATACTTGGGAAGAAGTGGTCTTTATATCTAGAGATATGATTTGTAAAAGAATTGAAAACTTTTAAGACTACTGCCTCTTTCTGTCTTTATTTTTTAAGTAAATATAATAATCATAAAAGTACAAATATAAATGAAGCCTTTATGTAAAGCAGAAGAGGCTATCTGATGGTAGAGGTACCCTGAAAAATAAGGTAAGTTGCATTTTTTTTAATTCTGAGCTAACAGACTTCGAACTTTTACTACAAGTAAAAGTATCAAACAGGTGCTAATAGTATCTAATAATTCTCCTTAGAAAAAAATTCTAATCTTCATTTACTCAGGTCCCTTAGGGAAGATATGTGACTATCTTTGGTAAGAAAGAGCACAGAGGGTAAAGAAGAAGAAATGTTATTGTCCCAACACGAGTTTCTAAAAAAGACATTCAAAGACATAATGTAAATAAAAATAAAAATTATTCATAATTTTAAAAATAGTTTCAACTCATATTTTTTGTGCTTATAAGCATTCTTACCAATAGCATCTGATTTAAGAGCTGCAACAGATACTTCCAATCCAACCAAACCAAAAAGAAGGGTTGAAAAATATCCCATGCAAATGTAATAATTTTTTGGACTTCAATCTGTAGAAAAGAGCAATACATTTTTAATTATTGTGGCACATAAAAATAACTGCATTTCAGAAATTTAAAGTCTATTTTATTACATAAAATTAAGATATTTATTTGTAGAAGAACTGTTAAACAATAAAAATTGAGTTGGTTCATTCTTTTACTCGAATACTTGGGTAGAATTTGACTAACAGAAATACCAAAGCTATAAAATAAAAATATTTGGTAATTGTGTCATAAAACAGTTAAGATCTTTGGAGCCCCAGGCACATTCTGATTGTTCAGCAAGAGTTCTAGCTTTTGTTTGCAAGATAACAGAATGGAGACAGGACTACATGATGCCGATGAGAACATACTCAAGATCAGGCAAACATTTTAGCTCTCAACATGAAAGTGAATCCTGATAGTCTTAAACTATGAGGAAAAAAAAATCGGTAATCTGTTAGGCTGTTTTGGAAGGATCCATTTTGAAAACTTCAGTTATTTTTTTTTCCGTAAAGCAAAACCCAAAACATATATTCTTTTTTTAAAATTAATTAGTTTATTGATTGATTTTTAGAGAAAGAGAGGGAAAAAGAAATACTGACTTGTTCTATTGCACTTATTGTTTCTCATATGTACCCTGAATAGGGATCGACCCATAACCTTGGCGTATCAGGAGGATGCTCTAATTTACTGAGCTACTTGGCCAGGGCAAAGCGTATAGATTTTTATTTGGTTGCTTGCCAGGCTTCCCTTTCTGGGAATGAATATCATCCAGTTCTATCTGCCAGTGATGTGGTTACAGCAAAGACCCTGTGGACATAACAGTGTTGGTTCTTCTCCAGGAACATGGATGAAGTGTTTTAGCCTAATCTGGATTCATCCTTTTAAATAGAAGATACCTAAAACTTTGATCTCCTTTGTTTCGGGCAGAAATTATCTTTTTAACTATTCCTTTAATGTGTGGATTTTCTGATTGCCATTTATAGTAAGAGTGAAGTTTAAAAGAGGGGGGAAAAACACCAACCCACAATGTTACTCTACCTTACTTATAGCACATTATTCTATTTGTTACTTTTGATCTTTACAGTTTATTTTCTTATTATTGGATTTCCTTTATCACATAAAAAAAGAATTCTAGTAGTTTTCATTTTATTTATCTAGAGGCCCAGTGCATGAGAATTCATGCATGGGAGGAGGTGTCCCTCAGCCTAGCCAGTCCTCTGTCACAGTCCAGAAGCCCTCAGCAGGGGGAGGCAATCCAGAAATTAGGGGAAGGTGATGCCCCACCACACCTCTGCTGCTGCCACTGCTGGCAGCGCAAGCCTTAGCCAGCCCTGGTTATCTGAGCCTCTGATGGCCCCAGGCAGCTGGCCAGCTGCCATCCAAGGCTTGCCTGCGCCTCAGGCTGGCCCTGGGCAGCTGAGAGTCTGAGGGGACTTGGGGACTCTGAAGGCAGGCAGGCGAAGCAGCTGGGCCTGGCCCAGCCTTGCCATGTGCCTGACACCCCGTCAGGGCTGAAGGGACTGGGTGCCATCTTGTGGCTGTGGGTGCCGCCATTTTTGAGGGTGGGATAGTCAGTTAGCACATTCCCTCCTTATTGGCTATGGGTTCCGCCATCTTTGAGGGTGGGGCAGTCAATTAGCACAGTGGTCAGCAAACTCCTTAGTCAACAGAGCCAAATATCAATAGTACAACAATTGAAATTTCTTTTGACAGCCAAAATTTTTAAACTTAAACTTCTTCTAATGCCACTTCTTCAAAATAAACTTGCCCAGGATGTGGTATTTTGTGGAAGAGCCACACTCAAGAGGCCAAAGATCTACATGTTGCTCGCGAGCTGCAGTTTGCCAACCGCTGAATTAGCATATTCCCTCCTTATTGGTTGTGGGCACCCCCATATTTAAGGGCAGGGCAGTCAATTAGCATATTCCCTCCTTATTGGCTGTGGGCACTGCCATCTTTGTGATGGTGAGGGTCAATTAGCATATTCCCTCTTAATTAGATAGGATTATAGTTTATTATTAACTATTTTTTATAATTATGGTTTTGTTGGAATACTAAACAAAATGCCAGTATAACTTTTGGGTACGGGACTTCTCAAGATGATTCTAAAATTTTTTTAAAATTCAAGAATGGTCAAGAAATACTTTAAAAATAAATTCAATGAGAGTAAATCTATATTAGATTTTGAGACATAAAACTATGACCTATGGTTTAAAATAGACTTAGAGTATCTATAGGAAACAAAAGTAGAATTAGGTTCCAGAAAGGAACTTAGATATATTTAAAGGTTTAAGCCACGTTAAAGAGGCATTTAAAGGTCACTGAATAATTAATGCTTAGTTGATCAATAATTTGGCAAAAATTGACTATCTAATTTATACCCATTTATATCCATATACAACTATCATATGTGTGTATATGTATATCTATGAACACATATGTAAATATATACATCTGTATCCTTATCTCACAGCATTCACAAAAATACAGTGGTACCTTGAAATGCAAGTTTAATTTGTTCCGTAACCTTGAGGCGTGGGAAACTATGAGATGCTCGAGTCGCGGTAAACTGGTGGGTAGTGTGCACCCAGCTGATCCACACGATTACTCCTATCTCAAATGTTGCTTGTATTTCAAAGCAAAAATCGCTCGCTCGACGGCTCGTATCTCAAAAATCTCGTATGTTAGGGCACTCGTATCTCCAGGTACCACTGTAAATTCCAGATGAATTAAAGAACCAAATGCAAAAACAAAACAATAAAAACTACCAAAGTATTAGACAATAATATAGAAGATATTATAATGTTTATAATCTTATAATCTTGAGTAAAGAAATCCTTCTTAAATAAGATACTGAATACAAAATATAAAAGGAAAAACTAACAGGATTGATATAGGAAATTTTACTTCTGTACAAAAACATTATAAACAAAATTATTGCAATACTATTGACTATATTTCTTGTGCTGTATTACATCATTGTGACTTACCTATATATATAAAGACACAGAGTCCATAATGACTGAAGACTTGACCAACTGGAAGTAAGTGCTGGGTTATCTGTTGCAGGCACCCAAATGCAGCACTGACTGCCCAGGGGGCTGCAGATATGGCCCAAAGAGATGCCTAAAGGGAGAAGAAGAGTCTGATCCATAGCCTCAATTGATCAGCACTTGCCTCTCTCTTTCACTCTGGGCCTGGCCAACAGCCATGCCTCTCTTTCCCTCGGGCCTCTGCTGAGGCTACTGATCAGCTCCATCTCTCTGATCAGGCCTGTTGGTAGGCCCGGAGATGCTGACTGGCATAGAAACCAAACAATCAGAACTACATCTGGGTGAAGTGTGAGGAGCCAACGGCTGCTTAGAAGGCAGAGTTTTGATGATGATTGGCATAGAAACAGACCAATCAGAACCCAATCTGGGTGAAATGCAAAGGCAGAAAACAAGGTGGGGACTGAGGAGGGGTTTTAAGGGCAATAGCTTTTGGTATAAGGTATAAGAAAGCAGTTCAATTTTTTAATGACTGGTTTATTAGATCCCCACACAGGGATCTGGCCTAAACCAGCGGTTGGACATCCCCCAAGAGGTCCCAAACTGGAGAGGGTGCAAGCTGGGCTGAAGGAACCCCCAGTGAATTTCATGCACTGGGCCACTAGTTTACTTTATAATTGAAAGTTTGTACCTCTTATTGTCCTTCACCATTTTTATTCATTCCACACACAACTTGCTTCTGACAACCATCAGTTTGTTCTCTGTATCTATGGGTCTATTTTGTTTTTGTTTTTACATTATACATATAAGTAAAAGAATATAATAGTTGTCCTTCTCTGTCTGACTTATTTCACTTAGCACAGTGCTCTCCACATCCATCCATGTAGTTGCAAATGGTTAAGAAGTTGTTCTTTTTTTATAGCTGAATAATATTTCATAAATAGTTACATAGTTTTTTCCATCAGATTAAAAATAATAGAACTAATAGTAATATTAGTGTGTTGATGGGTTGAGGTTTTGGGGACTTGGTTAACCTGGTGATAGTAAATAGTGTAAATATATAAAATCATTTGAATGGAGAATTTGGCAGTCCTCATCAAAATAGAAATGTTATCATTTTGAAATTCAACAATTTTATTTCTATGAATATATTCCTACAGAAGTATTGTACACTTGCAAAAAGACACATGAACAGAACTGTTCATGGCAACACTGTTTATAATAACAAAAAAATGGAAATGATCTAAATGTCTACAAATAGAGGTCTGATTAGAAGAAATAATTATGTTTGATATTTGGGAGTGGTGAGGAAAAAGGAGTATTTTATAATTTATTCTATATGTGTACTGTTTAATCTTTTATAAGAATGTTTTCATGTCCTAACTGTATAACTAAAATTTTAATTAATAAAATAATTGAATCAATAAAAGTTATATAATCATATTGCATAAAACTTGGGGGGAAGTAGGCCTGATGAGATAATTAAACTCCTGATTGCATTTTAGTGTATGTGCAGTTCCTTTTCTTAAATACTTTATTTCCTTTATTGATTTATAAACTTCCTCCAAGACATACATTTTTGGAACATCTTCCAACCAGACTGAAAAGGTTTCTTAAATGTCCATTATAATGTTAAAAAATTCAGTTATTTTATCTATAAAAATGGTGTATTAAAAGTATTCACCTTATCTGTGGTCTAATTCATTCCTCCAATGAAAGTCAACAT
The DNA here is from genome assembly GCA_011751065.1 of Lasiurus cinereus. NCBI lineage: Eukaryota > Metazoa > Chordata > Mammalia > Chiroptera > Vespertilionidae > Lasiurus > Lasiurus cinereus. The sequence goes on from JAAGEH010002534.1 coordinate 29,823,815, forward strand.
TACTGTGAATAATTCTCCAACTCCATGTATACCGATGCTATTGCTGACTATAACAGCAGAAACACACAAACTCAAAATAAGGCATGCTTTCTTCATTGGAAGATTTGTCTAGAATTATATACATTTTTATAAATTATTTACATTAAACATATAATACAACATTTATGTTCTCTACCATTCATTATTGACCTTTTGATACTATAATATGTTATATCAAATAATGTATAAAACTTTGGCTTTCTTCCTTACCAAATATTTTAGCAGACTTGATAACAAGTGAAAAAATTTATAGTTATTATGTTTAATCTTGTGCTTCATGTTAGTAATATCAGTAAAATGGTTAAAATATTTTAACTGTACATGAAAAAGGAAAGAAAAGAGAGCAATATAATCTGTAGTTCTACAAAACAATCTAATGGGTTCTTAAAAATAAATTTCTGAAAATCTCATTAGCTATGACAATTGTCACAGGCAAATCAAAATGGACATTACAGATATACAAGAGTAATGCATATTCTTTTATTTCTTTTTTTGGAACATTCTCTAGGGCAGGAAAGGGTTGCGTTTAATAGTGTTGGCTTAGCCAAAGGGAGTCAGAGTGAATTTAACTCAGTTCAAGGGAAAGTGTGAGTTAAGAAAGATTAGAAAAAGTTGTCAGAAGTCAGTAGGGAATTTAGTGGGAAAAGGGGTGGGGTGGAATTGAGATGGTATTCTGATTTAATAATATGTTTTTAAAAAGTATCCATTGCAAAGTATTATGCATTAGGAAGCTTCATTTAAAAACCAACAGCATAGTAAAAAGATAAGTTATCTCAGTCCTAGCAGAACAGGTTTCAAAAAATATATTTTTAAAGGTATTTAGTCAGTAAGTACATAATCCTTTATACAAGGTGTATATTTTTTTCTGTCAACATCTTCATTACATTTATAAATACAAGATTTATACAACATTCCATCAAGAAATGTTTCCCTAATATTCCTTATTTGCCAAGTCCAGAAGTAAAGACTTAGTCAAGGCCATTAACTCCTATCAATTAGAACTGTGCTCAGTTTAAAGCACAGTAGGCAATGGAGGCTACACTTTTGGAAAAGGACAATAAATGTTAAATGTAATATTTCATGGATATTCTAAAAGTTCAAATTTTGAAATAAAAACCAATACTAGGCCTCTTTGCACGCCAGGATACCCGCAGGCCTCTGGCACCATGAAGATTTGGACTTCGGAGCACGTCTTTGACCACCCAAGGGAAACTGTTACAACAGCCGCAATGCAGAAGTATCCAAACCCTATAAACCCAAGCGTGGTTGGAGTTGATGTATTGGACAGACATGTAGATCCTTCTGGAAAGTTGCACAGCCATAGACAGCTCAGCACAGAATGGGGACTGCCTTCCATTGTGAAATCTCTGATTGGTGCAGCAAGAACCAAAACATACATGTAGTTGATCCTGTAGAGAAAGCAATGGAACTTAAATCCACTAATATTTCATTTACAAATATGGTTTCAGTAGATGAGAGACTTATATATAAACCACATCCTCAGGACTCAGAAAGAACTGTTTTAACTCAAGAGGCCATCATCACTGTAAAAGAAGTCAGCCTCAGTAGTTACCTGGAAGGGCTGATGGCGAGCACAATATCTTCAAACGCTAGTAAAGGCCGAGAAGCAACAGAATGGGTAATACATAAATTAAATGCTGAGATTGAAGAATTGATGGCTTCAGCAAGAGGAAGCATAAGGACACCAATGGCAGCAGCAGCATATGTAGAGAAATGATGAAAGTTGTATACAACACCTAGTCCCTCAGATCTCTACTAATTGGCATTATATTTATTGTTATTTAAAAAGTACATTAAAAAACTATTTTAGGGAGAATATTTTTAATAAATTGAAGAAAAGGTATATTACTTGATCAAAACAAGGAGGTACAGTGTTTCTAAATAAAAGGGAACATCTGAAATTAAAAAAAAAACAATACTATACTTCTAAAGGTTGACTTTTTTATTAAACTGATCTTCACTTGGAAAATATTGAAGAAAAATTCCCCAAAATGTTCCTACTAGCATACCAATAATTATATCCCCAAAAGAATTTAGGATATCATCAAGGATGCCACCTATAAGGGCACACATAAGGAAAACAGATCATAGAGAAATATTTTGACATACCCAACACACCAGAAAATCAAATGTAGGTGATTTATGAAGAAAGTTATGTATTTTTGTTTTATTTTTATTTTTTTAAAATATTTTATTGGTTTTTTACAAAGAGAAAGGGAGAGAGAGTTAGAAACATCGATGAGAAAGAAACATCAATCAGCCGCCTCCTGCACACCCCCTACTGGGGATGTGCCTGCAACCAAGGTACATGCCCTTGACCAGAATCAAACCTGGGACCTTTCAGTCCTCAAGCTGACACTCTATCCACTGAGCCAAACTGGTTTCAGCAAAGGTATGTATTTTATAGAATACTATAGGCCTGGTGCATAAAATTCGTGCATGGGGGTGTGTGTCCCTCAGTCCAGTCTGCACCCTCTCCAATCTGGGACAAAATTGTCATAATCCAAGACTGCTGGCTCCCAACTGCTTGCCTGCCTTCCTTCCTGATTGCCCCTAATCACTTCTGCCTGCCAGCCTGGTCACCCCTAACTTCCCTCCCCTGCCAACCTCTCACCCCTAACTGCCCTTCCCTGCCAGCCTCATCATCCCTAACTGTTCTCCCCTGCTGGTCTGGTACCCCTCCAAACTGCCCTTCCCTGTAAGCATGGGTCCCTCAAAACTGCCCTGCCCTGCAGGCCTGGTCCCCCCCAACTGATTGCCTGATGACTAATGAGGAACTGGGGGTGGGTGGCAGGGGATGTGGGTGGTGACAGGCCAAGGCCCCTGCCTTACAGGTCACCCCACACACACAGGAAAATCCATGGCAGGGGCAGGGCTGGTGAACAGGCAGTAACAGCCGACCCCGCAGCCCCTTCCCCTGGCCATCAGGCACTGATCATCCTATGGTGAAAGGGGAACCAGCGGTGGGTGGCAGCAGGTTTCAGGATCAGCTGTGAGCAGCTGGGGAGGATGATCCTGATTGCAGGCCAGGCCTAGAGACTGTCCCCATGTATGAAATTCATGCACTGGGCCTCTAGTTTATTTACTAGCCGGCATCGTCTCCAATCTGGGATCCCACTCACAATCCAGGACTGCTGGCTCCCAACATTTGCCTGCCTGATTGCCCCAAACTGCTTCTGCCTGCCAGCCTGATCACACTGTAACCACTCCCCTGCCAGCCTAACTGCTCCCCTGCCAGCCCAATAGCTCATAACAGCACTCCCCTGCCAGCCTGGTCACCTCTAACTGCTCACATTCCAGCATGGTTTCACACAAATGCAATCCCCTGCTGGCCCAGTCACCCCTAACTTCCCTCCTTTTCCAGTCTTGTTGCCTCTAACTGCCCTCCCCTGCTGGCCTGGTTGCCTCTAAATGCCCTCCCTTGTAGGTCTGGTTGTCTCTGCAGGGGGGTTGCCCTCCCCTGCTGGAATGGTCACCCCTAGATTCCTTCCTTTTCCAGCCCAGTCACTCCTAACTTCCCTCCCTTTTCAGCCTGGTCGCCCTTAACTGCCTTCCCCTGCTGACCTGGTCACTCCTAATTTCCCTCCCTTGACAGCCTGATCACCCCCAACTGCCCTCCCTTACAGACCTGGTCCCTCCCTACTGCCCTCCCCTGCTGGCCTGATTACTGCCAACTGCCTTCTCCTGCTTGCCATCTTGTGGTAGCCATCTTGAGTCCTCATGGGGGGTGGCCATCTTTGACCACATGGGGGTGGCAATCTTGTGTGTTGGAGTGATGGTTAATTTACATATTAATTTTTATTATGTAGGATGATATCCAAAGGTGTATTTCTTTTTTCCCATTTTTTCATTAAGGTATTACATGTGTATATATTTTCCATTGCCCACCCCCACTCTCATATGTGCCCTGATCACCCAGTGTCTTGTGTTCATTGGTTATGCTTATATACATGAATACAAGTCCTTCGTTGATCTATCTCCCCCACCTCTCCCTCACCTTCCCGCTGTAATGACAGTCTCTTTGATGCTTTACTGCCTCTGTATCTATCTTTTTATTCATCAGTTTATAATGATCTTTATTATCCACAAATGAGTGAGATCATGTGGTATTTTTCTTTCACTGACTGGCTTATTTCACTTAGCATAATGCTCTCTCCAGTTTCATCCAGTTTGCTGCACATGGTAAGAATTCATTCTTTTTTATGGCAGCATATTATTCTATTGTGTAGATGTACCACAGTTTTCTGATCCACTCATCTGCTGATGGGTACGTAGGTTGTTTCCAAATATTAGTTACTGCAAATTGTGCTACTATGAAAATAGGGGTACATATATACTTTCTGATTGGTGTTTCTCATTTCTTAGTATATATTCCTAGAAGTGGGATTACTGCATTGAATTGGAGTTCCATTTTTAGTTTTTTGAGGAAACTCCATACTGTTCTCCATAGTGGCTATACCAGTATACATTCCCACCAACAGTGCACAAGGGTTCCTTTTTCTCAGCACCCTCGAGTTATTTCTTCTTGTTGGATTGCTCCCTTTAGTATTATGAACTGGCCTTCCTTATCTCTTGTTATGTCCTTCACTTTGAGATCTAATTTGTCAGAAGTATTGTAACTTCAGCTTTTTTTTTTTTTTCCTTTTGCCTGGAAAACCATCTTCCATCCCTTCACTGTGTGTATTTTTTTTTTTTTTTTTTTGAGTTGGGTTTCTTGTAGACAGCAGATATATGAGTAATGTTTTCTTATCCAATCTGTTCCCTATGCCTTTTTATTGGAGCATTTAATTCATTTACATTTAAAGTTATTATTGATAGGTACTGATTTGTCACCATTTTTATTCTTTACCTTTGAGTTCCATCTTCACTTCCTATTTCTTTTTCTTTTTTCTTTTCTTTCCTTTTTTTTTTTTTACCGCAGATCTTTTAGCATTTCTTGTATTGTTGATTTGGTGGTAATAAATTCCCTTAGTCCTTTTTTAGCTGTGAAGCTCCTGATTTCATCTTCAATTTTGATTGATAGCCTTGCTGGGTACAGTATTCTTGGATTCAGACCCCTCCCTTGAATGACTTTGTATATTTAATTCCATTCCCTTCTGGCCTGATGAGTTTTTGTTTAAAAATCAGTTGCTAGTCTTATGGGGGTCCTTTATAAGTAACTTTCTGTCTCTTTCTGGCTGCTTTTAAGATTCTTACTTTGTTGTTGGTGTTTTCCAATTTAATTATATTGTGCCTTGGCGTTGTTCTTTTGGGTTCATTTTGCTTGGGACTCTGTGAGTTTTTTAATTTTCTTCCCTATATCGAGGAAGTTTTTTGTCACTATTTCTTCAAACAGGTTTTCTATTTCTTGCTCTCTTTCCTCTCCTTCTTGCACCCCTATTATGCGGATGTTGTTTTGTTTTATGTTGTCCCAAGATTTCCTTAGGTTCTCCTCCTACTTTTTATTTATTTTTTCTGAGAAGTTGCTCTACTTGGGTATTTTTTCCTACCTTATCTTCTAGCTCACTGATGCAGTTCTCTGTTTCTTCAGGTCTACTCTTGATGGTTCTATCGAGTTCTTTTTAGCAGTGATGTCACTTTTCATTTCTTCTTTGTTCTTCATTTCTTCTTGGTTTTTACTCATATTGTCAAATTTGTCTTCCATTCTTTTCAGCCACCTCATGACCATTTCTCTAAATTCTTTCTATGACAAGTTGCTTGCCTCCATTTCATTTACTTCCTCTTCTGGTGATGCCTGCTTTTCTTTCATATGTGGGTTCTCTGTCTCTCCTTGGTCTCTCTTCTCCAGGTATCTGATCATTTAGTTCTTTCTCTCCTTATCCTTGGTGAAATCTGACCTTTCCATTGTGGAATATAGAGCTCTTTTGAATCCACGTGTTTGCATCAATTGGGGACCGGAGTTCTGAGTTTTTCAGCTTTATCATGGGTGTCATAGATGTAGATTTTCTGGCTTCCAATAACATCCACTTTCCCCTTCAAGATGGCACAGTCTCTGTATCTGAGCTGGTGATTCTGAGAGGGAACCCAGCAGCAGTGGGGGCTGTCCAGTCAGGAAGCCTCGTCTAGCAGTCTCCCACCTTCTCCTGGAGTATAGCTGTTTCTTAACCCACCAACAAACACTCATCATGCAACCCTCAGCTGTTCTATCTGCTCCAAAACAAGGCTTGAGGCATGTCTATCTATTCCACCACCATTTTTTCCCCTCTCCTCTAAAGATATATTTCAAAACAATATCTACTAAATTCATTACTAGTACTAATAATATTACTGCTTACAGTTATCTATTAAGAACAGCGATAAAATTCAGCGGGAACTGGTTTGGCTCAGGGGATAGAGCATTGGCCTGTGAACTGAAAGGTCCCAGGTTCAATTCTGGTCAAGGGCATGTACCTTGTTTTCAGGCACATCTCTAATAGGGTTGTATGGGAGTGTTTGTTGGTGGGTTAAGAAACAGCTATACTCCAGTAGAAGGTGGGAGGCAGCTGATTGATGTTTCTATCTCTGTTCATCTTCTTTTCTCTCTGTAAAAAATCAATAAAATATATTTAAAAAACAAAAACAAAACTGTGATAAAATTCCTAAGCAACTTGAGCAGATAAAATGTTCATCAAATTAATTGAAAACTGTGGTTATTAAAATGAAATAGTGGTTTCTTATTTCACTGAAATTTCCTCCCTGATGTAGAATGAGCTTTCAATAAAGAATAAAGAGTTATTAAAGTCATAAAAATCTTGCTTAATAAATGAAGGAAATAAATAACAACAAAAACTTAAGAATTACATGGCAGTGGTTGTATTTTCTTATTTTTCTGTGGAGAAGACTATGCTCATGAATATACTCAATCCAGTGATAGCCAAGATGTCATCTACATTGCTCGCAGCCATTAGTGAGGTTGATATGCCTTTCACAATACCATATCCTTCTTCTTGAAATTTTAGCATGGAAGGGATAACAACGAGCAGGAGAGACAGCACTACAAAACTGAAGGAAGGCTTTGTAAATCAATTTTAAACTATCCACTTTACCAGTTAATTTTATTAAAATTTATAGCAGATATATTTTTACAATTTTAAGTATAAAAATTCTGATATTAAGTGAATGGCATTTATGGATGGTAAAATGTCTCTTGGCAACTACTATACTACTTTCTGTTACCATGATTTTTAACTACCCTCTATATATCATTAAAATCATTTAGTATTTTTCCTGGCTTATTTCACTCAGAATAATGTCATCAAGACTCATCATGTTGTAGAAGGTGTCAAGATTCCCATGTTTTTGTTTTGTTTTGACAGCTGAATTTTATTACATTGTATGTATATACTACATTTTCTTTACCTATTCATTTGTCAGTGGACTTTTTCCACCTTTTGACCATTGTGAGTACTACTGCAACATCTCTCTGAAATTCTGCTTTAAATCTCTTGGATATATACTCAGAAATAGAATTAATAATTTTATGGTGATTCTTTTTTTTTTTTTTTTGAGAAACCTCTAAACTGGTTTCCAAGTTTTATTCCCAGTAATAGTGCAGAAGGTTTCCAATTTTTGCACATCTTGGTCAACTATTATTTTTGGTTTGTTTGTTGTTGTTTTTAAACATGTTATTAATTTTTAGAGAAGGAAAGAAATAGACAAAAATATGAATGAGAGAGTCTATGACTTATGACAGTTTTAGTGTCTCAGTGTAGGTCTTTTTGGTTTTACTCAAGTGGGACATCTTTGAGCTTCTTTAATTTGTATGACCTTTTTCTCTCTCAATTTGGAAGTTTATCCATTATTTCTTCAAATAGGCTTTATGACCTTTTATCTCTCTCTTCTACTCCTAGAACTCCCATGTGTAGATTTGTCTACTACAGGGATCCTGTATGTCCCTAGGATTTCTTCATTTTCCTTTGTTCTTTTTGCTCCTCTGACTTGATTTTAAATAACCTTGGTGTAAAGTTCACTAATTCTTTCTTCAGGTTGATTCAGTCTGTTATGGATCCCTGTAGTCATTCCTCCCTTGCCCCTGCTCCAATTTTGTTATTGTATACTACAGTTTAGAGTTAATTTTTGTTCTTTTTTATAGTTTCTATTTCTTTATTGATAGCCTATTTGATTTATGCCTGACTTTCCTGATAAACTTTTTTTTATATTTTTAAATTTATGATTTTATTGTTAAAAGTATGACTTATATCCCCTTCTCCCCTCTATACCTCCCCAGACACCCCCCTCAACTTTCACCACATTATTGTGTCCAAGGGTTATGCACATAAGATCTTTGATTAATCTCTTCCTGCCCTCTCCCCTTCCCTCTGAAATTCATCAAGTCTGTTCCATACTTCCATGTCTCTGGATCTATATTTTTAGTCACTTTTTAAAATAGATTCCACACATAAGTGAGATCATGTGATACTTTCTCTGATTGGCTTATTTTGCTTTGCATAATACTTTTCATGTCACTCTATGTTTCTCAAAGGATAAGAGATCCTTCATTTTTGTAGCTACATAGTATTCCATTGTGTAAATGGACCACTTCTTTTTTATTCACTCACCTACTGATGGGCATTAGAGCTGTTTCAAGATCTAAGCTATTGTAAATAACCCTGTTATAAACATAGGGGTACATATACCTTTCTGATCCATGTTTTGGGATTCTTAGGATATATTCCTAGATGTGGGATCACTGGGTCAAATGGCAGTTCCTTTTTTAATTTTTTGAGGAAAACTCCATACTGCTTCTCCATAGTGACTGCACCAATCTGCATTCCAACCAGTATTTGTAACTTGTAGATGGAAGCCATTATGGTAGGTGTGAAGCAATACCTCCTTGTTTTAATTTGCATTTCTCTGATGATTAGTGACTTTGAACATTTTTTCATATCTCTTGGCCATATGTATGTCCCCGTTAGAGATGTATCTATTTAAGTCCTTTACCCATTTTTTAATTTGGTTGTTTGTCTTCCTTTTGTTAGGTTGTCATAGTTTTTTATGTATTTTGGAAATTAAGCCCTTATCAGATATATCACTGGCAAAATGTTCTCCCATACAATGGGATCCCTTTCCATTCTGTTGATGGTTTCTTTTGCTGTGAAGAAGCTTTTTATTTTGATGTAGTCCTTTTTGTTCATTTTCTCTTTTGTTTTCCTTGCCCTAAGATAGCCAAACTCATCAGTCAACAGAGCCAAATATCAACAGTACAATGATTGAAATTTCTTTTGAGAGTCAATATTTTTAAACTTAAACTTCTTCTTACACCATTTCTTCAAATTAGACTCGCCCAAGCCATGGTATTTTGTGGAAGAGCCACACTCAAGGGGCCAAAGTGCTGCATGTGGCTCACAAGCCACAGTTTGCCAACCACAGCCCTAAGAAATGTATCAGCAATCATATTGCTACAAGAGATGTCTGAGATTTTGCTGCCTATGGTTTCTTCTAGAATTTTTATGGTTTTACAACTTACACTTAAGTCTTTTATCCATTTTGAGTTTATTCTTGTGTATTGTGTAAGTTGGTGGTCTAGTTTTTTCTTTTTTGCAAGTATCTGTCCAACATTCCCAACAACATTTATTGAAAATATTGTCTTTACTCTTCCTGACATTTTTAGATATCTGTGTCCTCTTTTAGCTCACTGAGTATTTTAAGGTGTTAGTTTGAATTATTTGGTGAGTAATTCACACATTTCCATTTGTTTAGGAATGGCTTCTGGAGTTTTAGTTGTTCCTTTGTTGTGTCTTATCTTTTGGTGAAATTTGCATATTTAAAAACAGTCTTTATGGACTGTCTTCACTAGGGAGATATCTTCATCAATCAGCCCAGCTACAGATTCTAGGCACCTCTCAAACCTTTCTGGGATATGTCTTCTTTGGGTGTGGGTGTGTTATCTCCAGGTAATGAGTTTTGCCTTTCCTACTCTGGAGCACCCTCAGGGGTCTATCTGCAGTACTGCGATACCTTTAGAACTGTAGCAATTCATAGGACTCAGACATCTAAAGCTTGCCAGTCTCTCTCTCTCTCTCTCATTCTCTCTCTCTGTTTGTTTTTTTGGTAATTCTCACCCATTGATTTTTATAGATAGTGGAAGGGGAAAAGAGAGGGAGGGAGGAAGAGAGATAGAAACACTGATGTGAGAGACACATTGATTGCTTGCCTCTTACAAGTGTCCCACCTGAGGCCGGGTGTCAAAGCTGCAACCCATCTATGTGCCCTTGACTGGGAAGCAAACCCAATGCTTTAACCACTGAGCCCCACTGGCAAGAACTAAAGCTTGCCAGTCTCTTTTCTGTCAGTAATCTGAGTAAGGTGAGACAGTCCCTTGGGCAGCTCCTCAATAATCCAGAATGTAGGCCCTGGTTGGTGTGGCTCCATTGGTTGAATGTCCTCCCATGTACCGAGAGGTCTATGATTCAAATGTTAATCAGGGCATATGCCTGGGTTTCTGACTTTAGTAGGGGGTGTGTAGTAGGAAGCTGATCAATGTTTCTCCTCTTTGGTGTTTCTCTCTCTCTCTCTCTCCATTATTCTCTCTCTCAAATCAATAAAAACATTTTTTAAAAGCCAGAATGAAGGACACATGTTCCATGTCTCTTTCCCTCCTGAGAGAGAAGTCACAAATTAGGAGCTCTCTCATTGTTCAGGTAGAAGGATGAGGTATGTTGGGTAAATACAATGGAACACCCTAATTGCTCCAATGTGCCTCTTCTTGGCCTTGTGCTTGACTGGGATGCTATCATCTCTTAAGTGGCTTCTGAAATTCTGACAAAGGTATTATGGGCCTTATATTGCTAAATGAGTATGTCCATTGTGGAAAAAGAGCCCAAAGCTGCAGATTCTGTCATCACTCCTATGATTGTTGGGATTTTCAAAAGCTCCTCAGGTGATTTTAAGATATAACAAATTTAACTCAAGGTTTTTTTGGGTGTTCATTGTATTATTCTCCCTATTTGTCTTCATTGATAAAAAATTTCACTAAGGAAAAAGACCTAATTAAGACCTTTCTTTCCAAATTTTAATATGCAAACAAATTACACAAGGAGTTTGTTAAAATGAAGATTCTATTTCAAAAGGTCTGGGTGAAACACAAAATTCTGCATTTCTAAGAAGCTTTTAGGTGATATTAATGCTTCTGTCCAACAATATACTTTGTATAGTAAGAAGTTATTTGGTGGGGGTGGAGTGGGAAACACCACACTTCCAAACAGGAAAAAAAAAAAAGTAGGTTATATTAACTGGAAAATAATTTAAAAATTAGTTTGTGTCCAGCAAGTGTTGTTCAGTGGTTGAGCATTGACCCAAGAATCAGGTCTCAGGGTATATGCCCAGGTTGCAGGCTTCATCCCCAATAGGGGGCATGCAGGAGGCAGCTGATGGATAATTCTCTCTCATTATTGATGTTTCTATCTCTCCCTCATCCTCTCTCTCTTTCTCTCTCTCTGGAATAAAACCAATTAATTTGGTAAAGGGTTTCTCACGGGTAAAATTAATACAAAGAGATAATGATGATATCCTTAAAATATTGAGGGAAAATAATTTTGAACCTAAAATTCAATACTAAGTTATATAGGAAGACATTTTCAAATATTTAAGGGATTACTTTTATCATCTATTGATCAGTTTTAAAAGAACTAGAAGATCAACTCATCAAGAAAAAAGATTACAAAAAAAAGAAAGAAGATCAGAAATAAAAGAAAATCAGCAGAATAGTGAAGACATTAAGAATAACAGTTCAGGCAGAGCCAAAATCTGGATCCATATGTTAGCTGTCTGGCCTTAGGAAAACCAAATAACATTTCTTTGTCTCAGTTAGTATGTTCCACCCCACAAATGGGAACAATAATAGTATTTACTTCACAGGGCTATTGGGAGGATTAAAAAGTTATTAATATCAAGCTTCATCTGCCACTTGGTAAGCACTATATAAGTGTTTGCTACTACTATGATTATTGTGATTATTGTTACAAGAAACAATAGTGAACAGTGAAATTTATTGCTAAATCTGTAGAAGTGTTCATTATAAATAACTTAAAAATAATCTTAGACTAAAATGCTAGATTATAGCCGAGACTGGTTTGGCTCAGTGGATAGAGCGTCGGCCTGCGGACTGAAAGGTCCCAGGTTCGATTCTGGTCAGGGGCATGTACCTTGCTTGCGGGCACATCTCCAGTGTGGGGCGTGCAGGAGGCGGCAGATCGATGTCTCTCTCTCATCGATATTTCTGACTTTCTATCCCTCTCCCTTCCTCTCTGTAAAAAAATCAATAAAATATATTTTTAAAAAATGCTAGATTATATAAACTAGTGAGGGAATACATAAAGAAGTGGGGGAAGTGACAACTTGCTATGAATTAAAGTATGTGTTTTCCAAAATTATAGGTAATCAGTAGAAGGATGAGTTTCTAATTTCTAATCAGGATATGTTTTTACTAATGTTTACAGAGAGAGGAAGGGAGTGGGATAGAGAGAGAGAGAGAGAAACTTCAATGTAAGAAACATCATTGTGAGAGAGAAACATCTATCAGTTGCCTTGGGTACCCATCCCAACCAGGGACCAGACCAACACCCTGGGTATGTTCCCTGACCTGTAATCAAAACCTGGAACTTTCAGTTACAGGATGATGCTCCAACCACTGAGCAACATCAGCCAGGGTTTCTAACTTCTAAAGATTAAAGGAATAAACAAAAATAGAATAAAGAAAATGTTTATAATCCAGTAAAAGTAGGAGAAAAAAAATAAATTCACATATAATTAAAGTGTTTTTTAAAATTAAATTTAGAGAGATATTGAGAGACAGAGAGAGAGAGAGAAAGGGAGAGTGGAGAAACATCCACTTGTAGTTCCAATTATTTATTCATTCATTGGTTGATCATTGTATGTGTCCCGACCAGGTATCAAACCCACAACTGTGAGAGGATGCTCTAACTGACCTACCTTGCCAGGAATAAGAATATATGATATTTTAAATAGTGAAATTAAAAGCAGAATTAAATCTAAATTGCTCTATAATAAATTGGTTAGATGGATCTTTTTGAGATAGAGGTTCTCCAAATGATTTAAAAAAATTATTTCTTTAGAAATGATAGAAACTGACAGAGGAAAAATGGCGGCCGAATAGGCAGGCTTGTCCTGCCCCTTGTCCTGGATCAGATAGAAGGAGGAACTAAGCTGAATAATATGCACCCAGAATTAGCAAATTAGACATAGCTCATGAGACAATTCACAGCTTGGAAGGACATCTGGAGAAAGGTAGGATCAGAGACCTGGGCTAGAGAGAGACACACAACCAACAGGCTAAGGGGGTCAAAAAGAAGCTACACAGCACCAAGTCTGCATCTCTTGGGGACAGGTGTAATATCTGATTGTGGAAAGGAAGCCCACAGGGCTGTTGATGGCTGGGAAATCTAGATCAAAGTTCATAGCCATGAGAGGCTGCATCCAGAAAGGCAGCCTGAAGAGATGCCTGAGCCACGTGGTGCCAGGGGGAAAGAAACTTGCAATTGCGTGGTTGTTTTGTCTCTGTTTTGTCTTTGCTTTTACTCGCTAAACCCCAGTTCATGGAACTTTCAATTAGAAACACTCACATGAGGCTGCCATGCAGGTAGAGGTGCAGATTTGTGAAGTCTGGGAGATGAGCAGCACAGGGAGAGGTAACCAGGAATCTGGCTCTGAGACATTTATGACCCTCCAAACCTAAGCAGCCATTTTTCTCCTGAAGAACCAGGCTCTCCCAGCAGCCTAAAGGCATCTAATACAGCCACACCCAGGCTACATCTTGAGCTTTACAAAGAAAACAAAGACTCTGAATAACCCCAAAGAGCAATCAGAGACTGGGCTGAAGGGTCGTTCAGTGCCAAAAAGCAATAAAGCACCCTCTCCCCCATAAAGCCCTGTCATAAATAGAGATGTGAGTGATTAAGCCTGACAGCAGAAATACAGGTAATGCAGGCAGAATCGTCCTATCTGATTGCAGACAAAGCTGTTGAAATAGATACAAACAGAGAAGCAGTGGATTGCTTGGAACTTCAACATGGTACTGACTACCTAACAGAAAACTGAGAAGTGGCAGACAGAAGAGTAGAGTGTTAAACCAGCCCCCATGAAGCTTTAAAACTTGGATGAAGCAAGTTTATTTTTATTTTTATTTTTTTAATTAATATTTTTTGTTTTGTTTTATCTTTTATTTTTACATTACTTTTTCTTCATTTTAAATTTTTATTTATTTTATTATTAATTTATCTTTTTTCCTACCCTTTTCTTCTTCATCTCTTCCTTTTTCATCCTGTTTCCTCCTGTTCCTGTTTTATCTCTTTTTACCCCTTGTTAAAAGTTGATCATCTTTATCTGCTTTATAGACATTTTATTATTATAGTCTCTGTTGGCTTACTCATATATCTAATTTCCTCTCTCCTGTTCCAAGTGCATGCACCCTTCTCTTTTCTCTTTCTTCACTAGTCAATTTGTTTTATGCTTTTGCTTTTCTTCTCTTCTCTTCTTCTAATTGTTTAATTTCACTCACTAAACTCAAGCCTATCTGCTCTCTCCTCTATTTTTTTCAAAAATAAATGAATTACAAAAATGTTTTATTTTTCTTCTTATCACTCATTCTCTTTCTACCTCCTCTATACTGAACCATGATCCTTGCCCTGTTCATTCAATTCTTTAATCTTATTTGTGTATATAAGCCCTACCTCTACAGATTCTGTCCCCTCCCCTTTATCTGGGTGTTTGTTGTTTGCATTTTGTTTGTTTGTTTTGTAGTGTTTTCTCCTCACATATATTTTTTTCTCCTTTTTCTTTTCTCTCCTACTTTTTTTCCCTTTCCTCAATATCATTTTTGCTCCTTTTCTTTCTCCTAATTCTCTTTTCTTGATTGCTCACTTTTATTGGGGTTATCTGTGTTGTGAGTACATTCATGTTTTCTTCTTTTTGTGTTGTGTCTTGTTGAGTTGTATTTTTTTGCTGTTTGGTCAATAGGATAAAGAGAGAGAGAGCCACATAAACATACACCCTGAGAGGAGACTCCATCCATGAATGGTACAATAACACTCAAGACCCAACTATACCAATAGAACTCAAATATCCCAAGTAGCAGTTATCTCTAGAATACCCAGCCCAGAAGACCTAAGATATTGCACAATCAGGTACCACAAAACATCAATTTAAGACAAACGAAAAAATCTCAGTGGCATAGCAGTTTGATCTAATACGTAAAAACAATCACAAAGGAACAGCAAAAAAAAAAAAAAGGGAGACAAAGAATGAACTCCTATATAAAAGAAAGGGAGGAAATCACCAAAAAAGGAAATAAAATGAAATGGAAGCAAGCAATTTGTCAGAGAAAGAATTCGGAGCAATGGTTATAAGGATGCTAGAAAGGATGGAAGACAAATTGAACTGTGTAAGAATCAAGAGTAAATGAAGAATAACATCACTGCAATAAAGAACACAATGAAAGTTTAAACTATAGACTACAAACTAAGGACTGCATCAGTAAGTTAGAAGACATGATAGAAAAAACACCCAAGCAGAGCAACTGGAAAAAACAAATAAACAACAACCTTAAAAAGCAGAAGGAGAGCCTAAGGGACCTTTGGGACTATATGAAATGAAACAACGTCCACATAATAGGGGTGCCAGAAGAAGAGGAAGCTGAGCAAAGAATAGAAAACTTGTTTGAAGAAATAATGACATAACCTCCCTGATTTTGGGAAGAAAAAAGTCATACAAGTCCAAGAAACACAAAGAGTGCCAAACAAGATGTACTCAAAAAAGACCAAACACCAAGACACATCATAATTGAATTGATAAACATCCATAACAATATAAGAATCTTAAAGTTTGCCAGAGAGAGTCAGAAAATTACCTACAATGGATCTCCCATTAAACTATCAACTGATTTCTCAACAGAAACATGTCAGGCTAGAAGGGATGAAGCTAAGAATACTATACCCATCAAGTCTATCATTCAGAATTGAAGGTGAAATCAGGAGCTTCACAGACAAAGAAAGGCTAAGGGAGTTTATTACCACCAAGGCATCAATGCAAGAAATGCTAAAGGGACTACTGTAAAAAGATGAAATGGAAAGAAGGAACACAGGCATAAAGAATAAAAATGGCAACTAACAAGTACCTATCAATCATCATCTTAAATGTTAATGGATTAAATGCTCCAATCAAAAGATGGGGTAGCTGAAGAATAAGAAAACATGACCCATTAATTTGCTGTCTACAAGAGACCACCTCAGAAAAGGGGACTCACACAGACTGATAGTAAAAGGATGAAAAAATATTTTTTTTCAGGCAAATGCTCATGAGAAAAAAGCTGGAGTAGCAATACTTCCGTCTTACAAAAATATATATACACATTCCAAAGAAAAAACTTCAAAATCTTCCTTGATTTTAGATGTACTTTCTCATTATTGATCAGTCATTAAATCCCATCAATTCTCCCTGGCCAGGTTGCAGGTTCAATCTCAATCAAGGTGCACACAGGAGGCAACCAATCCAATATTTCTCTCACATCTCACACCTCTCTCTCTCTCTCTCTCTCTCTCTCTCTCTCTCTCTCTCTCTCTC
>JAAGEH010002534.1:29840438-29863197 GCA_011751065.1 Lasiurus cinereus
CTCTCTCTCTCTCTCTCTCTCTCTCTCTCTCTCTCTCTCTCTCTCTCTCAAATCTATAAACAGAAAACACACATTCCAGGAGACAAAATGGCGACAGAATAGGCAGATATGTCCTGAGCCTTGTCCTGGAGCAAATAGAGTAAGCAGCTGAAATCAGTGGAATTCAGCCAGAATTGGCAAAGGAAACACAGCTGGTGAGACAGTTTCCAGCTGGAAAGGGTAAAGGTCTTCTGAATAAAGGTAAAAAAAAAGGATATAGGCAGGAGAGTCTGCCAGATCTCTGTGCCCATAGGGTCAGGGAGAAACCACACAGCGCCAAGCTGAGTCCCCGAGGACAGGTAAAGCATCTGAAAAAAGGGACCACAGGAGGGAAATCCAAGATGGCGGCATAGGTAAACACTTACACTGCTGCCTCGCACAACTATTTCAAAACTACAACTAAAAGACAGTACGGACATCATCCAGAACCACAGGAAAGCTGGCTGAGTGGAAGTTCTACAGCTAGAGGGAAGGAGAGGGGCTCACGGAGACCCAGAGGAGCTGCAAAAAGCTGAGGTACGGAGATATACGCGTGGAGAGAGCGGGTGCTGGAACCTGGCTGGTTTTCTCTGGCAGGAGGGAAACAGAGACTCTCAAAGGCATTGAACCCCTATCTTATGACACTAAATCCCAGATCCAGCCGAAACTCATACAGGGGGAGTTTGGACTGTGAAAAGGGAGAGGTGCACGGAAATTTAGGGGAGTAGCAAAAGATCAGAGGTCAAGTGGCGGGCATGGCACTGCGCAGAGGACAGACTGCTGATTGTGCCCCTGGCTTTGGCGAGTGGGCAGGAGACAGACCCTCCCAACTGTGCCACTTCTGACTCCACTAAACCCTAGTTTCGGGTGAAACCCTGGGGACATAGACTCGTGTGGTCCTGGAGCGCAGGGTAGCCGGGAAGGCAGTGGTCTAGAGGCACTGCGGGCACGCGTGCACAAGGATCACTCCAGCAATTACCCAGTCACGTGAGACTCAGGGGCCGTGGAGGGTGGGGCCGAATGGAAGGCAAGGCAGTCTCTTAAGCCCTGAGACTCCACCCATCCCAAGCTCAACAGAGGCTTCTTCGGTTTTGCAAGTCTGGTATCATAAGGCTGAATCCAACACAGAAGTTATCCCAGCATAGTGAAAATGCCGAGACAAGGGAAGGTATCACAAACAAAAGAAATGGAGGAAAAAAAAAACAACTGGATATAGAGTTCAAAACCATGCTTATAAGGTTTTTCAAGAATATGCTAGAAAAGTTGGATAAAATTAGCGAGAGCCTAGAGGAGATGAAAAAGGACCAACTAGAGACACTGACTGAAATAAAAAAATATTGTATAGAGTCCTAACAGCAGACTAGAGGAAGGCAAGAATCAAGTCAAAAATTTGAAATATAAAGAAGCAGAAAACATTCAACTGGAAAAGCATGGTATAAAATTTAAAAATAGCAAATAAAATTAAATATAGTGATGAAAAAATAATACAGAAAGACATAGAAAATAAAGCAACAAACATAACAGGAAAACCAAGAAAAAAGAAGAAAATAAGAAAAAAAGGCATAACAAAATAATAAAAAAATAAAAGTAAAAACAAAAAAGTGAAGTGCTGTTTCTTTGGGTGGCTTTTGATCCCAGTCCTCTCAGTTTACTGTTGCTGGGGCTTTATATTTATCTTTAGGCCAGTTTTGAAATCAATTTTTTTGTAAAGTTACTCATATTTTCTTCTCATTCTCTTTCTTCTCATCCACTTATTCCCTTTCTACTTTCTAAATACTAAACTGAGGTCCTCCCCATATTCATCCAATTCTTTATCTTATTTTCAGTAATATAAGCTCAGCCTCTACAGATTCTGCCCCAACCTCTTCGCTGTGTGTTTGGTGTTTGCATTTTATTTTATCTATTGATTCTGTGGTGTCATATATACATATATATATATTCCCCTTTTTCTTCCTTTGTCTTTTATCTCATCTTTTTCTCTATCTTCGATATCATTTGTGCTCTCTTTTCTCTCCCCTAACTCTATTTTCTCAGGTGGTCACTTATATTGGGGTTATTGGTGTCATGAGTACATTTGTCTTAGTTCCCTTTGTGTTGTGTATTGAGGTGAATTCCTGTCTGGCCAAGGTGCTTGAGAGAAATCCACACAACCAGACACCTGGAGAGGAAACTCCAACCATGAAAGAGTCAATAACACCCCAGACCCAACTACAGATGCAGGAAGAATGTGGCAGTGAGGGAGAGAGCATGAGTGAGGGAGTAAAAGTTGAGTGTGTGGTCAGGAGGGGTATGTGTTTGTATATGTGAGTGAGGCAAGTTAGATTTCACAGACATTCAGGAGCAGTTTAATTGGGCTCACCTAACTAGGTAGCTTCTGCTATCATTGCAAACAGTACTGGGAGGCCATTCCTACCAGGGACTGCTACCTAGGCTGTGATCCCACAGTCAACAAGGCTCCAGCCACCCCAGGCACAGGTTCCTGTGAGTTCTAAAGCATGCTCCCCTCTAACCAACCCAATGCTTTAGCCCATGGCACTGCAACCACATGAACAGCAGACATGTGAGCAGCCTTCTCCTGAACAATAAGCACTAGCCCCTCGAGCAACCCACCCAGGCCTAAGAGCAGTACCTTCATGTGGCCTGCCTCTATCCAAGGAGCAGCAGCTGTGTGAGTGGCCAGGTCCCCCATCTGAGAAGCAGCAATCATGCCATCAGCTCATCCATTCCCAGGAGCGGCAGCCCCATGCAGCCATCCCCTATCTGAGGAGCAACTGTGTGCAACACGTACCCTGCACCTGTCCAAAGAGCAGCAACTGTGCAAGCAAACTCCCCACATCCAAGGAGAAGCATCCATGTCAGCAGCCACACCAGCAGCCGCACAAGCAGTCAGCCCCCTCCCAAGGAGCAGCAGCTGTGTGAACAGTCTGCCCCTTTCTGAGGAGCAGCAGCCACAGAAGCTGCATGCCCTCATCTGAGGAGAAGCAGCAGTGTGAGCCACCTGCCCTTATCTGAGGACCAGCAGCTGTTTGAGGAGCCTTCCCCCTTCCAACGAGCAACAGACACACCAGTTGTCTTCCTCCATCCGAGGAGCATTGGCTGTGTGAGCCACCCACCCGCTTCTGAGGAGCAGCAGCCACAAAAGCATACTGCCCATGTCCGAGGAGCAGCACCCACATGTAGCACACAGCCTGCACCTGTTCAACGAGGAGCTGGGTAAGTGGCCTGCTCCTGTCTGAGGAGCAACAATAGCATGTCCAGCTCACTCCCACTTGAGTAGCAGCAGCCACCCAAGCAGCCCGTTCCTCGTCTGAGAAGCAGCAGCATGCGAGCAGACTGTCCCCCATCTGAAGAGAAGCACTGTATATAAGAAACCTGCACCCATACATGGAGCAACAGCCATGCAAGCAACCTGCCCCTGTCCAAGGAGTGGTGACATCATGAGCAGCCTGCACCATCTGAGTAACAGCAGCAGCATGCAGCCAGCCCCCATCTAAAGAATAGCAGCTGCGCAAGCACTCATCCCTGCCCCATCTGAGTAACAGCAGAAGCCATGTAAGTAGCCAGCTCCCATCCAAGGAGCAGGAACCACACGCAACCCATTGCTATCTGAGGAGCAGCAACCCCATAATCAGCCCAACACCATCCAAGGAACTCCAGCTCTACAAGCAGCCTCCCCCAGCAGCCAGAGGAGGCACCACTGCTGTGAACAGCACCCACCTGAGGAGCTGCTGTCAACTGAGAAGGAGCTGCTACCATCACCACCCAAGGAGCAATCACAGCCTGAGAAGCCACTGCCACCCAAGGAGCAGTCCCTGAATGACTCAACATCTAGATCAGTCAGTGAGACAAAGATACCCGCAAAGGAAAGAAAAGGAGGAATCGCCAGAAAAGCAGCTAAGTCAAACAGAGGCATGCGATATGTCAGAAAAAGAATTCAGGATAAGGGTCATAGAGTTCATTAATTGGATGAAAGAAAAAGTCAACACTGTGCCAAAAGTGGTTTGGCTCATTGGATAGAGGGTCAGCCTTCAGACTGAAAGTTCCCAGGTTTGATTCCTGTCAAGGGCACATACCTCAATTGCAGGCACATCCCAAGTAGGGGGTGTGCAGGAGGCAGCTGATTGATGTTTCTCTCTCATCGAAGTTTCTAACTCTCTATCTCTCTCCTTTCCTCTCTGTAAAAAGTCAATAAAATATATTTAAAAATAAATAAAAAATCAACACCTTATGTAAGAATCAAGAAGAAATGAAGATTGATATAGCTGCAATAAAAATCACCATGGAAAGTTTCAACAGTAGACTAGGACAAGTGAAGGACCAGATTAGCGAATCAGAAGACAGGGATGCAAAACACAGCCAAACTAAATTGCAAGTGTAGAAAAAATTAAAAGATAGGAGGACAGCCTAAGGGAGCTATCAGACAATATGAAATGAAGCAACATACAAATAATAGGGGTGCCAGAACAACAGGAAGAAGAACAAGGGTTAGAAAACCTATTTGAAGAAATAATGTCAGAAAACTTCTCTGATGTGGTGAAGAAAAAAGTCACACAAGCACAGAGAGTCCCAAACAGGATGAACCTGAAAAGATCCAAACCAAGACCCATCATAATTATGATGGCAAATATTCAGGAGAAAGAGAGAATCTTAAAGGCTGCAAGAAAGAGGCAGAAAGTTACATATAAGAGAGCTCCCATTAGATTATCAAATGATTTCTCAACAGAAACACATCAGGTCAAAAAAGAACGGAAGGAAACTTACAAAGAGATGCAAACCATCGGATTGAATCCAAGAATACTCTATTCAGCAAGACTATCACTCAAAATTGAATGGGAAATAAGGAGCTCCACAGACATTAACAAATACTAAAAGAGTTTATCACTACCAAACCAGCAATGCAAGAAATGCTAAAGGGACTGGTATAAAAAGAAGAAATAGAAAGGTAAGAAGGAACACAGACACACACACAAAATGACTACAAACAAGTACCTTTCAATAATAACTTTAAATATAAACAAACTAAATGCTCCAATGAAAAGACATTAAGTGGCTGAATGGATTAAGAAAACACAATCCATATGTATGCTGTCTACAATAGACCCACCTCAGAAAAAGTGAAGGAATGGAAAAACATCTTTCAGACACATGGAAATGAAAAAAAAAAAGGGCTGGTGTAGCAGTACTTATGTATGACAAAATACACCTCAAAGTAAAGGCCATAAGAAGAGATAAGGAAGGACATTTCAAAATAATAAAGGGATGAATACAACAAGAGGATATAATCCTGGTAAATTTATATTCACCTAATGCAGGAACACCCAAATACATTAAAAAAAAAATTCCTAGAAGCTACAAAGGGAAAGCCTGACAACAATACAATCATAGTAGGGGACTTTAATACACCACTGACATCACTAGATAAATGCTCTAGACAAAAAATCAGCATGAAACAGCAATTCTAAATGACTCACTAGATCAGATGGAGCTAATTGACATCTTCAGAGCATTTCACCCCAAAGCTGCAAAATATACATTCTTCTCAACTGCACATGGGACATTTTCAAAAATAGACCACATATTGGGTCACAAGCAGTCTCCCCAAATTCAAGAAGATTGAAATCATATCAAGCATTTTCTCAGACCACAATGGCATAATATTAGAAATAAACTACAATAAAAAC
Organism: Lasiurus cinereus; assembly: GCA_011751065.1. Lineage (NCBI taxonomy): Eukaryota > Metazoa > Chordata > Mammalia > Chiroptera > Vespertilionidae > Lasiurus > Lasiurus cinereus. Next base: position 29,846,138 of record JAAGEH010002534.1, read on the forward strand.
ATTCCAAAAAATTCAAACACTTGGAAGCTGAATATCATGCTATTAAGGAATGCTTGGGTTACCAATGAGATCAAAGAAGAAATTAAAAACATCTTGGAGGCTAATGACAATAAAAACAAACACTGCAAATGCTATGGAACAAAATGAAAGCAGTCTGGAGAGGGAAGTTTATAGCTCTACAGGCCTACTTCAGAAAACAAGAAAAACTTGTAATAAATCATCTAACTCTACAACTCACAGACTTAGAAAGAGAACAACAAGAAAAGCCAAAGGTGAGCAGAAGGAAGGAAATAATAAAGATCAGAGCAGAAATGAATGACAGAGACCAAAAACAAACAAACAAACAAACAATACAAAAGATCAATGAAACCAAGAGCTGGTTCTTTGAAAGGATAAACAAGATTGATGAACAGAAGCAAAGAGAGAGGACATGAATAAGCAAAATCAAAAATGAAAGAGGCAAAATAACAACAGACTCCACAAAAATACAAAGGATTGTTTAAAAATACTATGAACAAATCTAACAAATTAGACAAGCTAGAAGAAATGGATATATTCACAAAAATACAACATTCTAAAACTCAAGAAGATTCTAAAAATCTCAATGGGCTGATAACTATGGAAGAAATTGAAGCTTCCAGCAAACAAAAGCCCAGGGCTAGATGGCTTCACAGGGGAATTTTACCAAACATTCAAGAAGAACTAAAACCTATCCTCCTCAGACTATTCCAGAAAATCCAAGAAAGAACACTTTCAAGCTCCTTCTATGAAACCAGTATCACTCTAATACCAAAACGAGATAAAGATAACACAATAAAAGAGAATTACAGGCCAATATCCTTCATTAACATAGATATCAAAATCCTCAAAAAAATTCTACAAATACTATTCAACCGTACAACAGAAAGATCATACACCATGACTAAGTAGGATTTATCCCGGGGATGCAAGGATGGTACAATATTAATAATCAATGAACATGATATATTACATTAAAAAATGAGAGATAAAAATCACATAGTCATATCACTTGATGCAGAAAAAGCCTTAGACAAAATCCAACACCCTTTCTTGATAAAAATTCTCAGCAAAGTGGGAATAGAAGAATTATACTTCAACATAATAAAAGCCATATATGACAAACCAACAGCCAACATCATCCTCAATGGGCAAAAAATTAAAAGCATTTCCCCTAAGAACAGGAACAACACAGGGATGCCCACTCTCACCACTCCTGTTTGACATAGTGCTGAAAGTATTAGCCATTGCTATCAGACAAGAAGAAATAAAAGGCACCCAAGTTGGAAAAGAAGAAGTAAAACTGTCCTTATTCACAGATGACATGATACTGTACATAGAAAACCCTAAAGACTCCATAAAAAATTATTAGACTTAATAAATCAATTCAGTAATGTATCAGGATACAAAATTAACACCAAGAAATCTATGGCATTTTTATACACCAATAGTGAATTTACAGAGAGAGAGATTAAAACAGCAATTCCATTTAGCATTGCACCAAAAAAATTAAGATACCTAGGAATGAACTTAGCTTAGGAGGTAAAAGACCTATACGCAGAAAACAACAGGACACTGAAAAAAGTGATAGAGGAAGCCATAAACAGATAGAAGAACATACCATGTTAATAAATTGGTACAATCAACATAATCAAAATGTCCATACTACCCAAAGCAATCTATAAATTCAATGGACTTCCCATTAAAAAACCAACAGCATATTTCACAGATCTAGAACAAACTTTCAAAAAATTCATCTGGAATAAATATAGATATCAAATAGCTGCAGCAATTCTGAGAAAGAAGAACAAAGTAGATGGGATCTCAATGCCAGATATCAAACTGTGTTACAAAGCCACTATTCTCAAAACAGCTTGGTACTGTTACAAGAACAGACATATATATCAATGGAATAGAATAGAGAACCCAGAAATTGACCCAAACCATTACACTCATTAATACAGTGGTACCTCAAGATACGAGTTTAATTCATTCTGTAACCTTGAGGCGTGGGAAACTATGACACACTCGAGTTGCGGTAAACTGGTGGGTCGTGTGCAGCTGGCCGATCCACGGGATTACTCATATCTCAACTCTTGCTCATATTTCAAAGCAAAAATCGCTTGCTCAATGGCTCGTATCTCAAAAATCTCGTATGTTAGGACATTCGTATCTCGAAGTACCACTGTATTTGACAAAGGAGACATGAACATACAATGGAGTCAAGACAGTCTCTTCAATAAATGGTGTTGGGAAATTTGGACAAATACATGCAAAAAAAGGAAACTAGACCACCAACTTACACCATAGACAAAAATAAACTCAAAATGGATCAAGGACTTAAACATACAATGGGAAATCATAAAAATACTAGAGGAATTCACAGACAGCAAAATCTCAGACAAATGCCAAAGCAATTTCTTCACTGATACTGCTCCTAGAGCTATGGAAACTAAAGAGAAAATAAACAAATGGGACAACATCAAAATAAAAAGCTTCTGCAAGCAAAGGAAACCATCAATAAAACAACAAGAAAGCCTACTGCATGGGAGAACATATTTGCCAATGATATCAACGATAAGGGTTTAATCTCCAACATTTAGAGGGAAGTAATACAACTTAATAAAAGGAGGTTAAACAATTCAATAAAAAAATGGGCAATGAACTTAAATAGATACTTTTCAAAAGAAGACAGAAGGAAGGCCAAGAGACATATAAAAACATGCTCAAAGTTACTAATCATCTGAGATATGCAAATCAAAACAATGCGGTACCATCTTACACCTGTCAGAATGGCTATCATCAACAAATCAAGAAATGACAAGTGCTGGTGAGGATGTGCAGAAAAAGGAACCCTTGTGCACTGCTGGTAGGAGTGCAGACTGGTGCAGCCTCTTTGGAGAACAATATGAAGTTTCCTCAAAAAACTAAAAATGGAACTCCCATTTGACCCACTTCTAGGAATATATCCCAAGAAACTAGAAATACCAATCAGAAATGACATCTGCATCCTTATGTTCATAGCAGCACAATTCACCATAGCTAAGATTTGGTAACAGCCTAAGTGCCCATCAGCAGATGAATGTATTAAATAACTGTGGTACATCTACACAATGAAATACTACACTGCTATGAAAAAGGAGTTCTTACCATTTGCAACAGCATGGATGGAGCTGGAGAGCATTATGTTAAGTTAAATAAGCCAGTCCATGAAAAAGAAATACCACATGATCTCACTCATCCTATCTAATGAAGAAGAATATGCTAATTGACTGTGCCGCCCTCAAAGATGGTGGTGCCCACAGTCAATAAGGAGGGAATATGCTAACTGACTGCCTTGCCCTCAAAAGTGATGGCACCCACAGCCAAAAAGAGGAATATGCTAATCTTCTGTCACACACTCAAATATGGTGGCACCAAAGCCACAAGATGGCGGCACATAGTCCCCTCAGTCCCACCAGGGTGGCAGGCATGCAGCATGGCTGGATCATCCCTCACGTTGCTTTGCGTGCCTGTCTCAGTAGTCTCCCAGGACCCTCAGTTCCACAGCTGCTCAGGGTCAGCCTGAGGGATGATCAAAGACTGAAAAAGCAGACTGTATGGGGCAACCAGGCTGGCAGGGGAACTGTTGGGTAGGACCAGACTGGCATGGGGGGCTGTTGGGGGTGATCAGGCCAGCAAGGGGCCAGTTGGAGGTGATTAGGCTGGTAGGGAGGGCAGGCTGGCAGGGGGGACAGTAACAGCTGATCAGGCTGGCAGGGGAAGGCAGTTGGGGGTGAACAGGCTGGCGGTGGGGGGGGGGACAGTTGGTGAAGACCAGGCCAGTGTGGCAGCATTCGGAGGCAACCAGGCTGACTGTGGGGGAGGGGGCAGTAGGCTGGCCGGGGGGAGGTGAGTGGGGGGAGACCATTAGGGGCAACCAGGCAGGCAGGCAGGTGAGCGATTAGGATTGTAGAGGGATGTCCAACTGCCTATCTAGATTTGCAGTTGGACATCTCCCAAGCGGTCCCGGATTGAATAGGGTGCAGGCTTGGTTGAGGGTGCCCCTCCCCCACCCCTTGCACAAATTTCATGCAATGGGCCTCTAGTCCTATATAATAAAGATGCGATATGCAAATGGTCCTTTCGCTGTGAAGCGTAACAACTGACCATGGAATGACTAGATCATGAATCAGCAGAAGGGTGGGCAGCTATAGGAGGGGGTACAGCAGTAAGCTATGAGAGGTGGTTGGAGGAGAGGGAGCTACTGGAGGGCAGCAGCAAGCTACTGGCACACAGATTCGTGCACAGGGCTACTAGTTTATGGATAATAAAAATCATTATAAAGAGATGAACAAAAATAGATACAGAGGCAGAGCAGCATCCAACAGACTGTCAAACTACAGCAGGAAGGCTGGGGCGGATTGGAAGGGCAGGTAAGAGATCAACCAATGGACTTGTATGTATTTGTATATAAGCATAATCAATGGACGCAAGAGGTGGGGGGAGAAGAGGACATGTGTTGGGGGTAGGGGAGGTCTGGGGAAGGTCAATGGGGAAAAAAAAGAAGACACATATACTACTATTTATAATAGTTTAAACAATAAAATTAAATTTAAAAAAATGTCTCCCTCCAAGGGAAATGGACCAACATCTGATGGCAACAGCGCTGAGAATCCTTGGTGTCTTTCCCAAGACTGTGAGAATTGCCTACAAAATCTCACCACGGGGTTTCTACTTCTCCTAAAAGCCCTATCTAAAAATACCTTTTCCTGGGAGTTTTCTCTGTCCTTTTGCCCGTGCTCTCTCTCCTCTTCAGGACAAATTCCAAAAGGAGGCCTGGGACACACAGGCCAAAGTGGCCACAGAGGCCACGGCCTCAGTTTCCCCGGGTGGAGCCCATCCCAGGGGCTTCACAGGGAGCAGCTCACCACTCCACGGGCCCCGGAGTAGCTCCCATCTGCTTGTCATCACCGAAAATCAGTCCTTTCTGCTTTACAAGGTCGGGCCTCGAGTGTCGCCTAACTGACCCCAACACTCCTTTCCTTGTCAAGAGGCCTTTGCCCCTCCCACGCCGCAAGTGGCAGCCTCCTCCTCAGTGACCAGGCTCTTTAAAGCCATCGTGCCCTTCGGCCTCCACCCATGGCTGGTGTGGAAACTGCAAAACGGGCTCGGCTCCCGGCGTTCCCGGAGGAAGCGCAGCGTCCTTGGGTTGGAGGCTGTGGGACTGGCAGGAGACCGGAGAGACCCCTAGGAGTACAGTTACTACCTTTACCACAGTGTGCATAGCCTGGAAGTATCAGCACAGGCGTCATGGACACCAGCATAGGTCGGAGAGGGTGAAGCAACCAGCTGCCTGGTCCTCCCCACTGAAAGTTCTCCAAGTTGGTTGGCTGGACATGCGCAGAGCGCACCTCGGCCCCCATTGGTTGGCTGGTGGTCCGAAGCCCCACCCATTGCCAGGGTGGCCTCTGCTCTAGGTCCAGGGGCTGCTGGGGCTCAGGGCTCAGGGCTCAGGAGGAGTATACCCCAGCAGTGAGGATGGTACTGGAGAGCATCGCATGCACCCTGAAGGTGCAGCTCCCCGCGTACCTGAAGCGGCTCCCATTCCTGAGAGCATTACCAGGTTCGTCTGGCTCACAGGTAATCCCCACCTTCAACTCCGCATGTGCCCCATGCGACGACCACTTGCCTCCAGGTCCTATTTTTTCCTTCCGTGTTTTCTCGCCCAGCGAATATCCTCACTCACCTGGCGGTGGCCCCAGTCCCTCCAACTCCTGTACCCTCTCCCCCATGCCTTCTCCTTCTCTTTGTGCCTTCCTGTCCACTGCGTGGCCGTGGTCGCCTCTTCTCCTCCTTGTCCCTCTGTTTGCTGGCCTCTGGCGGGAAGCAGGCTGCTGGACTGGGGTTGATGTCCCCATTCTTCTTTTAAGGGTTTTCATCTGACTAAATCAGGCTCACCAGAATAATCCTCCTTTTGATTGATTCAAAATTAACTGAATTAATTATATTTGCAAAATTCCTTTACAACTGCATATTCTAATGGCTAGGGGCAAATCACAGATCCTGCCCACACTGAAAGGAAAAGAATTATAAAGGCTGAGACACTAGAAGGTAGACATTTATGAGGTCATCCTATTCTGAGGTCTGCCTGCTACCATTATGTGAAGTTCCTGAGTCTTCCCAGGAATGAATGTTGAAGTTCACTGGATGTTTATTTTGCATCTATTAATTGTTTTCTAACTTTGTTAATGTGGGCCCTGGCCAGGCGGCTCAGTTGGTTGGAGTGTCATTCCTACACACTAAGGTTGTGGGTTTGATCCTTGGTTAGGGCACATGTAAGAATCAACCAATGGATGCTTAAGTAAGTGGAACAAGTAATCAATGTTTCATTCCTTTCTCTCCTATCCTCTCTCTCTAAAATCAATCTTTAAAAACTTGTTCATGTGAATTACATTATTTGCTCTTATTAAACCAACCTTGTGTTTCTCAGATAAACTGAAGTTGGTTATGATACTTTTGTTGGTTTGTTTTATACATTGTTGTTGGTTTGTTTTATACATTGCTACTTTTTCCTCTCTGTTAATGGATAATGATAATACAATGAATTTTAAATACTTTAACTCCATTAACAATACACAGACTTATGTGTATTGTTGCATTATATTTGAATTCTGTCTTTTCTTTTTAATACATTTTTATTGATTTCAGGGAGGAAAGAAGAGGGAGAGTTAGAAACATCAATGATGAGAGAGAATCATTGATTGGCTGCTTGCTGCATGCCCCCTACTGGGGACTGAGCCCTCAACCCAGGGACATGCCCTTGACTGGACTTGAGATCAGGACCCTTCAGTCCTTAGACCTATCCACTGAGCAAAACCAGCTAGGGCTTATTTTTTATTTTATTTATTTAGATATACTTTAGTCCTCTCCCCAGGATACACTTACTGATTTTAGAGAGGGGGGAAAAAAAAGAGGGGAGAAGAGAGATAATAGATAGATAGATAGTTAGATAGATAGGTAGATAGATAAATAGCTAGCTAGCTTTTGGTATATAGGATTATACTCAAACCAACCCAGCCACACCAGCCAGGGCTAATTTTGTCTTATATTTTAAAAAAACATTAGACATGTCCAGGGAGGGGGGCTCCACAGCTGCTGCCACCACTTCTGAGGAGCCCTGGACAGCAGTGGGCACCCCTGGAGCTGTCAAGGGCTCTGGGTGCCCTTTGGTAGGTGCCTGCCCTCCACAGGAACTGGAAAAGGGAGGGCCCAGCGCATGATGGGAGCTCCGGGTGGGGCTTGTGGGCTCCCAACACTACAAGGGATGGTGCTGCTGGGCCCCTGCTCTCTCAGAGGTGCTGCATGTCTGGCTGCAGCTGCTCTCCCTCCTACCCCCACCCTTGCGCACCTATGTCCTGCACAGCACAGATCCACTGGCTCCATTTCCTCAGGGGAATCTAGTCACTGTGATGTGGTCCTGGTGTGTTATCAGCCTGCAATAGCCATGAACTTGGGCATGGCATGGGAAGCACCTGGCAGAGACTTTCAGTACTGCAGTAGCACTAAGGCCTCAGGACATGAAGTTCAAAGTCAGCTCCTGGCTGCCAGGTCCCCATGGAGGACCAGGGACCTACCCTGCAGCTGCTCCACATCTTGAACCAGTTTGAATCAGGACAATGAGATGTCCAGTGTCCTGTGGACTCTCTAATAGGCTTCTTGAGGACCCAGTTATCAGCAGGAGCTGTGGAGTCTCTACCCAATCATGAGTCCAAGGCCAGGGGTGGGAGGTGCCAGCCATGTGGGCGTCCCAGGAGCATTCCCACCCAACTGTATCCAGCAGGGCAGGGGGAGGCCTCTTTATCACTCCTTTAGTCCTGAGATTGGTGTGCAGGTAAGCAGGCCATCTCATCAAAGATCTCTGAAGACACTTCCTGTGGGAGAGCCAAGACCTGCTCAGCCTTGCAGCCAAGACCCACAGTGCAGGGCAGGGACTGTGCCAGGGAGGGTCCTCAGAGTCATGAGGCAGGGGAGGGCATGGCCACAGGAATTCCCGGGAGGTGTGCAGGGCCTGGCAGGCGGTTTCCCGGTTAGATTCAGGAAGGGGTTCTCTCATAGAACTGTCCTCACCCTGAAAGACCTACTGATCCCCTGAGGGATCCCCAGGTGCCTTCCTAAGGAAGAGAGCAGCCTCCACCATGACATTGTCTCCATGAGTGTCACCCACACTTGTCAGAAGGTACCTGCAGAGTTGTTGAAGGTCTATAAATAGTCAGTGGAGACCACCAGCTTTGATTTGTGGCTGAAGACAGATGACAGCTGTTCCATGGACCCAGAAGCCATAGGTCATAGAATTGGCATAGGACCTGAAGGTCCCGAATGTTTGGTGGGGAAACTTCAGGCTGAATGGGAAAGTGGCAGGAACTGGAGGACCCCAGCCCTGCTATCAGCCTTTGCATGTGGGTCAAGGTAAGAGGTCTCCAGGGACATGTTTCACCGGCTGGCCTGCAAGGCGGAGGGCTAAAGACTTACCAGGGGCATAGTCGACTGGGCATAAGGATAGTGGCCATCGAATCTAAAAGGTTCTAGGTCAGCCTGTGGCTGTGAAAGAAGACGTGTGAAACAGGGATGCTGTCCTCCCCTCGGTGTCCACAGAAGCTCAGGGAATGGCAGGAACCGTTGTCAGTGTGAGGCCAGGTGAGGCTGACTCTCTGGGGCCCACGGCTGAATGGGAAGAATTTCTTTATTAGGACCTGATACTTGGGTCTACTTCCATTGCAAACTTTAAAGAACAAAAGGCAGGATTATTTTAAATGATAATCCCAGGGGAAGGAGGGATGAATGAATTACAGTCCCTGTTACATCTTGGTTGCACATATAGAATAAATCTCACAATGTCAAACTTAACTTCTTATGGGAGGATTTTCCCAATCACTTTTTAAAAATTCACTGTTTGGAAGTGTACAAATCAGTGATTCTTAGTACATTATCTATGTTGTAAAACCATCACCACTGGCTAATTCCAGAATATTCCCATCACACCCAAAGAAACCCTTTTCTCATAAGCAGTCAGTTCCAACTCACCCCTCTGCAATCTGCTGGCCACAACAAATCCACTTTTTATGTATGGATTTGCCTGTACTCCATGTATCCTATAAATGGAATCAAGAAATCATTGAGTAGCCTTTTGTGACTGGCCTCCTTAACTTAGCATGATGGTGTCAAAGTTCATGCATATTGTCATATGTTGCATACTTCATTTCTTTTTTTTTTTAACTTTTATTCCTGAGAGTATTACAGATATTGCTCTTTCCCCCCGCACCCCTACTACCCACCTCCACCTGGTTCCTGCCCCATCCCAGACCTTTACTATCCTATTGTCTGTGTCCATAAGTAATGCATGTATGTATATATATATATATGTTCTTCGGTTAATCTCTTCCCAGCCCCCTTCCCTCATTCCTTCTGAGATGTGTCAGTCTGTTCCATGTTTCTATGCCTCTGGTTCTATTTTATTCATCAGTTTATTTTGTTCATTAGAGAGGAAACAAGGAATAAAAAAAACCTATTTGAAAATATGATATGCATTTATTGCCATTTTATTGTTCCTATTTTTTATCTTTTAATTATTCTCTTCTTCCTGCTTGTTCTCCTTCAAGAAGACCCTTTTACATTTCATGTAAAATTGTTTTGGTATTAATCAACTCCTGTAGTGGCTTTTCATTATATAAGAAGCCCGTTCTCTAACTTTCAAGTATAAATGATAGTTTTTCCTGGTAGAGTAATCTTGTGATAGTCAAAGTGATGTTCTTGCTTTTCATCACTTTGACTATTTTTTGCCACTCTCTTCTGGCCTGCAAAGTTTCTGTTGAGAAATGAGCTGACAATCTTATGAGAGCTCTTTAGCTGCTTTTATATTGCCACTTCTAAAATATCTCCTTGTCCTTAACCTTGAGCATTTAGTTATGATATATCTTGGTGTGTGTCTTTTTGGATTCATTTTGTTTGAGATCTCTGTGCTTCCTGGATTTATTTCTTTCACTAGGTAAGGGAAGTTTTGTGTCATTTTTTTCAAATAGGTTTTTTATTTCTTGCTCCCTCTCTTCTCCAGGTACACTTGAAGTAGCCCCAGAAGCTCCTTATGTTATTTTCATTTTGGGGGGTTCATTCTCCTTTTTGATATTCTGATTGGGTGTTTTTTACTTCCTTTTATTTCAGGGTTTGTTTGTTTTTTTTTTTAGATTCTTGGTATCCTCTATTCTGTTGATTCCCTGTAAATTATATTTATTTCAGTTAGTATGCACTTCATTTCTGACTGGTCCTATTTTATGTTGTTGATGTTCTCACTAAGTTTCTTGAAATTCTTACCAAGTTCCTTGAAGTTCTCATTAAGTTCCTTCAGCATCCTCTAACCACTGTTTTGAACTCTGTATCTGGTAGTTATCTTGCTTCCATTTTATTTAGTTCTTTTTCTGGAGATTTTTCATGTTCTTTCATTTGTGACATGTTTCTTTGTCTCCACATATTAGCTGCTTCCCTGTGTTTATATTAGGTAGATCTTCTGTCTCCCAGACTTGATAGAGTGGTTTCATGTAGTAGTTGTCCTGTAGGGCCCAGGTGCTTAGCCTCCCCGGTTACCTAAGCTGGGCACTACTGGTGTGCCCCTGTGTGAGCTATATGCATTGCTCTATTGTAGTTGAGCCTTAGTTGATGTAAGCATTACTGAGAGAGATTGACCTCTAGGCCTACCACTTGGGAAGATTGGCTCCAGCCACAATAGAAGAGCTGCTGTGCAGGAGACACTCACATGTAGCAGGATGTGCATCCATGAGGCTTTGTTGCTCAATGAGATGGTGCTTTGAGTGTGTTGCTCATGGATGAGTAGAGTTGTAATCCGGTATGGTCTGAATCTATCCACCAGGTGCATTGGCTCTGGGGCCTCCCAGGAGGTACAAAGTCAGCCATTGCCTGGGGCAGTGCTACAGAGTGATCTGCAGAGGGCTGCTACTTATATTGAGTTTGGAAGTTCCCAGATGAGTCCAAGCTGTGAAAGATGGCAGGCTAGTGCCTTTAGAGATATGTGGCACATTAACTCCAGCTATGCTTGTTAGAGAGATTTTAGAAAAGTCTGAAGCCTTAACCAGGGAAGGCTGTTCATATGGAAAAGCCACTGCAAATTGCTTGGGTGGATCAGTAAATTGGATGTGGCAGGGTCTCACGGAATCACCAGGGTGAGCCAGGCTGATGGAAATGCAGTTATGGCTGCCAGTCATCTCTGTCTGGGAGAAAGCACATCCAAGTTTTTGCTATGATGCCAAACAATCCGGTTCCTCCCTTTATGTTCCTGAATCTCCCCCACTTCCACCCCCAAGCCACTGCCCCAGTGCTGGAGTTCAGAGGGATTGGGTCTGAGAAAGTTTGTACACTGGCTCTTTAAGGGGAACTGCCTGGATTTCTTATGACACACAGCCACAATCCTGGCTGGTTTTGTAGCACAAAGTTATGGAGACTTCTCTTCCCAGCTCTGGAATCCTGGACGGAGGTTTGTTGTGGGGGAAGGACCCCTTGAAACTCATTGGAGACCTCTGCAGCGGAGATATTCCTCCTGAGTAAAGAAAAAGTCACATGTGGTTGTTGGACCAACCCATTCAGTGCCTCTGCTCTTCCTACCAGTCTCAATGTGTTCTTCTTTTCATTTAGTCTAATAATTCTGATTCATTCATATGGTTGTATGTATAAGAATTCATTGTTGTTTTTTTTACTGAGCAGTATTCTACCCTTTTATAGATATACCACAGTTTATTAATGAGTATGTTGATAGGCATTTAAGTAGGATCCATTTTTGGCTATTATAATAAAGCTGCTATAAACACTGATGTACATGTTTTTGTATGAACATATTCTTTCATTTCTCTTGAGTAAATGCTTAGTAATAAAATGTTGAGTCACATAGTAAGTGTATGTTTGACTTTATTTTCTTAAAGTGTTACAGCTAGAGAGTGAATGAGACCTGAGTATGGGCAACTGGGAATTAAGAAAAGGACAGACACATATACAACTAAAGCTGGGACCATGTGGGATACTATTCTCATATGGATAGCCTGTGACCCATTGCTAGTGCCGTGCTTTTATTATATATAGCATGATTCCAGGAAGTTTTACTAGCGTTTAAGGCAAGGGAATTATGTTAAGTCATGCTTAAAGATTAAGCTGCATTCTTCCTTTTTTGTCAGGCCTGGCTGAGCCTGGATAATTGCATCTGCCCCTGGCACCTGAGTGAATCCCCTGGTGCCTGAGCTTAAGGTCAGGACTGACAACATTCCTCGCCTTTGGCGAGATATGTTGCCAGTGCATGGCTTTGCCAATGCTGCTAGACTCAGCTGACAACCTTTGCTCAGATGATCACCCAGGCACTCTCCATATCCTTCCCGATTATTTTATATTTTAAATAAAGCTTATTGACATCTGTTTGGAGCCTTTAGACTTGGGATCACAGGCACTTGCTGCTGACTGAAATAAAACAGAATAATATTAGTGATACACAAAGGAATCCTATTAGGTATCAGGGGTTATGTTTTAATATATTCCATAGATTAAATCCTTTTAAATCATCTAGCAATTCTTTTGATAGCTTCATAGGAAATATAATCTCATCATGATTATTCTGAATGGCTTGAACATGTTTGTGTAGCTACACTAGGTCTATACTGATATTATTTTGATGCCATATTCCCTGTAGATGCATTTTTATTTTATTCCAATTCTATAGAGAACTGTTTAAGTGGGATGAAGTTACACAAATATATGTAGAAGCAGCATCGCATTGCAGCTGCTATCTAATTTTGACACTTTTTAATTGATTGTCTAGTCCTATTATTACAGCTTCCAAAGCATTTATCTTTGTTTCTAGCTTTTTGTCTATTATCTTCTTTTTTTTAATTAATTTTTTATACATATATCCCCATTGCTCCCCCTCCCTCCCAGGCATACCCCAACCCCCCAGTGTCTATGTTCATTGGTTATGCTGATATGCATGCCTACAAGTCCTTTGATTGATCTCTTATCTACCTCACCTAACTTTAATCTTCCTGCTGTAATTTCACAGTCTGCTTGAAGCTTTACTATTTCTGTATCTATCCTTTTGTTCATCAGTTTATAATGTTCTTTATTATCCCCCAATGAGTGCAATCATGTGATGCTTCTCCTTCATTGACTGGCTTATTTCACTAAGCATAAGGCTCTCCAGTTCCAACCAGGTTGCTGCAAATGGTAAGAATTCCTTCTTTTTAATGGCAGCATAGAATTCCATTGTGTAGATGTACCACAGTTTTCTGATCCACTCATCTGCTGACGGGCACCTAGGCTGTTTCCAAATTGTATCTATTGTAAATTGTGCTGCTATGAACATAGGGGTGCATAAATCCTTTCTGATTGGTGTTTGTAATTTATTAGGATAAATTCCTAAGAGTGGGATTACAGGGTCAAATGGGAGATCCATTTTTAGTTTTTTAAGAAAACTCCATACTGTTCTCCACAGTGGCTGCACCAGTCTGAATTCCCACCAACAGTGCACAAGGGTTCCTTTTTCTCCGCATCCTCGCCAACACTTGTCGTTTGTTGATTTGTTGATGATTGCCATTCTGACAGGTGTAAGATGGTATCGCATTGTTGTTTTGATTTGCATCTCTCGGATGATTAATGACTTTGAACATGTTTTCATGTGTCTCTTGGCCTTCCTTCTGTCATCTTTTGAAAAGGTTCTATTTAGGTCCGTTGCCCATTTTTTTATTGGATCCTTCATCTTCCTTTTATTAAGTTGTATAAGTTGGCTGTAGATTTTGGAGATTAAACATTTATCAGTGATAACATTTGCAAATCTGTTCTCCCATACAGTGATCTTTCTTGTTGTTTTGTTGATGGTTTCTTTTGCTGTGCAAAAGCTTTTTATTTTGATGTAGTCCCATTTGTTTATTTTTTCTTTAGCTTCTATTGCCTTTGGAGCAATATCAGTGAAGAAGTTCTTTCGGCATATATCTGAGATTGTGCTGCCTGTGGATTCCTCTAGTATTCTTATGGTTTCCCTTCTAATGTTTAAGTCCTGTATCCATTTTGAGTTTATTTTTGTATTTGGTGTAAGTTGGTGGTTCAGTTTCAATTTTTTGCATGTATCTGTCCAATTTTCCCAACACCATTTATTGAAGAGGCTATCTTGGCTCCTTTGAATGTTCATGCCCCCTTTGTCAAATATTAATTGAGCATAGTGGTTTGAGTGGATATCTGGGTTCTCTATTCTATTCCATTGGTCTATATGTGCCAGTACCAGGCTGTTTTGAGAACAGTTGCTTTGTAGTATAGCTTGAAGTCTGGTATTGAGATCCCACCTACTTTATTCTTCCTTCTCAGAATTGCTGTTGCTATCCGTGGTCTTTTTTTGTTCCAGATGAATCTATGAAGAATTCTTTCTAGGTCTGTGAAATATGTCGTTGGTATTTTAATGGGTAGTGCATTGAATCTGTAGATTGCTTTGGGTAGTATGGACATTTTAATGATGTTGATTCTCCCAATCCATTAGCATGGTATGCTCTTCCATCTGTTAACATCTTCCTCTATCTCTTTTTTCAGTGTCCTGTAGTTTTCTGTATAAAGGTCTTTTACCTCTTTAGTTAGGTTTATTCCTAGGTATCTTAATTGTTTTGGTGCGATGGTAAATGGGATTGCTTTTTTAGTTTCTTTTTCTATAATTTCACTATTAGTGTATAGAAATGCCACAGACTTCTTAGCATTAATTTTGTATCCTGCTACATTGCCGAATTCATTAATTAAGTCAATTAGTTTTGGAATGGAGTCCTTTGGGTTTTTTATGTACAATATCATGTCATCTGCAAATAAGGACAGCTTTACTTCTTCTTTTCCAATTTGCATGCCTTTTATTTCTTCTTCTTATCTAATTGCAATGGCTAAAATTTCCAGTACTATGTCGAACAGGAGAGGTGAGAGTGGGCATCCCTGTCTTGTTCCTGTTCTTAGGGGAAATGGTTTTAGTTTTTGCCAATTGAGTATGATGTTAGCTGTGGGTTTATCATATATGGCTTTTATGATGTTGAGGTATGATCCTTCTATTCCCACTTTGCTGAGAGTTTTTATCAAGAAAGGGTGTTGGATTTTGTCAAATGCTTTTTCTGCATCAATTGATAGGACTATGTGATTTTTATCTCTCAATTTGTTTATATGATGAATCACATTTATTGATTTGCGGATATTGTACCATCCCTGCATTCCTGGCATGAATCCTGCTTGGTCATGGTGTATGATCTTTCTGATGTACTGCTGGATCCGGTTTGCTAGAATTTTGTTGAGGGTCCCACAGGCCAGGAGCTTGGGCCTAGCAAGAGAGAGAACTCCTTTGTTTGGGAGGTCAGTGTCCCAAATCTTCTCACACTTGCAGGGGCCACACCTATTGTAACCAATGTCCTGTTCTCAGCTGTTACTCACAGTCAAGCACTTTCCCTATTTCACAGAGACTTGAATGGGCATGCATCTACTCCTCCCCTATGCAGACTTCACCCCCCACCTCACCCCCTGCCATCTGTGGGGAATAGCCCTGCGAGTGTTAAATTGCACTTTCCTGGCATAGCTGTACAAAAGACATGCCTATGAAATTTGGCCTTCCCTTTGCCCTTCCCAGTTATTTATAATTGGGTATATTACAGCTGTATCACAGATGCAAAAAGAAGTCGACTATTTATGGATGAGAACAGAAAACCCAAAAACCAAAAACATAACCTGAGAATTTAATGCACAATAAAGTGACATTTTAAACTAGGCAAGAAAAAGTGGTTTGTAACAGGTGAATAGCCCTTTTTTTAAGAAAAAGTTCTTACACGTTAACACCATCCTCCAAAATAAGTCTTGGATTGATTAAACTTTTATTTGGGAGAAATAAAACGTAAGTGTAAGAGGTGAGCCAAAGGGGAGATTAAGAGGAATGCAGAAAGGGGTTTCATTTATCAGAATAGGCACTGGTTTCTCATAAATTTAAACTTCAAGACACATTGCCACAATCTCTGAAGCCATGAAAACATCTGTCTGTTCTTGCATCAGGTACATTCCCTGGAGCTTGGCTAGAGCACAGAGGGTTGAGGAAGAGAAATAAACTGAGATTTTTTAGGGGACTTTTCTGGGGGACCAGACTTTGAGCATCCTGAAGTTCCACACCACCTTAGCCCTAGTCTTAGGCAAAGACTGCTTTTTCACAGGGGTGAGTAACCTTTGTAAGCATTGGAAACACTTAGCCAACTCCTAGGGATGTTTAAACAGAACCACATCTGCCCACAGGCAGTTCCTGTAATTTGAGAGGCTCAGGCCTTGGGCATGGGATCTGGCTGCCCTTAACTACAAGGTTCTGTGCACATGGGCAGGTATGTCAGAGGCTGTTGCTTGGTTACTATGATTCTGAGCTGGGAGATGCTCAACTTCCAAACTGCCAAACTGCCAAACTGCCCTGCCTGAATGCTGTGGCGTGAGGTGGTTGGCTAGAGAGCTAGTTTTGGGCTCAGAAGGCGTGAAAAGTGGAGGGAAAGTGAGGTTTCTCTGAAGCCTAGACTCTTCGCCATGAGGAAGGTATTTTCTTTTTTGAAGAATGCTAATGTGGTGGCCAGGAACTCCCCTAACCGTGAGGCCAAGGTCTCCCTTACCAGTGGGGACATGGACTCGCCTACCAGCGGGGACATGGTTGCCCCCAGTAGTGGGACAATGGTCTCCTCTACCAGTGGGGCCATGGTCTCTGCTACCAATTGTACCAAGATCTCCATTACCAGTGGGGCCATGGTCTCCCCTACCAGTGGGGCCAAGGTCTCCCTTACCAGTGGGGACATGGACTCACCTACCAGCGGGGACATGGTTGCCCCCAGTAGTGGGACAATGGTCTCCTCTACCAGTGGGGCCATGGTCTCTGCTACCAACTGTACCAAGATCTCCATTACCAGTGGTGCCACAGTCTGCCCTACCAGTGGGGCCGTGGTCTCCCCTACCAGTGGGGCCGTGGTCTCTGCTACCAGTGGGGC
>JAAGEH010002534.1:29863207-29898278 GCA_011751065.1 Lasiurus cinereus
GTGGTCTCCCCTACCAGTGGGGCCGTGGTCTCTCCTACCAGTGGGGCCATGGTCTCTGCTACCAGTGGGGCCGTGGTCTCCCCTACCAGCCAGACCAAGGTCTCCCATACGAGTGGGGCCGAGGTCACTCCTACCAGCAGGGCAGAGGTCTCCTCTACCAGCCTGGGGAGCAGTGGCATGGAAGCCAGAAAGCCCAACTTTCAAGATAAAGATATGAATGCGATCCACAAAGCTGCCAAAGTGGGCAATCGGTGGAAGGTGAAGCAAATCCTCTTTTTCCGGATAAGTGACCTGAATGCAAGAGATAAGATGAACAGGTAATAGGGACTGCAAGGCTGGGGGCCCAGGGTCCACTGGGAGGAGGTGGGTGGGTCTAGGAGAGGCGAGCCCTTGCCTGGCTCAGCAGCTGGAGAGCAGCCATCCTATCAGCCAGGGCTCAGGGCTGACTTCCCTGCTGGGACCCCACAACACCTCCCTGGTGGACACCTAACCTGAGGTCTAGTGCTCAGACCAACTTTATGAGCAGAAAAAACAAACACAGAAGGACCCACTCACAATTCCTCTTATAGAACACTTTATTGACTACTTTTTAAAATATATATATTTTATTGATTTTTTTTACAGAGAGTAAGGGAGAGGGATAGAGTGTTGGAAACATAAATGAGAGAGAAACATCAATGAGCTGACTCCTGCACAACTCCTACTGAGGATGTGCCTGCAACCAAGGCACATGTCCTTGACTGGAATCAAACCCGTTACCCTTCACTCCACAGGCAGATGCTCTATCCACTGAGCCAAACAGGTTAGGGCTTTACTGACAACTTTTAAGTGATTTAACTAAACATCAATAATTAAAATGAAATTGAGTATATACAGCATTTTATATTTGCTGTACAAATTTTTATATCATGTTACACACTTTAGAAAATTGAATGAGAGAAATAGTTTTCATAATAGATCAACTTCTAGGCTAAGAGTTCTTAGGATAAAATCCAATAACCAGTTATATCAGTGTACACCTATGTTCTTTATTTAAAATATTTTCATTGATTTCAGAAAAGAAGGGAGAGAGATAGAAACATCACTGTTGAGAGAGAATCATTCATTAGCTGCCTCCTAATGCCCCACACTGGAGATTGAGCCCACAACCCAGACCTGTGCCCTGTCCTGAATCAAACTGTGACCTCCTGGTTCACAGGTCAAAGCTTACCTATTGAGTTATATCAGGGTTCACCAATGTTCTTTGTTGAGGGACCTCAGAAGGAATTTGAAGTGGGAAGATGGCTGTGGGCCTCATTAGGAAGATTCATTTTCTGAAAATGTGTGCTCTTCTTATGTTTATCAGGTTTACAACCTAATAGATATAGTTTAAAATTTTTCAAGTTACATGTTGTTGTTTATTGTTGTGATGAGATTAAGAAAATTTTTGTATAGTAGGAAAATTTTTGCGCATGTTTGTAGGAAAAGATCAGTGACTAAAGGTGGAGGGATATCTGTTGAGTATTTAAGAAAACTAGCTAGATTGTGATCACCTCCAAATAAATTACAGATTAAAAATTTTTAATATACAAAATAGAGAAAAGTGCCAGAAGAAAACACAAATGCCTATTTATACCTTCTTTCTCTTTTTAAATATTTTTATTGATTTCAAAGAGGAAAAAAGAAGGTGAGAGATAGAAACATCAATGATGAGAGAGAATCATTCATTGACTGCTTCCTGTATGCCCCTCCCTTGCCCCCACTAGGAATTGAGCCTGTAACCCAGGCATGCGCCCTGGACCAGAATGATCCCGGGACTCTTCAGTGCCTAGGCTGATGCCCTGTCCACTGAGCCAAACCAGCCAGGGCTATTTATATTTTTAATTTTAATGATTACAAACACTTCGAAAGCGAGATTGCTGGAGGTTGATTGAGCAATATAAAAAAAGTCAAACCCTCTGTCAGAAAATAATATTAGCAGGGTAAAAGAAAAAATACTAGCAAAATATTTGCAATGTATTTGTTTCAGAGAAAGAAAAGTCTTCATGTTACAGAGAAGTTTTTGAAATTAACAAGAAAAAACTAATTTGAAAGTGGACTAAGTACTTTTTGCATATGTACAAGTGACCAGTGGACAAAGGGAAAATATTTAGTGTCCTTAGAAGGAAAATGAATTTAAGTTAAAAGAGGAAAATAATATTTTCTATTCACAAGGTTTGTGAAGATGACCAGTGATTATTATTATATTGCTGCTTAAAGTTTGAGTTGCTTTTGACTTTTATTATAGGCAATTTGGTGCTAAGTAGCACATTTAAAAATATATTTATATTCCCTATACCCATTATTTTTATTTATACTAAAATATCTTTATAAAATAATTAGACAAATTACAAAGTTTGGTTTTATTTAGCACTGCTTAAAATAGCAATATAATAAGAAGAAAAAGTCAGTTTGGATATACATATACACAAGAAGATTATGATCTGGTGTTAGCCAAGAATAGGTGCTAAATGTGACAAAATTCATTTATGAGCATTTATATTAAAAATGAGCATTTCTTTAAAAAATCCAATTTCTGCAATGAACCTGTACAAAAATTCTAGTAAATATTATTATGAATAAATAATCCTGGGTAAGAGCAATAATATGAATCTTGCACAGATAAAATTGGTTGCTCACTTCCTGTTTCTTGGACTTCTTTTTGAAATCTTTTTGAAGATTAGTATCTTCAGAAGGAAAGGGAATCTTTTTTTATGTTTATTTTTATTGTTGACACTGTTACAGATGTCTCCCATTCCTCTCCTGTTCTTAGCGCCTTTCCACCCTGCCCCCTTCAGCCATCACTTCATAGTTGTGCATGTCCATGGGCTATGCAAATATGCATGTGTGCTCTTTGGCTAATCTCTGAGTTCTCCAATTCCCTCCCTCTGAGATCTGTCAGGATGTTCCATGTATCCATGCCTCTGGCCCTTTTTGTTTGTTAATTTATTTTGTTCTACATGTAAATGAAATTATATACTATTTGTCTATCTCTAACTGGCTTATTTTCTCGGCATAATAATCTCCAGGTCCATCCACACTGTCCACAAAGGGTTTAAGAGATCCTTCTTTTTTATAGCAGCATAGAATCCTATGGTGCAAATGTACCACATCTTTACTTATCTGCTGATGGGCACTTGGCTGCTTTTAATCTGTGCATATATGTAATTACACACCTATGTGTTTTACTTTATACATATTTACTACATATTATATGTAAACGATTATAGATTAATCATTTTAGCTATGTGCTTATGAAAATAAAAATCGAAAATAGCGCCCAGTATAGCTCAGTTGGTTGGAATGTTGTCTGGCATCCCTCCTGTGCACTGAAAGGGTGTAGGTTCATTCCAGGTCAGGACACATATCTAGATTGTTTGTTTGACTCCTGGTTGGGGTTTCTACAAGAGGGAAGAGATTGATGCTTTTCCCTCACTTTGATGTTTTTCTCTCTCTCACTGTCCCCTTCTTCCTCCCTCTTTCTCTAGAATTAATGAAAAATAATATTTAAAACTTTAATAATTTATTTTTGTCTTGTTTTTGACAGTATGACAGATGTCTCCTATTTGTTTCATTTTTGTCCCTCCTCAACACAGCCTCCAGCCCACCACAGGCCTTTCCCATACTATTGTCTGTGTCCACAGGTTATGCATACATGTATATATGTTCTTTGGTTAATCTCTTTCTGTTCTCCCATCCCAACCTTGAGATCTGTTATTCCATTCCATGCATCCATACCTCTAGACATATTTTGTTCATTAGATTCCACATGTGAGTCAGATAAGTGATATTTATCTTTCTCTAACTGACTTATTTCTTAAAAAAATAGAAAATATAAATTATTGTTCCTATTACAGAAATATCATTTTAACTTATAAAGGTTTTCTTCAACAAATACATATCTATCAACAAGTGACTCTAAATATCAAGTGAATAAAAAATCTGAAGAACAGAATAAGCTGGTGAATCTAATAGAATCAGGGGCATAGAAAGGGAGTGGACTGACAATTCTCAGGGAGAAATGGGTGAGGGGGGGTGCAGGCAGAACTGGAGAAAAATTATACACCTATGGGTGAGGACAAAGGGAGGGGTGGGAGATGGGTGGAGGGGAGCTTTGGGGGGAAAATGAGGAACAATTGTAATAATCTGAACAATAAAGATTTATTAAATTAACAAAAAGATAACCTTTACCTGCCTTCTTGAAAAGTATAATAGTATTAAATAATATTGGTCATTGAGAACATCTGTTTTCCATACAATCTATACATACAAATATTGGACAAAATGAATCATCCTGTTTATTTAAATCCTGCATTTCCTTTGGCTTAAGTTTTCTTGGAAATCAAACTATGATTTACTTTAAAAAATTACTATTTTGCTTTTTAGTCCTCTTTCTCACATAAGGTTTTTAAGAACTAAAACTTATTTAATTGCCAACCATTGGTTAGAACTGCAAGAGCTCTGCTGTATTCACCATTATTTCACTTAATATAAGACACCATGGATGAAATGGTGCTAGTATTTTACATATCGCTATTTTTTAAAATTCTTCCAATAGCAGTTGTAACACAAAGTGAGTTAATAATTGAATTCCAATATCAGAAATATTAAATATGAGAAGATAAGCATTTTGGAATCATTGAAATATTGTGTTCTTTCTGTTCCTTAAAACAGATCTGGAGAGTAGGTATAATGATATCATTTTGTTTCATTGAAATATCTTTATAAAGTGGTAGTAATAGTAAAAATGATACTAATATTATCTAATAATTATTGAGCCGATTTTCTGTGTGTGCTGGAAACTATAGTAAAAACTTTGCAATTATTCTCACTGAAGTAAACAATGGTGTCCTGGGAGATAATTATTATTTTTATCTCCATTTTGTTGATGAGGAAATTGAGTCCAAGTGACAGCTAATAAGTGACAGTTAAAATAGGATCAGACCCAAGCTGAGCTGAATTCCCAGGTCATCCTCTCCCTATTCACATAGGCTGCTCCTTCATTAATGTGGTGAGTAACAAGAACTAATAAATATTGTACTGTTTTCAGAAGAAAATGAAATATTAGTTTTGAAGTCATAGAGATAAATGTTTACAATTACATTGATAATGTATGTTTTGAGATAGTGCCCGCTCAGATCCTAAAGAGTCCTCTGACTTCCATAGGACTGCTCTCCATGTGGCCTGTGCCTATGGCCGTTCAAGGATGGTGAGATTCCTACTAGGGAGACAATGTCTATTGGACCTCTGTGACATTGAGAAAAAAACAGCTCTGATTCAGGTATGTACACGCCAACTATGTCAACATGAGATAGGGTTGATTTAATTACTTAGAATAAAAATCAATTCACCTCATTTAATTAAAGTCATTGTTGAAACTTGTGGAATGTTTGCTTTGATTCCTAGAACTTATAATCTATTTCTGACAGGCCCTACAATACCAGAGTACGAAATGTGCAACTCTTCTGCTAGACTCTGGTGCCGATCCAAATATAATGGACAACGATGGCAACACTGCTCTGCACTATGCTGTCCTTTGTCACAATAAAGCTATAGTGGAAAAGCTGCTTTCGTGCAAGGCAAATATTGAAGTGAGAAACAAGGTATAGCTCAGTAACCTTACTTAATAAATATTTGAAATACATATTTTTAGTTTAATTACAAGCATTTTTAAAACAAATATGTTTATATTGAGAGAAGAAGGAAGAGGGAAAGAGAAACATCAATGATGAGAGAGAATCATCCATTGGCTGCCTCCTGCACATCCCCTACTAAAGACTGAGCCCACAAATTCAGCATGTGCCCTCACTTGTCATCAACCATAACTTCTAGGTTCATGGGTCTACATTCAAACACTGAGCAACACCAGCTGGGCACAAGCATTTTCTTTCTCACATACATATACTAAATGCAATAGGTCAGGCTCTGTCACCATGGAAACAACTCCAAAGCCCATTAGGGAGCTGGGGAAATGTAGTGTCCATGGAAGGGGCAAAGTTCTGTTTCCCTTCCACCCCAGAAGGAAGAACTTCCTGTTAGTGCTGGGAGTGGGAGATAGACTCAGAGCCCACTAAGGACTGAAGGGAGTGAAGTGATGCTGGGGACTGGCTGCTATGCTGGCAGGGGCTTGGGAAATGGTGCTGCTGGGGGTGGGAGGGAGAAGGAGGCCTAATACCCAGCAAGGGGAGCTGGGTGAGTGCAAGTGGGAAGAGGAAGCCCCAGTCCACAGGCAACAAAATAACAACAGGGGACCAGGATAGGAACAAAGATTCTTGGAACCCGTACTGTAAAGGTTGGAAGTGAATTTGGAGAAGGATGTTGCAGTTAATCTGTTGAAGAGGCAGTGGAGGGCATTTTAAAGGGAAGGACAGCCATTGATGGCACAGGAGTAAGAAGAAAGGGGCTCCTCTTTTTTTAATCTTCACCTAAGGATAGTTTTCCCCATTGATTTTAGAGAGAGTAGAGGAGGGAACAGATGAGAGAGAGAGAGACAGAGAGAGAAAGAGAGAAGGAGAGAAACATCTATGTGAGAGAGAAACATGGATTGGGTGCCACACCTCCCTCACCCCCAGACCTGCTCTGAGGCTGGGGATCCAACCTGCAACCCAGAGACTTGCCTTTGAATGGGAATCTTATTCTCAACTTTTCCATGTACAGGCTGACACTCCTAGTCATTGCATAACACTAGCCAGGGCAAAGGGGATACTTTTAATTTATTTTCTATATAATATGTATAAGTTCAGAGAATCTTTCATAATTTTTAATATCCAATTTGGATATATGTAATTTCCTAAATTAGAAATTGTTTTTGCTGCTTTACAGAGGGACCTCACACCACTTGCACTTGCTAAACTTGCCAACAATGAGAAAATTGTGGAATTATTAGTAAGCAGAGGTGCAAAAGACGATCAGAGGTACAATAGTTTGTTCTTTTTAAAATTTTATTTGGAGAGTACATTTATTAAAACTGGGGACAGTGAAACAGGAAGAGCTTCGAATAGAAAAAGCAGGTGTTAGTTGGAACCATCCTTAGCTGGCAGAGATTCAAATAATGCCGCTGGAGAAGACCAGACGTTCCTTGTTCCATTGTTACCAGACCTGTACTCCAAGGTGACTCTCTATCCCATGGAACATCTTTGTTTAGGGAGTGGAAGGTCCCATAAGGCCTTTCAGACTAGTAAGCACCAGCTTGACTGAGGTTCCATAATTGAGGTTGGCCCCTCAAGTGATCTCTTTGCCATAACAAGGAAACTACCTCAGGTTTTGAAATTTAAATTATGCCTCACATGGAAGCCAGTCAACAGAAAGCTCTGAATCAAAAGTAAGTTATTGGTCCTTAAAATTGCTAAGGGCCCATCCATGATGCATCAGTATCCATGGGTGACCAGTAGGATTGCATCTCCTAAACCAGTTGGGGTGAAGAGGGAGAGTAAGTATCATTCCCATAAAGATCGGCTGGCTCACAGTGCTAGCAGGTAGAGAAGGAACAGTTGTCCTGGCTTCTGTTAGCTTCCTTTCTGCTGCTGGTGATTCACTGCAGAAATACAGGGAGCACAGTGCTGTGTGACTGCAGCAAACAATGTGTTTGCACAGACACTCAGCTGCCAGTTACATAGCTTTTGAGATGCCCTGAGATAACAGACCACCATGTGAGGACAGGTGACAACCAGAATTCATAACATATTCTGAAAACTGTAACATTTGAATGTTAGGAACCATGAATAGCCCACATTGGGGTTGATTTGGGATTCCCAAATAGTTTCAACAAATAAAGTTCATAACTAGGTTTTTTCTTTGTTTTACTATCTTTCTGAGCATATCGTTTTTGCAGTAATATGTCATTTCATCCTCCTAACAACCTTCTTAAATAAGCTAGTAGGATTCTTATTTTGTAGCAGAGGACCTTGAGCCAAAGAAAAATGACTTGTTTGAGAACAAATGGCTGTGGGTTATAGAATTAGGATGTGTGAGTTCAAGAGATTTGTGATATGTCAAACTAACTCTAATTGATTCACTGAACTATACTGCTCTCAAACATGACTGTTATACCTTATTTTTTAAAATTACCTGCTTCATAAAACAGTTGTAGAACTTATAAATTTAAAGTGTATGGTATAATTAAAGTTTTAATATTAGTTCTAATATTATGTGAAATATTCTATGAATTTAGTATATTTGGAAAATATTTTTGTGTTAATATTAAGAGAGTAATATTATTTATCACCAATTTTTGTGCATAGGAAGCAACAACTAACTTGTAAATATAAAGAAGAAAGAACACCCCGAACATCTCAAAGGAGCATTTTTGGTAAGACTTCAAATAGTGAATTACTCTTGGTGCCTTACCATAGATAAAGTAAGAGTAGGTAGGTTTTGATAATGAAAGAACACTGAAAAAAATACAAAACAATGTGTAAGTTGCATATATAGTTTTTCTCAATCTCTTTCTTAACAGTACAGTGTTCAGTATTTTTAACTAAGTTAATTGTAAGAAATTTAAAATCTGGGGCAACATTATTTGAAAAGAAATTCATTTAGTTAGACCTGACCCTTAAAATCCTGAATGATACCTTTATGTAAAAAAGAAAAAGATTATAATTTAGGATGTTGTATGTTTCTACTATATTCACACAATGTCATTATTTAATTTATCTCTTTCCTACCTTTAATCCAAATGTTACATATGTACTGGAATCTCCAAAGGAAAAAAATCAAAGACAGGTATTTTGTGAAATCAGCTTCTGATTGTAATCATGTATAACATATCAACCAAAATAATAACAATTTCAGTTAATGCAATTTTGTTAGAGGTTCCTTAACCCACACAGGTTTGCTTATTCACTAGAAAAACTTATAGGACTAAGCATATAGTAGTGTTCATACCTGAGATTTGTTACCGTGAAAGACCAAAGTAAAATAAGCAAAGAGCAAAGGTTTGTGTGTGAGAAAGGGTGGAGGATACCAGGCACAAGCTTCCAAGGGTCCTCTCCCTGTGGAGTTAGCAGGAGGTTCTTGGTTACTCCAGTGTCAAAATCTGACAACACACGTGAAACAATGTCATCTACCAGTCTTGTTAGACTCAGTGCCAAGGTTTTTATGGTATGCTACTCACATGGGCATCTTCCCCATAGCCTGTTCCTCACTTCTAGATTCCCAGAAGCAAAGCAAGTGTTTAGCACAAACCCCATCGGTTGTACAAAGTATTTAGGCACAGGGGCCACTTTTCTCAGTTAGGGAAAGGTGGAAACCCTCACCAGATTCATGTTTTCAGACTCTAACTGAAGGGTAGCCATTTAAACAGGACTTTCTAAGGATAGCCATCTTAGTCCTGCTACATGAAAATTTTCTGTACAGCAGGTAGAGCCCTGACTGAATTTTTGGCATTGACTTAAAAATTTATCTTTAAAGCAAGTAATATTGTAATATAACATGACACTGGTTTCAGTTGCATCATCCATAATTGCTTGCAATGCTGGTTACTATTATTACTCTTGATGATATTTAATAGGTATTTGTACATAAATTACTAGTGCAATATCAGGCAATTTTAAACTTTCCTTTTTAGCCAATTAATGTTTCAAGATAATTTTTAGATAAAATCAGCATTATAACTTCTGATGTAACATTAGAATAAAAAGTGTCTTTTAATTACACTGATGATTCCATTTTTATTTATATTGTCCTAAATCCACATTTATAATTATAAAGGGAGATACTCAATCATATTTATCCGTTATTTTCTTGCCCTAGTATACAATTAAAATTATTGACTTTATGTATTTCCATATGTTTTATTCAATTTTGGGGATGAGACCCATATTCTGATACTTGGATCTTTATGTTTCTAATGTGACTTTTTCTTAAAATAGCATTAATATATTGATATATTGTATGTTAATAACAGATTCAGCAGATATATTTTATAAAGAAAAGTTAATAAGCCTTATTTTTAGAGCAGTTTTAGATTCGCAACAATATTGAGCAGAAAGTATAGAGAGTGCACATTACCCCTCATTCCCTACACACACAGCTCATTTTTGACATCCTGCACCTAGAGTATCATTTGTTACAATGGATAGACATGCATTGACTCATCATTACCAACCAAAGTCCATAGTTTACATGAACATTCACCCTTAAAGTCTTGTATGATACCTTTATGTAAAAAAGAAAAAGAAGATTATAAATTAGGATGTGAGAGCGATCTGGCTGCGACATCTGTCACCCCATTGATCGCCAGGGTTGATTCTGCTGATCTCGCTGGCTAGGCGGGTGTTCCCCTCCTCCCTCACCAATCCATGTGCATCCCTCCCAAAGCTGTGCACTGGGTCGAAGAGGACGATCTTCCCCCCAGAGGAGAGGACCGGTCTTCGGTCAAGGGTATATAAGTAGCTGCGCTCCCCTGCTAGAACCTCCAAACCAGCTCTCAAGGTTCACTCTTGTATATTCTGTGGGTTCTGACAAATGTACGATGGCACATATCTTAAAGAATTTTTTTGCTGCCCTAGAAGTACTCTGTGCTCTGTTTGTTCATCCTTCCCTTCTCCTTCAGCCATGGAAACCATTGACTATTTTTACTGTTTCCATAGTTTTGCCTTTTCTTGAATGTTGTGTAGTTGGCATCATACAGTAGGTATCTTTTTGTGTGTTAAAAAATAAAATAAAATTCCAAGGTAATTGGATGTATCTATGCAAGATGTTCTATGTCCTTTGTGTTTTTTTTTTTTTTGGTGGTGTTGTTCATCAGCATAGCATCTGATGACATGTGCCATTTCACTAGAAAAAGTGTGATTTCTCCTGGCCACTTAACAGGGAAGGTTGAGAAAAATGACCTCACACACTCCTGCAGAGCACTCACTGGTTGGACCATCCTGAGCTATGAGGTGGGCCCAGAGAGACGTTCACAATGAAAGGAGACACTCTCAAGTAGTTCTACTTTATACAGTTGGAATCCCAAGGTCTCTCCTACTGATTTTGCAATTGGAAATGAGGCCAGAAAAATCTGTTTCCTATGTTTGCTGTGCTCCAAAGTGTAGTGGCTAGCAACTAAACTTCCTTGTGATGTTTATTAAACTGGCTTATCTTCACTGAAAAGCAGGAGAAGCTGTATTAGGCCAAAATAAGCATACTCTCTTCCAACTGGGCTAAATGGAGGGAGTCTAGAAAACCCATATTATTTTCTCTATGATCCTTTTTTGCACTAACAATAGCATTCTCTATCAGTCTGATAAGGTTTGGGTAGGTTATGTTCATTGTACATAGCAGTCAAAGGTAGTATCATATTTTGATAGATCCCATTCCTTTTTTCCTTGCATTTGGTATATTTAAATTGAGAAAGTAAATGTTCTTAATGTATTAATAGCCTACCAATAATATGATTAATACTCACTCTAGTATAGTCTTCAGGTGTGCTTCCAAAGGAATTCTTTATAACAAAGCATTAGTCTAGTACTTTCAAAATCATGGATTTTTCTATTATTGTTTTAAAATGTATTTTACTTTTTTCTTTAATAGTGGTTGAGATTTCTGCAGAAGGCTCTTTAAACAGGTAGGATTTTATGAATTTTAAAAGTTATATGTTAAAGGAGTTCAGAGAAAATAAACTACAATTTCTAGAGTGTTCTGTTGTGGACTAGAACCTATATTATGTAATTAACCATGATACATAGTCATCTCAATAGCTCTGCAAAGTAGCTGTGCTAGTGTAGCCTACTTTTAATCAAAGAGGGAACTGGAGTTCAGGGAAGTGGATGCATTGACCCATGATTCCATAATTTGACTGTCAACCAGCTTGGCTCCCAAATCTAACATGTTGTTCCTCAAAATCTATAATAATAAAAGGGTAATGAGTTACATGCTAATTAGGGTGGACATCATCTGGACAAAGCCATAGCAGCTGTGAGGGCCTAGGGCAAACGCCACATGGGAGGGGCGAGAGGGGCATGCGAGTCCAGTGCTGCTGGTCCAGTGCCTGGCCCCTTTTGCAGAGGTGGCAAGAAGGCGATGCTGCATGCCCTTCTGCAAAGGTGGCGTAGCACAGGCCGTGGTGTGGTCTGGTCCTACTGCTGCCACTTCCACAGAGGCAGCCACAGAGGCAGCAGCACAGACCTAGTCTAGGTGCCATGCCTCGGCAGAGGCTGGATGGGATGCAACCTACTGTGCCTTAACCTCCCACATCCTCTCCACCAGCCAGCCTGGCCCCAGATCTGGAGGTGGGGCCAGGCTAAGAACCAAGGGCTGAGGGCCTGCTGCTGTGGTGGCCAGCAGTGGCAGCAGCAGCAGGGTGATGGGAACAGTGCCTTCCTCTTATGAGCATGGTCACCTCCCGCAGAGGAGGACGGACATCCCAGGAGGGCTCCTGGACTGTGAGAGGAGGCAGGCCAGGTTGAGAGACCCCTTCTCGCCCCTGCTCCCAATGCACAAATTTCATGCACTGAGTCTCTAGTATACTGTTAAGTTCCTGTGTACAAATGGCAGGAAGATACAAAAGAGAATCAGATCAACTCAAAAATTGAAATCACATTGCCTAGTAACTCTGATTTAGTGTTTTTCTAAGAGGCCCCTTTAGTCCATTTATCTTAGTGTTAAATAGGACCTTGTTCTTCTCCATAAGCCTTTTAGGGACCATCTCAGTTAGCTATGGCTACAGAGCCAAATGTTGTACCTAAGCAAGACCTAATTAAACAAGCATTGTTAGGTAAAATGGTATCTATTCTTCTTAAGATGAATTATTTATCTCTAAGTAAAACATATCTATGTATAAACCATGTTAATTAAATTCAGGGTGTATTTAGAGGATATTTCTAATTGGGATTTCTCTAGTTACTGATTTCCAAGTCTGGTTTCCTTTGAGGCTGGTTGGTTACCTTTGCCTAGTTGTGTGAAGTTTTATCTTTTTCTTCCTAGAGTGCTTTTTTCCTCTTCCATGACTTTTCTTGATTTTTTTTTACTGCCTTTTTTTTCTTTGGAGTTTCTTTCACTGAGCTGTTTTCCCCCTGCCAGCTCCAGGTTTCTCCATTTTTCTATAGACAGAATCAAAGGCATGTAGAATTTCAGAGGTTTAAGGAAGCCTGGCAATTAATTAATCAAAACAACCTTTAGTACTTCAACCGTGTTTAACATCCTGGCCAAGTGATGGATCTTCATTGAAGTCTTCCTCTACTTCAGTCTAGTGACCACAACACAGTTTCTTATCTGTTAGAGGACTTTAAATGAGCAATACCCAAGAGGGGCAAGAGGCATCCTTTTTATCCATTCATTTTAGCTTTGGAGGTAACTTACAAAGTTGAACACTTTAGCAGGCAAATGGTCAACTCTAGACAGACATATAGCATATTAACGTGGGGAGTAGACCAAATTAGCTGTTTGAATAATTAGCTGAAATTGAGGATGCCCAGGGGGGAGTGATCTCTGTGTTACATGCACAGCCCTCATGCTTGCTGGAAAAGATGAGTTCACAAATACAGTCAGGATTTTTCTTCAGCAAGCTACTGATGTCTGTTCTCAAGATAACTGTGGGTGAACTGCCAAAGAATATGCTTTTGTGAGTGGTATTAATTTGTGTTTGATTTAAAATGCTAGTTATCACTAAACTGGGGTTTTAAATGGTTTCACTGTTCCTTTTTATGTACCAGGTGAGCTTTCATAGTTTGGTTCAGGCAGTTGGGAATGGCAGTGAATTAGTGTGTCTTCAGCCAGAAACAAAGCGAAGGCTTGTCTATTTAGGAAGAGCAAATGGCCAGATTCTTTATCTCAGAACTTTTAAGACCTTTATCCTTTACATACCAAGTAGAACCTCTATGCATGGTGTTACAAATAAAGTCTTTGCTCTGATTTTTCTAACTAGTTATTTGGGGTCTTGAAGGGTTCACTTCAGCAGAAAAACCTGTATTTTCTGGAGGCTATCTATTATCCCCCACTTAAATTCTTCAGGAACATAAAGGATCCTATAAGTCTAAGGGAGGCAATCTTCTCTCACAAGTCATCTGGAGAGGTAAAAACAAAGGACATTTTAGTTTTTCTTTTTCCCCCATTGATCCTATTGCTGCACAATTGCCATTGAAACTGGTCCTATAGTCATGATTGAACTTTAGTGAACCCTTCTGATTCAGATTCTTAGGTTTTCATGTTGATTCTCTCTTGGACTTGAAAGTCACAACTTTGAGAGAATCCAAGATGGCACATAGGTAAACACTTGCACTGATGCCTCGCACAACAATTTCAAAATTACAACTAAAAGACAGAACGGACATCATCCAGAACCACAGGAAAGCTGGCTGAATGGAAATTCTACAACTGGAAAAAAAGAGAGGGGCTCACAGAGACCCAGAGGAGCTGCAAAAAGCTGAGGTACGGAGACACGCGTGAGTAGAGAGCAGGTGCTGGAGTACCTGCCTGGCTTTCTCTGGTGGGAGGAAGATGAAGACTCCCAACTGCATTGAACCCCTTATCCTACAGCACTGAACCCCAGGTCCAGCCAAAACTCATATGGGGGGAGTTTGGACTGTGAAAAGGGAGAAGTGCACGAAAATTTAGGGAAGCCGCGAAATGGCAGAAGTCTGGTGGCATGCCCAGCACTGCGTGCAGAAGACCAACTGCTGATTGTGCCACTGGCTTTCACTAGTGGGTGGGAGACAGAGCCTCCCAACTGCACCACTTCTAACTCCACTAAACCCCAGTTTTGTGTGAAACCTTGGGGACTCAGACTCATATGGTTCCAGAGTGCAGAGGAGCTGGAAAGGCAGCGTCTAGAGGCACTGTGCATGTGCATAGGGACTGCTCCAGTGATTACCCAGAGTCACGTGAGACCCAGGGGTCGTGGAGGGTTGAGCCAACAGGAAGGCAAGGCGGTCTATTAAGCCCTGAGACTCCACCCATCCCAAGCTCAATAGAGAGGCTTTTGCAGTTTTGCAAGTCTTATATCATAAGGCTGAATCCAACACAGAAGTTCTCCTGGCATAGTGAAAATGCGGAGACAAAGGAAGAGATCACAAACAAAAGAAATGGAGGAAAACAAACGACTGGATATAGAGTTCAAAACCACAGTTATAAGGTTTTTCAAGAATATCCTAGAAAAGATGGATAAATTTAGCGAGACCCAAGAGGAGATGAAAAAGGACCAACTAGAGATGAAAAAGGACCAACTAGAAATTAAACATACACTGACTGAAATAAAAAATATTATACAGAGACCTAACAGCAGACTAGAGGAAGGCAAGAATCAAGTAAAAAATTTGAAATAGAAAGAATCAGAAAACACTCAACTGGAAAAGCAAGAAGAAAAGAGAGTCCAAAAATGTGAACATAATGTAAGGAGCCTCTGGGTCAGCTTCAAGCATACCAACATCAGAATTGTGGGGGTGCCAGAAGAAGAGAGAGAGCAAGATATTGAAAACCTATTTGAAGAAATAATGACTGAAAACTTCCCACATCTGGTAAAAGAAATAGACTTACAAGTCCAGGAAGCACACAGAACCCCATATAAAAAAGGGAATCCAAAGAGGACCACACCAAGACACATCATCATTAAAATACCAA
This sequence comes from Lasiurus cinereus, assembly GCA_011751065.1. Lineage (NCBI taxonomy): Eukaryota > Metazoa > Chordata > Mammalia > Chiroptera > Vespertilionidae > Lasiurus > Lasiurus cinereus. The sequence continues at coordinate 29,878,763 of JAAGEH010002534.1, forward strand.
GAGCAAAAGACAAAGAGAGAATATTAAAAGCAGCAAGAGGAAAACAGTTAATTACCTACAAGGGAGCACCCACACGATTGTCAGCTGATTTCTCAACAGAAACTATGCAGGCCAGACGGGAGTGGCAAGAAATATTCAACGTGATGAATATCAAGAACCTACAACCAAGAATACTCTATCCAGCAAAACTATTATTCAGAATTGAAGATCAGATAAAGAGATTCACAGATAAGAAAAAGCTAAAGGAGTTCAACTTCAAACCAGTATTATATGAAATGCTGAAAGGTACTCTTTAAGAAGAGGAAGAAGAAAAAGGTAAAAGACAAAAAATTATGAACAACAAGTACATATCTATCAACAAGTGAATCTAAAAATTAAGTGAATTAAAATTTTGATCAACAGAATAAACTGGTGAATATAATAGAATCAGGAGAACAGAAAGGGAGTGGACTGATAATTCTCAGGAGGAATGGGGTGAGGGGGTGCAGGGAGAGACTGGACAAAAATCATACACCTATGGATGAGGTCAATGTCAGGGAGATAAGGGTAGAAGGAGGGGTGGGAGCCAGGTGGAGGGGAGCTATGGAGGGGAAAAAAGAGAAACAAATGTAATAGTCTGAATAATAAAGATTTATTTTAAAAACAAACAAAAAAGAGCTGTGCAAATGGGTTTTACAGATAAAATCTATCTGAAAAATAGTTTTTTAGAAGCTAAATGATTTATTAGATGTCTCACAGAAAGATAATACTAACCCTTTTTCACAATTCATATAAGATAAATAAAATGATTGTATAAAACAATAGTAAGTGATCACTAGATTTGATTCTGCTTCCATCAAACACCCCAAACTACAATAGTGCTTGCATACTGTAAGCACCTAATAAGTATTGCTTTTTGTTTTATCAAGTGTACATATTTTAATAATAAAAATAAAGTTTTGTTGCAAGGGAAGGAAGAAAAAAAAGTCACAACTTTTATTAGTTTACATACATATGCTGTTATGCTCAGCATTTGTGTCCCCTCCTCCTCTCCCCCTCCACACACACCCTGGAAAGTCTTTGTGGAGCTCATTCCTTATCCCATAGTTTTGTGGTCTAATTACCCTTGGAGCTTTTGTTTGTATTTTTCTGCTGGCAGGTATTACTTGGAACTATTCTAAGCTGTCAGAGAGGTTCAAATAAAGCTTTAGGAAAAGACCAGACTTTCCTTTCTCCTTTGTTACCAGATCTGTTCATTTAAACCTGTAGAGCATCTTTGTTTGGGTAGTGGAAGGTACCAGGTCACTTGTCCCACAGTGGTAGACAACAACTTGTCTGAGATTCCATAATTGGCATTGGCCCCTCAAGGGATCTCTTTGCCATAACAATGAAACATTCCTAAATGAGTTGAATTTACCTCAGGTTTCAAAATATTTTAACTTATGCCTCACATGGAAGGTAGAAAGCTCTGATTCAAAAATAGGTTATTGGTCCTTACAATGCTAAGGCCTCATCCCTGACTCATCAATGTCCATGTGTGACCACTAGGATTCTATCTCCCAAGCCAATGGGGCTGGACAAGGAGATTAAGCATCATTTACATAAAGATCTGCTTGTTGTCAAAACCGGTCTAGCTCAGTGGATAGAGCGTCAGCTTGCGGACTGAAAGGTCCCAGGTTTGATTCCGGTCAGGAGCATGTATGTACCTTGGTTGCAGGCACATCCCCAGTAGGAGGTGTGCAGCTGATCGATGTTTCTAACTCTCTATTCTCCCTTCCTCTCTGTAAAAAATCAATAAAATATATATTTTTTAAAATCTGCTTGTTGACAGTGTGAGTAGGTAGAGAAGGAAGAGTACTAGTCTAGGCCAGGTCCTGGCTTCTATAAGTTTTCTTCCTGCTTTTGGTAGGTTTCCTGCAAAAACAAGGGAGCATTGTGTTATCTGACTTCCTGAGGAAATATTTTGTACATACATTTAGTTGCAAAGTATATATTAATTGAGATACCCTGAATTACAAACCACAAAGAACGAACAGGTATAACCCAATGTAATAACATTTCCTGAAAACGGCAACATTTGAATGTTAGGAATTATGAAAATCCCATATTGGGATTTGTTTGGGATTCCAAATGATTTCAATAAATATAATTCATGAACAAATTTCTTTCTTTTCTTACTGCTCCTCTGAGCATTTCTTTTTCTGTATTATTTCACTTAATCCTCCTAACAACCTTCTAAAACAAGGCAGTAAAGTTCTTATTTTGTAGAGGAAGGCCTTGAGCCAAAGAAAGTGACTTGCTTGAGAGCAAATAGCTGTTGTTTATTGAATTGGGATGTCTGAGTTCAAGACATTTGCCATTATGTCAAGCTAACTCTAATTCACTGAACTATACTTCCCTCAAACATGACTATTTCACATTCTTTTTAAAAAACCATTTTATGCTTCATAAAGTTTGTAGAACTTACAAATTTAAAGCATTTGGTATAATTAAAATTTTAATATTAGCTCTGATATTACCTGAAGTATTATTAGAATTTACTATACTTGGAGAATATTTTTATATTCATATTACTTATCATAATTTTTTTTTGTACACAGTAAGCAACAACTAACTTCCAAATATAAAGAAGGGAAGAAACCTCCCAAATCTGAAAGTAGCAATCTCGGTAAGACTTCTGATAGTGAATTACTCTTGATGCATCTACTGTCAATGAAGTAAGTGAAAGGAAGTTTTGGTAATGAAAGAGTAGTGAAAAATTACCAACAATGTATAAGTTGCATGTATTTTTTCTTAATCTCTTTCTTAATAGAATAGTATTCAGTATGATTAAAAATGTTAATCATAGGTAATTTGAAATCTGGGGCAATATTATTTGAAAAGAAATTCATTTATTTAGTTCTGATACTTCATATGATATCTTTATATAAAAAATGAAAAAAAAGATGTTAATTTAGGATGTTGTATGTTTCTATTATATTCACATGGTAACAAATTGGACTTGTTCTAAAAATAGATCTTAATTTTTATGCCTAATGGATTACACTTAGTAAATGAATACTTGGTATTACATAGTGATTTGTCTCACTAAAAAAGTAACTAAAAACTAGGAACTCAACAATACCTTCCTGGTACACAAACAAATGGCAAACCATAAGAGCTACAATACTTTGCCAGTGTGCAACAGTCTCAAGGAGATTGTCTCTTAAAGATTTCTACCCATAGTCCTGAAGTCAGGAAGGCAAGGCCTGCTGAGAAGCACAGTTTGACATATTATACCAACAAGTTTTCACTATTATCAACTTCATTGCTCAGAAGTCAAAACACAATGAGATATGTTGACTTCATTAGTTGGATAATTGTCAGGACTCTGTAATTTCTTTAGAACACGATGCTCTGTTGTCATTGGCCAGAAGGCAATCATAATAATATTCAAAGAGCCCAACTTGGTACTTGGAAAATGATAATAAAAGTACAAAGGTGTTTCACAATAATAAAATGCCAGTGTGCTACCCAGATGTGGCACCTAGTTTGTTGTGCAATTGGAACTGTATGAGTACATCTTGAACTTAGTTGACCTTTATCAGAGGACTGTGTAGGTTGGTTTGCAAGTTATAGGAAATACAACGATGAAATAGCACTTTGACCTTGAAGATGTGCAGTAACATGAGAGATCTGTCCCTGGTTTGTTCCTGTGGGTTTTTAAAAAAGAATTTTCAAAGAAAATGTAAAAAATAAGTCATTCATTTGTTGACTTAATGGTCTGCTATTTAACTCTGAAGTGTCTTTTAGGTGCTAAGTGTTATTCTGATGTTGCAGAATGGGAACATTTTACCAACACAGTCCTTGACCTCTAAAAGCTTGTTAGTATCATTGTCATTTCTATTATTTACTAACTTTATTCAGTGCTACTGGGTGCCAGAGTGCACTAGGAACTTATAATTATCCTTGTTTATTCTTTTGTAGTGGCATGTAGGATGTGCCAGCCTCTTTAAGTCCATGATAAGAATTAGTGTTTTAAATATGTGGGTGAGGGCTTGGCCAGGTGGTTCAGTTGCTTAAAGTGTTGTCCCTGATATGCCAAGGTTGTGGTTTCACTGCCCCGTCAGGGCACACATGAGAATCACACAATGATTGCATAAGTAAGTGGAGACAATATTCCCTCTCTCTCCCTGTCTATACTCATCTTTCTAATGAATTCTTTTAAAACTTTCAAAAAAATAAATAAAATGGTAGGTGTGTTTTCTTTCTTTATTGCTTAAGGTATTACATATATATTCTTATTCCCCATACCTTTCCCACCAGCCCCCCACTCATGCCCTGACCCCCTAGTGTCTGTGTCCATTGGTTAGGCTTATATGCATACATACAAATCCTTTGGTTGATCTCTTCCCTTTGCCCCCACCGTTCCCTACCTTCCCTCTGAGGTTTGATGGTCTGATCAATGCTTCTCTGCCTCTGGATCTGTTTTTGTTTGTCAGTTTATGTTGATCATGATATTCCACAAACAAGTGAGATCATGTAATATTTATCTTTTCTAACTGGCTTATTTCACTTTGCATAATAGTCTCCAATTCCACCCATGCTGTGGCAAATGGTAAGAATTCTTGCTTTTTTTTACAGCAACGTAGTATTCCCTTATGTAGATGTACCACAGTTTTTTAATCCACTCATCTGCTGATGGGCACTTAGGCTGTTTCCAAATATTAGCTCTGGTAAATCGTGCTGCTATGAACATAGGGGTGCATATATCCTTTCTGATTGGTGTTCCTAGTTTCTTGGAATATATTCCTAGAAAGGGAATCACTGGATAAAAAAGGGAGTTCCATTTTTAGTTTTTGAGGAAACTCCATACTGTTCTCCACAGTGGCTATACCGGTCTGCATTGCTGGGTGTGTTTTAAAGTTAGCATGCAGATCACAAATAAGTTTGCCAGGTAAAGAGGCAGATGGTGATGTTTGGCAGGAGGCATATTTATAGAGATTACATGTTTGACAGCAGGAATAGCAGAGCAAGGGCTAAGGTATACACATGAGCTTTGAGGATTTTATGAGCAGTACTCTTTTGATGGGGTCCAGTGTGGGTTATGGGATGGTAGGGAATGAGTTAAATATATAGATAAGGCAGGCTTATGAAAGTCTTTAGTATCACTCAATCTTTTTTCTTTTATACTTTTTTTTGTTAAAATATAGTTGGCATACAATATCACATCCAGGTATACAACAGAATAATGTGACATTTACATTTCTGACAATATGTTAACAATGATAAGCCTAGTAACCATCTTACTGTGCAAAGTTATTGCAACTTTGACATGTTCTTTGGGCACTGGATCCCTGTGGCTTATATATTTTATAACTGGAAGGTTGCACTTCTTCCATCTCATCAAAATCCTCAACTCAGTACCCTCTGGCAACCATCAGTTTATTCTCTGTAGTTACAGGTTCTGTTTCTGGTGTTTTAGATTGCACATGTGAGTGAGATAATATGGTATTTGACTTTCTCTATCTGATTTAACTTAGCATAACACCTTCTTGGTTTATCAATGTTGCCATAAATGGCAAGACTCCATTTTTACTTATGTGTGATTAATATTTCTTTCTGTATATATACATATGCATGCTACATCTTCTTTATTCATTTATATATGGCAAGAAACATAGGTTGCTTCCATATCCTGTCTATTGTAAATAAATGCTGCAGTGAACATTGGGGTGCACATATCTTTTCAAATTCATTTTTATGTTTCTATACAATAAACACCCAGATGTGGAATGGTAGTTCAATTTCCAATTTTTTTGAGATAGCTCCATGCTAATTTCCACCATGAACAGTGCAAGAGGCTTTCTCTTTTCTTCATATCCTTGCCAACACTAGTTTTCCATTTATATTTTGGTGACATCCATTCTGAGAAGAGTGAGCTGGTACTTCATCATGGCTTTCATTTATGTATTCCTGATTAGTGATGTTGAGCTATGTGTTCCCTGTAATTTTTTACAGGAAATATGATTTTATTTATGTTTAGAGAGAGAGGAAGGGGAAGGGAGAGTAAGATAGAAACATCAGTGAGAGAGAAACATCATATCAATAGGCTTCTTCCTGCTGTCCCTCCTGGGGTCCAACTTGCAACCCGGGCCTGTGCCCTGACCGGGAATTGAACCAGTGACCTCCTGGTGCAGGGGACAACTCTCAATCTATGGAGCCACACTGGCCTTGCTCATACGTTTGTTTTAAATATAGAGAAAACAGACAGACCTTCATTTGACTTCCCCTAAAGTTTTATAGGCCTGAGTTACATCACATACCCCTTATTGGTTATTGGTAAACTAGGTACTGTGATGAGCTTAATATAATTATTTATCTTTTTGGAGCTGGGGAGATACCACCGTCTTTGTATATCAGGACAATAAATGTTCAAATAGAGATGTGGTTCTCCAGCAAGAATGAAGACTGAGGTAGGGAGCAAGCAATACTTAGTGCAGGGATGCATTGGAGTTTTGAGAAGAAAAGTAAAAAACTTACATTTGATTAGGGCCCTCTGGTTGTGATATGAAGCAGTGATAGCAAACTTTTCCTTGTAAAGGGCCTGATTTTAGTCCATGTCATCTGCCTTATCTACTCAAGTCTGCCATTGTAGAGTGAGGGCAGTCCTAGAGAATCTGCAAGTAAATAGTCACAGCTGTCTTCCACTGAGACTTTGTTTGCAAAACCAGTTGGAAGCCTGTATTTGGCCTGTGATCCCTATTTTGCTGACCCATCGTGTAGAGGATAGGTAGAAGGAAAGACATTGGGAGATGAAAAAAATACTCTTGTCTCCTTGGACTAGCATCAGTCCATTATGAAGTTTGCACCCGTGCATGCTGAAATGAGTCAGGAAGCTCAAAATGTGGGAATTTTTCTAGGTCTATGTCTGTTTTGTTTTGTTTTGTTTTGCTTTCAAAATCATAATTTAAGAAGGAACAATAATAGTTGTTTATATCTTCTCTCATGTGATAGCCACCTGTTAAGAGCCCATGTTTAACTAGGACAGTTGACAGTAACAAAATAAAAGCAGAGGGAGTAGAGCTATCTAGCTCATATGATTTTTTTTTATGATTGCAAGTAAAAAGTTATCTGGGAAAGAGAAATCTAAGGTTACTCATAGGTTTGCAGGCAGTGCACTGGCATTTAGATTGCATATGAAGACTAGGACTTTGTAACATGAGCAGGAAAGAGCAACAGTTCAAGAAAAAGGCCAGTATTTTTTCATACATGTTGAGGTTATTTTTAAAAATCTATTTTTATTGATTTCAGAGAAAGGGAGAAGGAGACAGATAGAAACCTCAATGATAACAGGAAATCATGGGTTGGCTGCCTACTGTATGCCTTCTACTGGGGATTGAGCCTGCACCTCAGGCATGTGCCGACAGGGAATCCAATCTTGACCTTCTGGTTCACAGGTCAGCACTCAATCTCTGAGCCATGCTATCTGGGCCATACATGTTGAATTTGATAGAATATGCATGGATATCTCCATTTTGGGTACAATTTTTTTTTAACTTTTTGACTTATCATGTCAAGAACTGCCTTTAATAGGTGAGTTATGATTTTAATTTAATAAAAAGTAAAAACAAAAACAAAAACAAACCATTAGGAACAAATAAAAAGAACTTTATAATCACTAGAACACTATTTTAGCATATGTGATCAATTTTGGTTTTCTACAGTTATTGTAAATGGAATTCAGTCTTGTTATTTGGAGGAATTGTCAGTGAGATGTTTTCATTTTCTTCATTGGAAAGTTGATGCGATAGAACCCGTTGTGAATCATTAGGATTCATATTTTCTATTCTGAATCAATAAGATTGTTGCTTGTTTCATATTATTTTCTGACATCATCGTTTCATTTATCCCTTCTTTGCCTTTATTCCAATAGCTACAGATCTACAGGAATCTCCAAAGTCAGCAAAAACCAAAACAAAATCAAAAACAGGTATTTTGTGAAATCAGCTTCTAATTGTAATCATATATAACATATCAACCCAAATAATAACAATTTCACACAAGCCAATTTTGTTAGAGGTTCCTTAACCCACACCTAAGTTTGCTTACTTACTAGAAAACTTTAGAGGACTCAGCATATAGTTGTGGTCTTACATGAGATTTATTACTGTGAAAGACCAAAGTAAAATCAGCAAAGAGCAAAGGTTTGTGTGTGAGAAAGGGTGGAGGACACCAGGCACAAGCTTCCAAAAGTCCTCTCCCTGTGGAGTTAACAGGAGGTGCTTAGTTACTCCAGTGTCAAATTCTGACAATACACATGAAACAATGTCATCTACGAGTCTTGTTAGACTCAGTGCCAAGGTTTTTATGGTATGCTACTCACATGGGCATCTTCCCCATAGCCTGTACCTCACTTCTAGATTCCCAGAAGAAAAGCAAGTGTTTAGCACAAACCCCATCGGTTGTACAAAGTATTTAGGCATAGAGGCCACTTTTCTCAGGGAAAGGTGGAAACCCTCACCAGATTCATGTTTTCAGACTCTAACTGAAGGGTAGTCATTTAAACAGGACTTTCTAAGGATAGCCATCTTAGTCCTGCTGCATGAAAATTTTCTGCACAGCAGGTAGAGCCCTGACTGAATTTTTGGCATTGACTTAAAAATTTATCTTTAAAGCAAGTAATATTGTAATATAATATGACACTGGCTTCAGTTGCATCATCCATAATTGCTTGCAATGCTGGTTACTATTATTACTCTTGATGATACTTAATAGGTACTTGTACATAAATTACTAGTGCAATATCAGGCAATTTTAAACTTTCCTTTTTAGCCAATTAATGTTTCAAGATAATTTTTAGATAAAATCTGCATGATAATTTCTGATTTAACATTAGAATAAAAAATGTCTTTTAATTACATGGATGATTCAGTTTATATTGCACTGAATCCCCACTTATTGTTATAAAACAAGATATTCAACCATATTTGTTTGTTATTGTCTTGTTCAAGTATACAGTTAAAATTACTGGCTTTATTTATGTCTTTCCATATGCTTCACTTTATTGTGGAGATGATGTCCATATTCTTTTTATTTTAAAATCTTTATTGTGGAAAGTATTACATATGTCTCCTTTCCTCCCCATTGACCTCTCCCTGCCTGCTTCTGCCCTCATCACATTCCCTCACCATCCTATTGTCAGTGTTCATTGGTTATGTTTATATGCACGCATACAAGTTCTCTGGTTCATCTCTTAGGTCTCCCCTTCACCCTCCCATGTATCTTCCATGTATCATATGCAATCTTTTTCCCTCGGTAGTTTGAAGGTCTATTCAATGCTTCTATGTCTCTTAATACCCATAGTCTGATACTTTGATCTTTATATTCATTTCTAAGGTGACTATGTCTTGAAAATAGCATTACTATGTTGATAAATGTTAATAACAGTTCAACAAATACCTACTTTTCAAGAAAAATTTTTAATTCTTAGTTTTTAGATGAGTTTTAGGATCACAGCAATAGAGTACAGAGAGTTCCCATAAACTCCACATTCCCTACACAAACAGCCTCGCTCATTTTTACATCCTGCAATAGAGGTATATCAATGAAAGTCCATAGTTTACATTAAGGATCATCCTTTTTTTGTTTTCTTTTTTTTATTGTTTAAAGTATTACAAATAGTAGTACATATGTCTCCTTTTTTTTTTCCTCCCTATTGACCTCCACCCAGTCTTCCCTACTCCCCAATACATGCCTGAACCTTCCCCCATCCCTCCACCCCTGTGTCTTGTATCCATTGGTGATGCTTATATACAGGCATACAAGTCCTTTGGTTGATCTCTTACAGCACCTCCAATCTCCCCTGCCTTCCCACTGTAGTATGACAGTCTGTCAATCTGTTCTTTGCTTCTTTGCCTCTGTATCTGTTCCCCGCCCTCCCCCCTCTCCCCTGCCACCACTCCCTGATTCTTTTCTTTAAAAACACCTTGCCTCTGCAGGCTAGAAATAAACCTATAAGAACAAAAAATGTTTGAGTCCCAATTTAAATGTCCAACCATTACAAGTCCCAGTTTCAATGTCAAACAGTTCCTTATGTGTACATGTCAGCAATGGTATCTGGATGGTGGACAAATGGTGGCAATGCAGGTCCGACCCTCTCTGGTGTGGTCCTAGGCATCCTGTAGTGACACATAGCTGCAGACTGCTAGCATGGCAAGGCGTCATCAGTGTCTTACATCTCTCGACTGTTTCTTCTCTTGCCTTCGTGGTTGGAGCAGACCTGTCAGTTCCTCTCTGTTGCAGAAGTCCACTTGGTCCTGGAGTTGTTTTCTGAAAGTATATAAACATATTCTTGACCAAAAGTTAATAAAGGAATCTTTTCTATAAAATTGACTTGGGATCCTTTTTATTTTGCCCACCCAATTTTCCTTTGGCTTATTTTGACACCATGTGTATTTTTCATGGGTGTCTTGCTGTTAGCATTACAAGTGGAAATTAATTTTCTAAAGTAAAAATTTTCTAGATATAATTTATTTACTGGATATTTTTCCATATATGATATTATCATATTATCCACCCTATTCTTGATTAATGGTAACTTTTGTAAATTTTTAAATGCAGTCTTGATAACTTTAAACTTTAATAGGTCAATTTTGTGGTATATTCCATGGGTTTTGACAAATGTATGATGACACATATCCCTTATTATGCAATCATATACAATCTTTTCACACCCTTAAAAAATTCTCTATGCTGTGCTTATTCATCCATCCCTCTCCCTAATCACTGGTACCAGTGATAGTTTTGCCTTTTCCTGATTATTGTATAGTTGCCATCATACTGTAGGTATCTATTGAGTGTTTAAAAAATTAAAATTTCAAGGTAAAAAGATGTATTTATCCAAGATGTTCTTTGTCCTTTGTGGTTTGCTGTTGTTGTTTATCAGCTTAGGCTCTGATGACATGTGCCATATACACTCAAGAAGAATGATTTCTCCAGGCATGTGCGATATATCTAATAGGGAAGGTTGAGAAAAATGACCTCACACACTCCTGCAGAGCACTCACTGGTAGGACCATCCTGAGCTATGAGGTGGACCCTGAGGGATGTTCACAATGAAAGGAGACACTCTCAAGTAGTTATACTTTATACAGTTGGAATCCCAAGGATTCCCCTATTTATTTTGCAATTGGAAATGGGGCAGAAAGAATTTAGTTCCTATGTTTTGCTGTGCTGCAAAATGTAGGGCCTATCACCCAAGCTTCAATGTGATGCATTGTTTCATCCAAAACTGTCTAGGCTTCACTGAAGAGCTGGAGAAGCTGTACATGTTAGGACAAAATAAGTGTACTCTCTTCCAACCGCTCTAAATGGAAAGAGTCCAGAAAACTCATGCTATTTATTTTTGACATTGTTACCCTATGATACTTTTTGCACTAACAATACCATTTTCTGTCTGTCTGATGGGGTTTGGTTAGGATTATATTCATGGTAAATAGCAGTTTAAAGGTAAGTATCAAATTTTGATAGATCCCATTTTTTTCTCCCCTTACATTTGTTGTATTTAAAAAGAGAAGGTAAATGTTCTTAATGTATTAATGGCCTAGCAATACTATGCTTAATACTCATTTTAGTATAATCTTTAGGTGTGGTCCCAAAGAAATACTTTTCAACAAAACATTAGCCAGGTACTTTTTAATTCTTGCATTTTTTATTATTGTCTTAAAATGTATTTTATATTTTTCTTTAATAGTGGATGAGATCTCTGCAGAAGGCTCTTTAAACAGGTAAAATTTTATGGATTTTTAAAAATTTTTGTTAACTGACACAATGCTCAGAAAAGAAACTACCATTTCTAGAGTGTTCTACTATTGTCTAAACTATATTTCATGTAATGAAACTGTGTAATATAGTCATCATAATAGCTCAGCAAAGTAGGTATGCTAGTCAGCCTACTTTTTATTAATGAGGCAATTGTGGTTCATGGAGGTGGATGCATTGACCCATGATTCCATAGTTAGCAAGTTGCTGACCCATCATTTGACTATCAACTAGGTTCGCTCCCAAATGTACTCTCTTCTCCCTCAACATCCCATCTAATAAAAGAGTAATATGCAAATTGACCATTACTCCAACACACAAGATGGCTGCCACAAGATGGCCAGCAGGGCAGGGTAGTTGGGAAGGACCCAGCCTGGAAGAGAGGGCAGTTGGGGGCAATCAAGACTGCAGGGGCTGGCAGTTAGGGGTGACCAGGCCAGCTGAGGGGGAAAGTTGGTGGCGACTTAGCCTTTAGGAAAGGCAGTTGGGGGGTACCCAGGTCTGCAGAGGTTAGCAGTTGAGGTGTACCAGGCCTGCGGGGGAGGGCAGTTAATGGTGACCAGACCTGCAGGGGAGGGGCAGTAGGGTCAAACTGGCTGGCAGGGGAGAAGTTAGGCATCAATCAGGCTGGCAGGGGAATGGTTAGGAGTGATCAGGCTGGCAAGCAGAAGCAGTTAGGAGCAATCAGGAAGGCAGACAGGCAAGCAGTTGGGAACCTGCAGTCCTGGATTGTGAGAGGGAATTCCGACTGCCCATTTAGGCCCGATCCTACCTACTGGGATCAGGCCCAAATGGGCAGTTGGATATTCCTCAAGGGGTCCCAGATTGGAGAGGGTGCAGGCTGAGCTGAGGGACAGCCCCCACCCCCACTCCCTGTGCATGAATTTCATGCATCAGGTCTCGAGTACACTGATAAGTACCTGTGTACCACTGGAATGGAGATAGGTATGAGAATCAGATCAACTCAGTGAAATATGATTGTGTGTTACCTCTGATATAGAGTTTTTCTGAGAGACGAGATTAGTCCAAGCATTTAACTTATTATCCTTGGCAATTTCAGTGGTAAATAGAACATTGTTCTTTTCAACAGACCTTTAAGGGCTCATTTCATTTAGCTATGGCCATAGAATCAAAGGTTTTACCTATACAAAGTCTAACCAGGCAAACATTTTTAGGTAAAACTGTATCTATTATTCTTGAGATGAATTATTTATCTGAAGGTAAAGAATATATATGTATAGACCATGTTATGTTAATTAAATTCAGCATGTATTTAGAGGATATGTCTAACTGATTTATTTATTTACTTCCCAGTCTGGTTTCTTTTCAGGCTAGTACCTTTGCCTAGTTGTGTGAATTTTTTTCTTTTTTCCTAGTCCTTTTCTTCTTTTTCCATTTCTTTTATTGATTTTACTTCTTCTCTTGTGTTGTTTTTGTTGGTGGTGGTGGCGGTGGTGTTTCTTTCATTGTGTTATTTTTTTTCTACTTCTGCAAGTTCCAGGGTGCTCCATTTATCTATATTCTATATCAAAGGCATGTAGAATTTCAAGAGTTGAAAGAAGCCCAGCAATCTATAATAATAAAAGCATAATATGCTAATTAGACTGAACAGACAAACAACTTCCTGGACATCATTCTGGATGTCCTTCTGGATGAAGCCCATGGTGGCTGGGGCTGAGGCAATGGCAGTTAGGGACAATCAGCAGGCAGTCTGTTTAGGGGCAATCAGGCAGGCATGCAGAGTAATTAAGGATGATCAGACAGCAGGCAGATTAGCGGTTAGGAGCCAGCAGTCATAGAATGCAAGAGGGTGAAGGGGCAACCTTCCTCTGTGTACGAATTTCGTGCACTGGGCCTTTAATTAATAAAAACACCCTGTAATATGTCAGCATGTGTTTAACATCCTGGCCCATTAAATCTTTCCCTATTTCAGACTAGTGCCCTCAGCATAGATTTTTATCTGTTAGAATTTACATTAGCAATAAGCAAGTGGGGAAAGAGGCATCCATTTTGTCCCTTCATTTTAGCCTTTGAGGTAACCCACAAAGATGAACACTTCAGCATGTAGATGGACAACTCTAGATAGACAATTAGGACATTAACATGGGGAATATACCAAATTAGCTGTTGAAATAATTAACTGTATTGAAGATGCTGAGGGGAAGTGATCTGTGTGTTATATGCACAGCCTTCATGCTTGCTAGAAATCATGAGTCCACAAAGACAATCAGGTTTCTTCTTCAGCAAAGTACTGATGTCTTTTCTCAAGATAACTGTGGATGGACTGTCAAAGAATATGCTTTAGTGAGTGATGCTAATTTGTGTTTGTTTTAAAAGTGGTTATGACTAACCTGAGGTTTAAAACAGTTTCACTGTTCCTTTTAATGTACCAGGTGAGCTTTCATAGTTTATTTCAGGCAGTTTGAGAATAGCAGTGGGTTAGTGTCATCTTCAGCCAGAAACCAATTAAAGACTTGACTAGTTAGGAAGAGCAATGGGCCAGATGCTTTACCTCAGAATTTTTAAGATCTATATCCATTTCATTCCAAGTAGAACCTCTATGCATGTGATTACAAATAAAGTCTCATCTCTGATTTTTCTAATTCGTTATGTGGGATCTAGTAGTTTCCTTTAGTAGAAAAATCTGTGTTTTCTGGAGGTTATCACCTATACTCTTCCCCTTGAATTCTTCAGGAATTTAAAGAATTCCCTAAGTCTAAGGGAGATAATTTCTTTCACAAGTCAGATGCAGAGGTAAGAAGAGGACATTCTAATCTTTCTGTAATTTTCTTCATCTCATTGCTACAGACTTGTCACTGAAACTGGTCCTATACTTATGATTGATCTTTGCTCTTGGGTTGGCCTGGCTGATCCAGATTCCTGAGTCTTCATGTTGATTCTCTCTTGGATTTGAGGGTCAAAGCTTTTTATTAGTTTACATACATATGCTGTTATGCCCAGCCACTATTCCAATTACCACCATCTTATATTTGTAACTGAGTCTCCGAGCTTTAGCACTCAATGTCTCCCCAGTACACACACACACACACACACACACACACACACACACACACACACACACACACTGGAAAATCCACATGGTGCTTACTTCTTTGCTGAGACCTCTGTGGACTATTTATATTTGAGCTTCTTGTTTGTACTTTTCTGCTTGCTTGTGTTTGTTGGACCCATTCTGAGCTGTCAGAAAGCTTCAAATACAGCTTCAGAAAAAGACCAGACATTCCTTTCGCCTTTGTTACCAGTTCTGTACCCCAGGTTCATTTTAAACCTAGAGGGCATCTTTGTTCAGATAGTGGAAGGTCCCATGTCGCGATTCCCAGAGTAGTGGGCACCAACCTGCCTGAGATTCCATGACTGAGGCTGGCCCCTCAAGTGATCTCTTTCCCAAGTGAATTGAATTTACCGCAGGTTTCAAAATATTTTAAAATATGCCTCACATGGAAGGCAGAAAGCTCTGATTCAAAAATAGATTATTATTCAATACAATTCCAAAGGCCTTATCCATTACTTATCAGTATCCAAGTATGACATGTAGGATTCTATCTTCCAAGCCAATGGGGGTTGACAGGGAGATTAAACATAATTCTCATAAAGATCTACTGGTTCACAGTGTGAATAGGTAGAGAAGGAGTAGTGGTAGTGACCGACCAGGTCCTGACTCTGATTAGGTTTCTTTGTGCCATTGGTATGATTCCCTGAAAAATTAAGGGAGCATTGTGTTATCAGACTTCATGAGGAAATACGTTTTTACATAAATTTGGTTGAGAGTTATATAATAAATACCCTGAATTACAAAACACAAGGAAAAAACAAGTAATAACCCAATATAATAATATTTTGAGAAAACTTTAACATTTTAATGTCAAGGACTATGAAAAAATCCACATTGGGATTTATTTGGGATTCCAAAATAGTTTCAGCAAATAAAGTTCATATTTCTCTGAGCATTTTTTTTCTGTGTTATCTCATTTAATCCTGCTAACAACATTCTAAAATAAGGCACTAAGTTTTTTAATTTGTAGCAGAGGACCTTGAGCCAAAGAAAGTCACTCGCTTGAGAATAAATAGCTGTTGGTTATAGAACTAGGATGTCTGAGTTCAAGACACTGACCATTATATGAAGCTGCCTCTATTTAAAATAATTAACTGAACTGTACTGTACTCAAATCATGACTATTTACGTTCTTTTTAAAAAAATTTCATGGTTTTTAAAAATGTTAGAGAACTTACACATTTGAAGTGTATGGTCTAATTAAAGTTTTAATATTAGCTCTGATATTATCTGAAATACCCTAAGAATTTAGAAAATATTTTGATATTCATATTAAGGCAGTAATATTATTTATCTCCATTTATTGCACACAGCAAGCAACAACTAACTTCTGAATATGTAGAAGAAAGAACCCAAACATTGGAAAGCCTTTTTGGTAAGAATTTTGATAGTGAATTACTGTTAGTGCTCCTACCATAGATGAAGTAAGAGTAAGGGAGTTTTAATAATGAAAGAGCAGTGAAAAACTACCAAACAATGTGTAAGTTGTATGTGTAGTTTTCCTTAATCTCTTTCTTAATTGAATAATAGTATGATTAAAATTGTTAATTGTAAGTAATTTAAAATCTGATGCAATATTATTTAACTCCTAAAATCCCATATGATATATTTATGTAAACAAGAAAAAAGATGTTAAGTTAGGATATTGTATGTTTCTATTACATTCACATTATACCAAATTGGACTTGTTCTAAAAATGGATCTTTTGCTTAGTTTTTAGCAAATGGATGACGTTTATTAAATGAATACTTGTAACACATAGTGTTTTGTCTTACTAAAAAGTAATTAATATTGGGAACTCTACAATACTTTCCTGGTACCACAAACAAATGGCAAACAATAAGAGCTATATCACTTAGCCAGTGTGCAACAGTGCCAATGAGATTGTGTTTTAAGGATATCTACTCATAGTACAGACATCAGAAAGGCAATGCCTGTTGAGAAGCACAGGGTATTTTATATATTATACCAACTAGGTCTCACTGTTATTAACTTCCTTCCTCTGAAGTCAAAGGAGAATAAGATATGTTGACTTTATTAGAACAAGAAGATCACTTTCTGTTTCTTGAAAAATTGTAAGGACATTAATTTCATTAGAATAAGATGCTCTGTTGCCATTGGTCAACAGATAATCATAATAAATATTCAAACAGCCCAATCTGACTCAACAAATTATAATAAAACTATTAAATATTTCATAATAACAAAAAATGCCAGCATGCTACCCAGATGTGGCACCTAGTTCATTGTCCAATCTGACTTGTATGAGGATAACTAAAACTTATTAGACTTTTTTCAAAGGATTTGTGTAAATTGTTTTTGCAAGTTATATAACATACAAAGATTAAATACATTTTGACCTGTTAGGTGCTCAGAATATGTGAGAATTGCCCCTGGTTTATTTCTGCATCCTTTTAAACAGAATTTAAAAGTAAATGTCAAAATTCAGTTATTCATTTTTCTGCTTAATAGTCTGCTATTTAACTCTCAGAGGTCTTTTATTGACTGAATACTTTTCGGCTGTTGCAGAATTTTAAAAACACAGTTTCTCCCCTCCAAGAGTCTGTTAGTGTCATTGCCATTTCTATTATTTACTAACTTTATTCCGTGCTCACTAGGTGCCAGAGCACACTAGGAGGTTATAGTTATCTTTGCTTATTCTTTTGTATTGGTGTGTAGTATGTGCCAGCCTCTTTAAGTGCATAGTGAGGAGTTTTACAAATGTGGGTGAGGCCTTGGCCAGGTAGCTCATTTGCTTAACTTGTGCCTGTTTTGCCAAGGTTGTGGTTTTGATCCTGGTCAGGGCACATAACAATATCACCCAATGAATGCATAAGTAAATGGAACCACAAACCAGTGTTTCTCTCTGTGTGTCTCTGTGTCTGTCTAATCAAAATTTAAAAACTTTTTTTAAAATAAGTAAACATAATATGTGGGTGGGTGTCCCAGAATTTATCTAAGGACACAAGCACAGGTGGCCAAGAGTATCCTCTGCCAATAGAATGGACTTATACGGATGACTCAAGGCACTTATTAAATATTGTCCTAGCATAAATTACACAGGAGACAGAGAGGCAATGCACGAATCACACTCGGTTTATTTACCAGAGTCCTGGTGGTTTCCAGACCTCAGCAGGCCACCTGGAGTTCCACACTGACAGACACACACACTTGGACATTGGACATTGCAGCTGCAGCTTGGCATCTTGTAGAGGCCTCGGCTTGTGGCTTATGGTTCAGACCCAGGCAATTGCAATAATAGCCAATCAGCAAGGATTTACATAAAACTAAAAGGTGGAAGATGCTTTAGCTCCCATTGTCTCAACTAAACAGTGGGTGGTTGGCTCTGATCTTTCAGAGCTTCAAGGTTGGCCAGCCTTCCGGGTTCCTTGTCCACACCTCTCTGCTAGTAAAGGCAATGGGCGGCTTCCAAAATCCACCTGAAGATGTGCTCCACACCCACTCTTCTGTCCCATGGCCAGTTTCATCTCATCCTTCCTGTTTCAACCCAGCTGTCATTTCCACAGAAACCTGCTGACAACCATCCTTGAAAAGTTCCTAGACTCCTCCTCTGCCTTTTATGTGCTCTTCTCAGCAATTCACTTTCTGTTTCTTTTAAAAATCTATCTTTTCCACGGGAAGGCTAAACTATAAGAGAGTATTAAAATGACCCAGGTTTGATATCAAAATTGCAACTACATTACAAAAGAACCATGATTCATGTCCCAGAATTTCTCTAGGGATGCAAGCACAGGGGGCCAAGAGTATCCTCTGCCAATAGAATGGACTTATATGGATGATTCAAGGCACTTATTAAATATTGGCTGAGCATAAATTACACAGGAGACAGACAGGCAATGCACGAATCACACTCGGTTTATTTACCAGAGTCCTGGTGGTTTCCAGACCTTGGCAGGCCACCCGGAGATCCACGCTGACAGACACACACACTGGACGTTGGACGTTGCAGCTGCAGCTCGGCGTCTTGTAGAGGCCTCGGCTTGTGGCTCACGATTTGGATCCAGGGTCCATAGCAGAGCGCAGAGCTCAGGCAGGGTGCAGGAAGGGGAGCAGAGAGCGACCCTCTGTGGAGGGGCAGACAAGTGGCTCTAATCTCCTTTGGAGCTTGTTCTCTTTTATGTGCTCAAGCAGACGTCTTCAGTATGTCTTCAGTGTGTCTTATCAGCGGGTCCCAGGTGTTCTGCTATCTGGTCTTTACATGTGGGGTACAAACTTTTTTATCTCTTACATGCACATCTCTTTTAAGGGCGTTCACACTTCATTCCACTCTCTAATATGTCACACCCGATTTCTTATTTTATGTTTGTATTCTATCCTTATTATTATTACTGTAACAGTGGGTATAATCATGCAGACCACAAAGCAGTTGTCCAGGTAAAGGGGCTTAAGTGTGATGTTTGACTGGAGGAACAGGTATTGAGATTACACATTTGGCAGCAGGAATAGTAGTGCAAGGGCTGAGATGTACAAGTGACCTTTTCGGGGTTTATGAGCAGTGCCATTTTGATGGTGGAAAATATGTGCAATAGGAATGGTTGGTAATGAGGTGAATGACTAGCTAAGGCAGGCTTATGAATGTCTTTAGTACCACAGTCTCTAGAAAGGACTAGATCCTATCCCTTTGGAAAATTTATCAGGTAG
>JAAGEH010002534.1:29903278-29926375 GCA_011751065.1 Lasiurus cinereus
TTTTTTTTTAATTCCTTTATTGATTAAGATATTATATATGTGTCTTTATCCCCCCTTTGCTCCATCTAAACTCCCACTCATGCCCTCACACCGCCCCCCACCCCATTGTCTGTGTCCATTGATTAGGCCCATATTCATGCATACAAGTCTTTTGCTTGATCTCTCGCCCTTACCCCTACCGTCCCCTACCTTCCCTCTGTGGTTTGAAGGTCTGATCCATGCTTCTGTCTCTGGATCTGTTTTTGTTGATCAGTTTATGTTGTTCAATATATTCCATAAATGAATGAGATAATCTGATATTTATCTTTCTCTGACTGGCTTATTTTGCTTACCATAATGGTCTCCATTTCTATCCATGCTGTAACAAACAGTAAAAATTTATTCTCTTTTACCACAGTTTAGTATTCCATTGTGTAGATGTACCACAGTTTTTTAAACCACTCATCTGCTGATAGGCACTTAGGCTGTTTCCAAATCTTGCCTATGGTGAATTGTGCCACTAAGAACATAGGGGTGCATATATCCTTTCTGTTTGGTGTTTCTTGGGATATATTCCTAGAAGTGGGATCACTGGATCAATGGGAGTTCCAATTTTAGTTTTTTGAGGACACTCCATACTGTTCTCCACAGTGGCTGCACCAGTCTGCATTCCCACCAGCACTGCATGAGGGTTCCTTTTTCTCCACATTCTCACCAACATTTGTCGTTTGTTGATTTGTTGATGATAGCCATTCTGACAAGTGTGAGATGGCACCACATTGTCGTTTTGATTTGCATCTCTCGGATAATTAGTGACTTTGAGCATGTTTTCATATGTCTCTTGGCCTTTCTTCTGTCTTCTTTCGAAAAGTATCTATTTAGGTCCATTGCCCATTTTTTGATTGGGTTGTTTATCTTGCTTTTGTTAAGTTGTATCAGTTACCTGAATATGTTCTCCCTTGCAATGGGCTTTCTTATTGTTTTGTTGATGGTTCCTTTTGCTGTGCAAAAGCTTTTTTTTTTAAAGTTGTTCTTCCTTTTGTTAAGTTGTATCAGTTCCCTGAAAATGTTCCCATATGAGTGATAATACAGTATTGGCAAATATGTTCTCCCTAGCAGTGGGCTTTCTTATTGGTTTGTTGATGGTTCCCTTTGCTGCGCAAAAGCTTTTTGTATTTTGAGGTAGTCCCGTTTGTTTATTGTCTCTTTAGTTTCCTTTGCCCTAGGATCGGTACTTATTGGTGAAGAAGTTTTTTCTGCATGTCTAAGATTTTGCTGCCTGTGGATTCTTCTAGTATTTTTATGGTTTTTGTGTACCGTGTAAGTTGGTGGTCTAGTTTCATTTTCTTGCATGTATCTGTCCAATTTTCCCAATACCATTTATTGAAGAGACTATGTTGTCTATATTGTATCTTCATGCCTCCTTTGTCAAATGTTAACTGCGCTTAGTGTTCTGGGTAAATTTCTGGGTTCTCTATTCTGTTCCATTAATCTACATGTCTGTTCTTGTGACAGTACCAGGTTGTTTTGAGAACAGTGGCTTTGTATTATAGATTGATATCTGGTATTGAGATCCCACCTATTTTTTCTTCTTTCTCAAGATTGCTGTAGCTATTTGGGGTCTTCCTTTATTCCAGTTGAATTTTTGTAAAATTCATTCTAGGTCTCTGAAATATGCCATTTGGTATTTTAATGGGGAGTGCATTGAATCTATGGATTGCTTTGGGGAGTACAGATATTTTAATGATGTTGATTCTACCTGTCCATGAACACAGTATGTTCTTCCATTTGTTTATGTCTTCCTCTATCTTTTTTTTCAGTGTCCTGTAATTTTCTGCATATAGGTCTTTTACCTCTTTAGTTAAGTTTATTTCTTGGTATATTCATTTTTTTGGCATGATGGTAAATGGGATTGCTTTTTAAATCTCTCTTTCTGTAAGTTCACTATTGCTATATAGAAATGCCATAGAATTCCTGGTATCAATTTTGTATCCTGTTACATTGCCAAATTCATTTATTAAGTCTAATAATTTTTTTATGGATCTTTAGGGTTTTCTATCTACAGTATCATGTCATCTGTGAATAAGGACATTTTTACTTCTTCTTTTCAAATTTGGATGCCTTTTATTTCTTCTTCTTGTCTAATTGCAATGGCTAATACTTCCAGTACAATGTCAAAAAGGAGTGGTGAGAATGGGTATCCCTGTTTTGTTGTTGTTCTTAGGGGGGAAATGGGTTTAGTTTTTGTCCATTGAGTATGATGTTGGCTGTGATTTTGTCATATATGGTTTTTATTATGTTCAGGTATGATCCTTCTATTTCCACCTTGCTGAGAGTTTTTATCAAGAAAGGGTGTTGAGCCAAGTCCCGTTTGGCTCAGTGAATAGAGCGTCAGCCTGCGGGTTGAAAGGTCCCAGGTTGGATTCCGGTCAAGGGCATATACCTTGGTTTCAGGCACAACCCCAGTGGCGGGTGTGCAGAAGGCAGCTGATGAATGTTTTTCTCTCATCGATGTTTCTAGCTCTCTGTCCCTCTCCCTTCCTCTCTGTAAAAAATCAATAAAATATACTTAAAATAAAAGAAAAGAAAGGGTGTTGGAATTTGTCATGCTTTTTCTGCATCAATTGATATGACTATGTGATTTTTATCTCTCAATTTGTTCATGTGATTTATCACGTTTATTGACTTGTGAATATTGTACCATCCTTGCATCCCCATGATAAATCCTACTTAGTCATGGTGTATGATCTTTTTGATGTACTGCTGGATCCCATTTGCCAGAATTTTGTTGAGTATTTTGGCATCTATGTTCATGGGGGATATTGGTCTGTAATTCTCTTTCATTGTGTTGTCTTTTGGATTGTTGTATTAGGGTGATGCTGGCTTCATAGAATGAGCTTGGAAGTGTTCCTTCCTCTTGAAATTTTTGAATAGTCTGAGGAGGATAGGTTTTAATTCTTCCTTGAATGTTTGATAAAACTCTCCTGTGAAGCCATCTGGCCCCGGGCTTTTGTTTGCTGGAAGCTTTTTGATGACTGCTTCAATTTCTTCCATAGTTATTGGCCTATTGATGTTTTTATATTCTTGCTGATTGAGTTTTGGATGATTGTGTTTTGTTAGGAATATGTCCATTTCCTCTAGGTTGTCTAGTTTGTTGAAATAGAGTTTTTCATAGTATTTTTTTTTAACAATCTTTTGTATTTCCTTTGGGTCTGTTGTTACTTTGCCTCTTTCATTTCTGATTTTGTTTATTTGGGTCTTCTCTCTTTGCTTCTTGAGCCTGGCTATAGGGTCATAAATCTTGTTTATCCTTGCAGAGAATCAGCTCTTAGTTTCATTGATATTTTGTATTATTTACTTATTCATTTTTTTGGTCTCTATGTCATTTATTTCTGCTCTGATCTTTATTATCTCCTCCTCCTGCTCACTCTGGCTTTTCTTATTGCTATCTTTCTAATTCTTTAAGTTGTAAAGTTAGATGATTTACTACCATTTTTTCTTGTTTTTTGAGGTAGGCCTGTAAGCAGTAATCTTCCCTTCAGCTCTGCTTTCATTGTGTCCCATAGATTTTGGATTGTTGTATTTTTATTGTAATTAGTTTCCCAGATGTTTTTAATTTCTTCTTTGATCTTTTTGGTAACTCAATCATTGTTTAATAGCATGCTATATAACTTCCAAGTGTTTAAATTTTTTAGATTGTTTCTATAGGTAGAATGCTTTTAGATTCAGATAATAGTTGCCCTAATTAACAGAGGCTGAAAAAATAGGAACCAGGATTGTTTTGGTGGTTCAATAATATCATCAGGATTCCAGTTGTTGACCTTCATTCAACTGTGAGGTTTTCAGTGTTTATGTCTGTTTTCCTGCTCAGCTAATTAGCAATGGCCCCAAAGCATCCTATTCTCACATGTCAATATGTGAAGGTCAGAAGGATTGCTTTTCCTTAGGTATTTCTTTTTCCTCTCTTAAACTTTTGGTTAGTGTTGCAACACCTAGCTGGTTTGGCTCTCTCAGGACACCTACATTGATTCCATATCCTGGCTACTGTAAATAATGCTGAAGTGAACATAGGGGTGCAGATATCTTTTCAAATTCATTTTTAAGTTTGTGTTGGATAAATACCCAGAAGTGAAAAGGTGTGTGAGATATTCAATAATTTTTACTAGTCATTTTCTTGCCCAAGCATACAATTCAAATCATGGGCTTTATTTATATCTTTCCACATGCTCCACTCAGATGTGGGGATAATGCTCATATTCTGCATGGTCAACATGGCTCAGTGGTTGAGTGTTGACCCATGGTCAGGGCCTGTGCAATGGTTGCATGCTCAATCCTCAGTGTGGGGCATATAAGAGGCAGCATCGATGATTTTCTCTCATAATTGATGTTTCTATCTCTCTCTTTCTCTCCTTTCCTTTATGAAGTGAATTAAAATATATATTTTTTAAAAACCCATATTCTGATACAGTGGTACCTTGAGATACGAGTTAAATTTGTTCCGTAACCTTGAGGCATGGGAAACTGAGACGCTCGAGTGGCAGTAAACTGGTGGGTCGTGTGCAGCTGGCCAATCCACGTGATTACTCATATCTCAATTGTTGCTCGTATTTCAAAGCAAAAATCGCTCTCTCGACGGCTCGTATCTCAAAAATCTCGTATGTTAGGGCATTCATATCTCGAGGTACCACTGTACTTGGATCTTTTCTCAATTTCCAACCTGACTGTGTCTTGAAATAGCAATAATATGTTGATATATGTTAATAGCAGATTCTTTTTTGGAAAGAAAAATTGATAAGCCTTTTTTTTAGAGCAATTTTAGGTTCATAGGAAAATTGAGTGGAGAGTATAGAGAGTTCCCATAAACCCCACAACCCCAAATACACACAGCCTTGCTCATTTTGATATCCTATACTAGAAAGGTACATTTATTACAATGGATGGACCTACACTGACTCATCACTATCAACCAAAGTCCATAGTTACTCTTAAGGTTTACTCTTGGTGGTACTGGTTTTGACAAATGTCTGATGACACGTGCCCACCATTACAGTATCATGTACAATCTTTTCACTGCCCTAAAAAGTCCTCTGTGCTCTGCTTATTCACCCTCCCTTCTCTCTAACCACTGAAAACCACTGAGCTTTTTTACTGTCTCCATAGTTTTGCCATTTCTTAAATTTTGTATAGTTGGAAAGAGACATTGGCTATCTTTTTAAAATTTTGAAAAATTAAAATTCTGAGGTAATTGGATGTAGTTATCTAAGACTTTCTTTGTCCTTAGTTGTTTTTTGTTGTTTTTCAACCTAGATCTAATGACATATGCCACATAAGCTGAAAAAGCATTCTTTCCCTAGGCATTTGCCACCTAATGGGGAGGGTTGAGAACTCCTGCAGAGTACTAATTGTCTCTACTACCTTCTCTATGAGGTGGGAATAGATACATTCTAGCAATGGAAAGAGATAGTCTCAAGTAGTTCTACTTTATACAACCGGCATCTTTCCTATTTAAGTTGCAATTGGGAATAGGGCCAGGAAGACAGTGGTTCCTATGTTTTGCTATGCTTCAAGTGTAGAGCCTGGCAATCAAGCTTCCTTGTGATAGAGTATTTCATCCTAACAGGCTAGTCTTCACTGAAGAGCTAGAGAAGTGGTATTATGTTACTCTATAAAAGATGTTCTCTTTACTAAATGCTCCTAATGGAAGAAGTTCAGAAAACTCATGCTCTTTTACATTTGACATTGTTAATAGGTGACTAGAGGCCTAATGCATGAAATTGGTGCAAAGGGCTTGGCCTTCACAGGTGCAACAGTTTGCCTTAGACCTCCCAGCCCAGGCTTCAGTAGAAGGTCACCCGGAAGGATGTCCAGTCTAATTAGCATATTATGCTTTTATTATGATAGATTCTGCTTCTACAAACCATACCATTTTCTGTCAGTCTGATGACATTTGGTTAGGATCATGTTCATTATAAATAACAGTTCACAGATAAGTATCAAATTTTGATAGATCCCATTCTTTCTTTCTCTTGCATTTCATATATTTTAAAAAAAGAGTATATTAATATATTAGTGGACTACCAATGATATGATTAATATTCACTATAGAATAGTCTTTAGGTGTGGTCCCAAAGGATACTTTCTAACAAAGCACTACTCCAGTATTTTTAAAGTCCTATATTTTATTATTGTTTTAAAATGTATTTCACTTTTTTTCTTTAATAGTGGAAGATCTCTCTGGAGAAGAAGACGCCTTAATCAGGTTGGATTTTTTTAAAAAATTGTGTGTTAGCTATGGGAATGTAGAGAAAAGAAACTACGATTTCTAGAGTGTTCTATTGTGGGCTAGACCCTATATTATATAATTAATCTGAGGCTCTGTTAGTCCAAATATTTATCTTACTTTCCTTAACAATTGTAGTGATAAATAGGACCTTGTTTTTCCCACCAAAGCTTTTATGGCCCATCTTGTTTAGCTAAGGCCATAGAACCAAAGATTTTACCTCAGTAAGGCCTAATAAGGCACATGTCTTTAGGTAAAATGGTATTCATTTTTCTTGAGATGAATTATTTATCTGTAAATTAATAATATCTCTGTATAGACCATAATTTGCTAATTAAATTAATATATATTTAGAGGATACTTCCAATTGATTTTTCTGTTTACTGACTTCACAGTCTGGTTTTCCCATCAGGCTGGTACCGTTGCCTAGTTGTATGAATTTTTTTTCTCTTCGAGTCCTTTTTTTCCTCCTCCATGACTTTTCTTGTTTTTTGTTTTTCTTTTTTTTTAACTGTCTTCTCTGCTTTTTTGTTGTTGTTGTTGTTATTTTTCATTGGAATATTTTTTCCACTTCTGGCGCGATGGTGTTCTTCATTTTTATGTACCAGGGACAGAATCAAAAGCGTGTAGAATTTCAGGAGTTTATGGAGCCCAGCAATTAATTAAAGCGCCCTCCAGTCCTTCAACCTGTGTTTAACATCCAGGCCACGTGGTGGATATTCATTTAAATCTTCCCCCACTTCAGATTAGTTACCTCAGCATAGTTTCTTATCTCTTTGAGGACTTTAAATTAGCAATATGGGAGAGGTGTCCTTTTTGTCCTTTCATTTTATCCTTGGAGGTAATTTACAAAGATGAACCCTTCAGCATGTAAGTGATCCTTTCTGGACAGAAAACAGGGTATTAACTTGGGGAGTACATCACGTTAGCTATTGAAATAACATATTTGAGGATGCTGAGGGGAAGGTGATGTCTGTGTTACATGCATAGCCCTCATGCTTTCTGGAAATGATGAGTCTGCAAATACAGTCAGGTTTCTTTTTCAGCAAGGTACTGATGTCTTTTCTCAAGTAACTGTGGGATGGGGGAGCTGCCAAAGAATATGCTTTTGTTAGTGATTTCAATTTCTCAGTGTTTGCTTTAAAATGCAGGTCATTATTAAACTGAGGTTTCAAATAGTTTCACTGTTCCTTTTTATGTACCAGGTGAGATTTCACAGTTCAGTCAGACAGTTTGGGAATAGCAGTGAGTTAGTATGTGTCCTCAGCCAAAAACCAAGGAAAACTCAACCAGTCTGAAGGAGCAATGGATCAGATTCTTTACTTCAGAGCTTTAAGATTTTTATTCATTTCATTCCAAGTAGAACCTCCATGCATGGGATTAGATGTAAAGTATCATCTCTGTTGTTTTCTAATTGGATATTTGGGGTCTTGGAAGTGTTCACTTTACCAGAAAAAAAAAATCTGTATTTTCTGGGGCTATCTCCTATGCCAAACATTGAATTCTTCAGGAAAATAAGGATCCCCTAATTGCAAAGGAGACAGTCTTCTTTCACAGTGAGATGGAGATCTATAAAAGGACATTCTAGCCTTTCTATTGTTTCCGTTGATTCTATTGCTGCAGAGTTGCCATTGAAACTGGGCCAGTATTCATCATTGATCTTTGCTCCAGGGTTGGCCTTGCTGATCCAGATTCCTGAGTCTTCATGTTGATTGACACTTGAACGTGAAAGTCACATTTTTTTTTTTAGTTTACATACATTTGATTGTATCTATAGCCACTATTCCAATTACCAGCACCTTATTCTGGTAGCTGGGCCTCCTAGAATTACTCGCTCACTGCCTCCCGCCACACACCCTCAACACACCCTGGAAAGTTTCCTTCTTAGCCTAGATCTTATGGACTAGTTACCCTTTGAGCCTATTGTTTGTATTTTCTACCAGCAGTTGTTCATGGAGACCATTCTAAGCTGTCAGAGAAGTGCAAATAATGCTGTGAGAAAAGAACAGACTTTCTTCTTTGTAACCTGATCTTTCCCCTTAGGTCACTTTTTATCCTGTAGAGCATCTTAGTTTACCATCCCATGTTGCCTTTACCTGAGTACTAGGTGGCAACTTGCATAAGATTTATTCCATAACTGAGGTTAGCCCTTCCAGTGATCTCTTTGCCATAACAATAAAATATTCCCAAGTGATTTGAATTTGCATCAGGTTTCAAAATATTTGAAATTATGCCTCACATGGAAGCCAGTCAACAAAAAATCTGAATCAAAAGTAGGTTCTTCTGAATATCTTCTATGCATATGTACATAATCCATGGACTCAAAGAGTGGGGTGGAGAGCGCCTTGGGACCGGAGGTGAGGGTGGTCTGCAGGGGAGTTAATAGAGAGAAAAATAGGACATATGTAAAATTTCCTATAGTAAAGAATTATTTTTTAAAAACCTGATAAACAAAAATAGGTTATTGGTCAGTATAACAGCTAACCATGACTCATCAGTATCCATGTGTAACCGGTAGGATTCTATCTTCAAAGCAAATGAGGGTGAACAGGAAGGTTAAGGATCATTCTTATAAAGATCTCTGGTTCACCGTGTGTGTAGATAGAGAAGAGATAGTACTAGTCCAGGCCAGGTCCTGACTTCTATTAATTTTCTTTCTACCATTGGTATAATTTGCTGCAAAAATAAGGGAGCATTTTGTTACCCTGACTTTAGTAGGTAATATATTCATAGATAAATTTAGTTGCAAGTTATATAATAGCTGAGATACCCTGATTTACAAAATACAATGAAAGAATAGGTAATAATCAACAGTAATAACTTTTTCCCGAAAACTGCAACATTTTAGGATACAAATGTTGAAAACCCCACAATGGGGCTTATTTTCAGATTCTAAAAGAATTTCAACAAATAAATTTGATGAGCTGATTTTTGCTTTGGTTTCCTGTTTCTCTGAGCATTCTCTTTTGCTCTTTAGCTCATTTAGTCCTCCTACCGACCTTCTAAAATAAGGCAGTAAGATGGTTATTTTGTAGAGGAGGACCTTGAGTCAAAGAAAAGTGTCTTGAGAACAAAGAGCTGTTGATTATAGAACTAGGATGTCTGAGTTCAAGACACTGCCCTTATTATAAGCTAACTCTAATTAATTCATTAAACTATACTGCCCTCAAATCATGACTGTTTCAGTTAACTTTTAAAAAAAAGTACATGCTTCTTAAAAAAAATTTTAGACCTTACATATTTGAAATATATGGTATAATTAAAGTTTTAATATTAGCTCTGATATTATCTAAAATATTCTAAGAATTTACTACATTTGGAAAATATATTTATACTTGTGACCCAGTGCACAGATTTGTGCACATTGAAAGGAAATTAATTAGAAGGTGGGTGACAGGGTGTGACTGGGTGAAACGGGCCAGACACCCTCTGGAGCCAACCTCCCGAGAACCCTCCTGGGGGCCCACACCAGGGGTGGGTCCTTCCAGCAGGTGGGTTCCCTCTGCCTGGCCTGTAGGGATCAGGTTGAAACCCCCTCTCCAATATCCCCAGAGGAGTGCTGGATGATGAGAGGGCAGTTCTTAGGTACACAACCAGCAATCGGGCTCCCTTCTCTCTTGTTCCGGTGCATCACCCTAGAACCGCAGCTCAGCAGCCCCTGCATTGAGTGTCTGTCCCCTAGTGGTCAGTGCACATCATAGCTACCGGTCAGATGGTAGAAAGGTCTATGGTCACTTAGGGTTGTATACAAAGATTTGTATTAAGGCACTAATATTACTTATCGCCATTTTTTTGTGCACAGCAAGCAACAACTAACTTCTGAATATCAAGAAAGAAGGAGACAACACACATCTGAAAGTACCCACCATGGTAAGACTTTTGATAGTGAATTACTCTTGGTACTCCTAGCATAAATGCAGCAGGAGCAAGGAAATTTTGATAATGAAAGAACAGTGAAAAAATACCCAACAATGTGTAAGTTACATATATAGTTTTTCTTAATCTCTTTCTTGATAGAAATAGTATTCAGTATGTTTAAAAATGTTAATTGTGGGTAATTTAAAATCTAGGGCTATTTTATTTGAAAAGAAGTTCATTTATTTATTCTGACCCCTAAAAACTCATATGATATCTTTATTTAAAAAAGAAAGAAGATGTTAAGTTAAAATGTTGTATGTTTCTACTATATTCACATGATACAAATTGCATCTTTTGTTTAGTTTTGATATTGAATGGATTACATTTAGTAAATGAATGCTTATTATACATAGTGAATTGTGTTACTAAAAAATAATTAAAACTAGGAACTCATCAATAATTCTTAGTAGCACAAACAAATGGTAAATGATAAGAGTTACTCACTTACCCAGTATGCAATGATTCCTATGAAATTGGTTTTTAAAAATATACTCATGGTATAGAAGTCAGAAAGGCAATATCTGTTGAGAATCATAGGGTATTTTACATGTTATACCAACTAGGTCTGACTGTTATTAACCTCATCCCTCAGAAGTCAAAACAGAATGAGATATGTTGATTTATTAGAACAATGATAGGTTGCGGGGGAGCCTGTAGGAGATCAACCTCTCCTGCCTTCCCACTACAGTATGACAGTCTGTTCATTGCTTCTTTGCCTCTGTGTCTGCTTCCCTCCCTCCATTCCCGCCCCCCCGATTCTTTTCTTTTTTTTTTTTTTAATTTTTATTAATTTTTTATACATATCTCCCCATTGCCCCCCTCCCTCCCAGGCGTACCCCGACCCCCCAGTGTCTGTGATCATTGGTTATGTTTATAAGCATGCATACAAGTCCTTTGATCACTTATTTACCTCACCTAACTTTAATCTTTCTGCTATAATTTCACAGTCTGTTTGATGCTTTATGATTTTTGTCCTCCTGAGAATTATCAGTCTACTCCCTTTCTGTGCTCCTGATTCTATTATATTCACCAGTTTATTCTGTTGATCAGATTTTTAATTCACTTAATTTTTAGATTCACTTGTTGACAGATGTGTATTTGTTGTTCATAATTTTTTGTCTTTTACCTTTTTCTTCTTCCTCTTCTAAAAGGGTACCTTTAAGCATTTCATATAATACTGGTTTGGAGTTGATGAACTCCTTTAGCTTTTTCTTCTCTGTGAAGGTCTTTATCTGCCCTTCAATTCTGAATGATAGCTTTGCTGGATAGATTATTCTTGGTTGTAGGTTCTTGCTATTCATCACGTTGAATATTTCTTGCCACTCCCGTCTGGCCTGCATCGTTTCTGTTGAGAAATCAGCTGACAGTCGTATGGGTGCTCCCTTGTAGGTAATAAACTGTTTTTCTCTTGCTGCTTTTAATATTCTCTCTTTGTCTTTTGCTCTTGGCATTTTAATTATGATGTGTCTTGGTGTAGTCCTCTTTGGGTTCCTTTTCTTTGGTGTTCTGTGTGCTTCCTCGACTTGTAAGTCTATTTCTTTTACCAGATGTGGGAAGTTTTCAGTCATTATTTCTTTAAACAGGTTTTCAGTATCTTGCTCTCTCTCTCCTTCTGGCACCCCCACAATTCTGATGTTGGTACGCTTGAAGCTGTCCCAGAGGCTCCTTACAGTATCTTCACATTTTTGGATTCTTTTCTCTTATTGCTTTTCCAGTTGAATGTTTTCTGCTTCTTTATATTTCAAATTTTTGACTTGATCCTTGCCTTTCTCTAGTCTGCTGTTAGTACTCTGCATAATAGTTTTCATTTCAGTCAGTGTCTTTATCATCTTCTCTTGGGTCTCACTAAATTTATCCATCTTTTCTAGCATATTCTTGCAAAATCTTATAAGCGTGGTTTTGAACTCTATATCCAGTCGTTTTTTTTCCTCCATTTCTTTTGCTTGTAATCCCTTCCCTTGTCTCAGCATTTTCACTGTGCCGGGAGAACTTCTGTGCTGGATTCAGCCGCAGAAGCCTCTGTTGAGCTTGGGAGGGCGGAGTCTCAGGGCTTAAGGGACCGCCTTGCCTTCCAGGCGGCCCCGCCCTCCACGGCCCCCGAGTCTCACGTGACTGGGTAATGGCTGGAGCGGTCCTTGTGCACGCGCACCCGCAGCGCCTCCAACCACTGCCTTTCCGGCTCCCCTGCGAACCAGGACCACACGAGTCTAGGTCCCCAGGGTTTCGCCCGAAACAGGGGCCCAGTGGACTCAGAAGTGGCGCAGTTGGGAGGGTCTGTCTCCCGCCCACTCGCGAAAGCCAGCGGCACAATCAGCAATCCGTCCTCCGCGTGGTGCCGTGAGCGACCAGACCTCCGATCCTTTGCAACTCCCCTAAATTTCCGTGCACCTCTCCCTTTTCACAGTCCAAGCTCCCCCCGTATGAGTTTCTGCTGGATCTGGGGGTTAGTGTCGTAAGATAAGGGGTTCAATGCCGTTGGGCGTCTCCGTTTCCCGCCCGCCAGAGAAAGCCAGCCAGGCACTCCGGCACCGCTCTCTCAGCGCGCTCGTCTCCGTACCTCAGCTTTTTGCAGCTCCTCTGAGTCTCCGTGTGCCCCTCTCTTTCCTTCTAGCTGTAGAACTTCCACTCCGCCAGCTTTCCTGTGGTTCTGGATGATGTCCGTTCTGTCTTTTAGTTGTAGCTTTGAAATTGTTGTGCGAGGCAGCAGTATAGGTGTTTACCTATGCCGCCATCTTGGATTCCCTCCGATTCTTTTCTTTAGAAACATCTTGCCTCTGCAGGCTAGAAATAAACTCAAAAATGTTTGAGTCCCAATTTCAATGTCCAATAGTTATGAGTCCCAGTTTCAATGTCAAACAATTCTTTATGTATATACATCATCAATGGTATCTGGATAGTGGACAAATGGTGGCAATGCAGGTCCGACCCTTTCTGGTGTGGTCCTAGGCATCCTGTAGCGACACACAGCTGCTGACTGCTAGCATGGCAAGGCGTCATCAGTGTCTTCCATCTCTGGACTGTTTCTTCTCTTGTCTTTGTGGTTGGAGCAGACCTGTCAATTCCTCTCTTCTTACAGGAGTCCACTTGCTCTTGGAGTTGTTTTCTGAAAGTATATAAACTTTTTCTTGACCAAAAGTTAATAAAGGAATCTTTTCTATAAAATTGACTTGGGGTCCTTTTTATTTTTGCCCACCCAATCTTCCTTTGGCTTATTTTGACACCATGTGTATTTTTCATGGGTGTCTTGCTGTTAGCATTAGAAATGGAAATTAAGTTTCTAAAGTAAAAATTTCTAGATGTAATTTACTTACCGGATATTTTTCTTTACATGATATTATCCTACTATCTTCCTTTTTTGGTTAATGGAGACTTTTGTAAAAATTTTTAATGCAATCTTGATAACTTTAAATTTTAATTTTTTGCACACAAATATGCCTATTTTATGTTCATTTCATGTTAAGCAATTTTACCATGAGATGAACTATCAATAGAAATTTTAGTTAATACTTTAGAAACAGCTTTTTGTTTAGTACAATTAAATTTTCTTGAGTATTCACTTATTTCAATTCGCCAATTTAAATTAATCTGAAAGCTTGATTACTCTTTTGAACTGTCAAATTTAATACTGTACCAACAATCTTAGATTACCCTGTAAATATTAGTGGAAAGGTTTATTTGCATTCTTGAGTTGTCACTGAGCATTCCTAGCGCTAGGATGAATTTAGATATAGGGCAGCTGTTGTCAGCAAGTTTCTGTCTGTTACCTGGGTCCTGGTCTAAGCTGGGCCATGTCTCTGTCTGTTACCTGGGTCCCCATCTGAGCTGGGCTCAGTCTCTGCCTATTACCTAGGTCCTGATCTTTGCTGAGCATGGGAAGCGAAGTAGCCGTGGGGACAGGAGATCTCCCTGAGAAGGGTTTTAGGGTTCAGACCCCTGTAAGATGGAGGCGGGGATGAGGGTCTGTACCCCACCTCTGTTGACCCCCAGGTTCTCTCCTGATGGCCCCTCTGCAAGTGTGCCTGTCTTAGGTTGTTCCTTCTTTAAGGAATCTTACCCATCTCTGGGTAACCAGTCAACCTCTGGGACCAAGCAGGGTATGTGAGGTTCAGTTCTATCTCCATGGTAGCCTATGCCCCCGTGGCCTCCACGCCCAGCACCTGCCTTGGGATTCCCTCGCCTGCTGGTGAGGCCACAGCACTGATCACATATCTCAGGGAATTCATGTTCCTTCTCCAGGGAGGGCCCAGCTCACACCATTTGGCAGAGATAGATCTATTCACACCTCGAGGCTTCAACCTCAGTGTGAATAGAAAGCCCAGGCTACAGCTGAGGGCAATTGGATTGTGAGAAGTGGGTCCCTCTTGGCAAAAGAGGAAAGAGGGGCCTATATAGAATGCTCAAATCCCTTCCCAGTGCCTTAATTCCTTCTGGAAGGGATTAAATTCTTTCATAATCTTTTTTTAAATTGCTGCTAAACATTCAAAGAAGTTTGTAATTTTGTTTGGGGTAATTGTACAATATGCTGTTGTAAAATATCAAAAATTAAATGACATTATAGAATAATATCATGTAAGGATATTCTTTGCTCTAGGCCATGGCAATTCAATTTCAAACTGGCTGTCAATTTCTTTTTGTAACTTTATAAAATTTTTCAGAGAGGCAAAAACACAAATTACTTACCTTAGCTCAAGAGGCCAAATATATTGAGTTTCAGTTAGAATCCTTACAACATTTGAAGGAAACTTCTCTTTATTTCCTTCCAAAATGATTTTCATGCTACAGAGTTTCATTTAAAAATCTTTGTCACATGAAACAATTTATCTTAAGATTATGGTGACCAATGTATGGATTTGATTTAATGTTTTATTATAATAATTCAAAAAAATTTGTTTTACATGTGTCCTTATTCTCCCATTAAGGACTAGGTCTTATCTACTAGGCCAGTGGTTGGAAAACTGTGGCTCACGAGCCACATTTGGCTCTTTGGCTCCTTGAGTGTGGCTCTTCCACAAAATACCCCGTGCGTGCATGCACATACAGTGTGATTGAAACTTTGTGGGTTTCAATAGTCGGTTTTGGGCTCTCAAAAGAAATTTCAATCTTTGTACTATTGATATTTGGCTCTGTTGACTAATGAGTTTGCCAACCACTGCTCTAGGGCTTGGCAAAATTATCAGATAAAATGCTCTTAGCTTCAGATAATAGGTGGTCTAATTAACAGACACTGAAACAATAGGAACCAGGATTGTTTAGGTAGTTCAGTAATGTCATCAGGGTCCTAGTTGTCCTTTTTTCATCTGTGAGGTTGTCAGTACTTAGCAAAGACTCCAAAGCATCCTATTCTCACATGTCCATATGTGAAGCCAGAGGCCTGCTTTTCCTTATGTGTTCTTTTTCCTTTGTTAAACTTTTTGTTACAGTAGAGTTGACACACATTATATTACTTCCAGGTGTGCATCCATAGTGGTTTGACATTTATATACTTCTCTATGTGTTCACAATGATTTGTCTACTACCCATTGTGCAAAGTTATTACAATACTAGAGGCCCAGTGCACAAATTCGTCCCACAGCTTGGCCAGTGATCAGGGCTGACTGGGGAATATTTCAGGGCTGGGAAGTTGGCTAGCTGGGGTAGGTTGGTTGTGGGAGTGCACTGACCACAATGGGACAGCTCCTGCGTTGAGTGGCTGCCCTTCAGTCGTCAATATGCATTATAGCTACTAGTCGGTTGTCTGGTCGTCCGGTCACAACAGTAATTTAGACTTTTTATATTTGACACATTCCTTGTGCTGTCCACTAGATCCCCATGGCTTATACATTTTAAAAATGGAAGTTTTCACTTATTATACATATTCTTTATTTCATCCCTCTCCTCAACTTATTATCCTCTGACAAGTAAGGGATTAGTTTGTTTTGTGAAGCTATAGGGTCTGTTTCTATTTTATTCTTTTAGATTGCAAATAAAAGGTAGACCTTATAGTCTGTCTTTCTCTGTCTTATTTCACTTAGCATAATACCCTCTCAGTCCATCCTTGTTGCCATAAGTAGCAAGAATTCATTATTTTTATGTCTTCCTACTATTTCATTCAGTACATATGAACATAGATGTCTATACATATCTACTACCCTCATATTCATTATTCATTTATCTGTGGAAAGACATCTACATTGCTTCCATATCTTGACTATTGTAAATAATGCTGTAGTGAACATAGGAGTGCAGATATCTTCAAATTCATGTTCATGTTTCTGTTGTATAAATACCCAGAAGTGGAATAGCAGTTCTATTTCTAATTTTTTGAGAGTTGTCCATGCTGTTTTCCACATTTACTGTACCAATTTATAATCACTGTCCAGTGCACAAGGCTTTTGCTTTTTTCCATATCCTCACCAATACTTGTTATTTATTTATATTTTGAGGACAGCCATTCTAAGAGAATGAGCTGGTACTTCTTGTCTTTTCATCTGCATTCTCCTAATTAATGATGTTGAGCTATGTGTTTCCTTTAACTTTTTTTTAAAATAAGTTTTTATTGTCTTTAGAGGGAGACAAGGGCAGGGAGAGTGCCATAGAAATGTCAATGAGACAGACAACCATCACATCCATCAGCTGCCTCCTGCACATCCCCTAATAGGGGAATAAGCCTAACTGTGCCCTGACTCAGAATATAGCCAGTGACCTCATGGTGCATAGGAAAATGCTCAATCCTTGAACCACACAGGTTGAGCCTATGTGTTTCTTTTAAAATAGGAAACAACTATAACAAAGAAAAAAAAACAATTAAAAAAAAAGTGGCCTGCAGTTCACTTTCTCTAACACTTTTTAGGCTTGAGTTATATGCTTGCTCATTCCTAAATCAGACAGTGGTAAACTTGTTACTGTGATGAGCTTAGTATAATCATTTCTCTCTCTTTTTAAAAAAATATATTTTATTGATTTTTTACAGAGAGGAAGGAAGAGAGATAGAAAGTCGGAAACATTGATGAGAGAGAGACATCGATCAGCCGCCTCCTGCACACCCCACAGTGGAGATGTGCCTGCAAGCAAGGTACATGCCCCCAACTGGAATCGAACCTGGTACCTTTCACTCCGCAAGCCAATGCTCTATCCACTGAGCCAAACCGGTCTCGGCTCTCTTTTTTGGAGCTGGAGAAATATCACTTTTTGTGTGTATCAGGACAGTGAATGGCCAAATACAGTTGTGGTCCTCCAGCAAAAATGAAGGCTATGGTAGAGAGCCAGCAATATTTGCTGCAGTTTTCAACAGAAGAGTAAGATGATTATATTTGTCTAGAGGCCTGGTACATGAAATTCATGCATAGGGGAGGGGTGTACTTCAGCCCAGTCTGCATCTCTCCAATCTCAGACCCCTCGAGGTATGTCTGACTATTGCGATCAGGCCTAAATGGGTAGTCAGACACCCTTCTCACAATCCAAGACTGCTGGCTCCCAACTGCTTACCTGCCTGCCTTCCTGATTGCCCCTAATTACTTCTGCTTGCCAACTTGATTGATGCCTAACTGCTCCCCTGCCAGCCTGTTTGCCCCTAATTGCCTTCCCCTTCAGTCCTGGTCACCCCTAACTGCCCTCCTCTGACAGCCTGGTCACCCCCAACTGCACCCCCCCCTGCTGGCCATTTTATGGTGACCATCTTGTGACCACATGGGGGCAGGTTGTTTGACCACTTGGGGCCAGCTGTCTGGTGTGTTGGAGTGATGGTCAATCTGCATATTACTCTTTTATTAGATAGGATAGAGGCCAGGTGCATGAGAGGGGGCCAGCTGGTTTGCCCTGAAGCGTGTTCCAGATCAGATTGGGTGTTCCCTTGCGGCCTGGGGCAGCCTGAGTGAGCGGACTGTGTTGGTTTTCAGTCTAGCCACACCCTCCAGTGACCCAAGCGGAGGCCCTGGTATCTGGGCCTCCTGCTTGCTCTGTGGCAGCAGCCATTTCTGTTGGGATTTATTTATCTTCTATAATTGAAACTTTGTAGCCTTGAGTGGAGGCCTGGGCCTGCCAGGGTCTGTGGAAAGCTTGGCTTCTCCATCGCCAGGGAAGCCCAAGCTTCCCTCTGTTTACTCCATAGCCACAGCCATCTTGGTTGGGGTTAATTTGCATACTCGCTCCTGTTTGGCTTGTGGGCATGGCTTGTGGGTGTAGTGGTATGATAGTTAATTTGCATATTACTCTTTTATTAGATAGAATTAGACACCTGTGGTTTTGGTATGAAGCAGGGATCATCAAGCTTTTTCTGTAAAGGGCCTGTTTTAAAGCCAAGTGGTCTTCCATATCTACTCAAGTCTGCCATTGTAGGGGGAGAGCAGTCCTAGAGAATCTGCAAGTGAACAGGCACAGCTGTGTTGCACTGATACTTTATTTGCAAAACCAGATGGCAGCTTGTATTTGGCCTGTGAGCCTTCTCTTGCTGACCCATCCTGTAGAGCACAGATGGAAGGAAACCACATAAAGAGACTGCGAGACAAATGAAGATTTTCCCTCATTGGACTAGCATCAGTCCATTATGACGTTTTTACTCATTTATGTGAAAATGAGTCAGGAAGCTCAATTTATTCCATTTATAATGTTAATGTTTTTCTAATTCTATACCTTTTTTTTATTTGTTTTGTTTAAAAAATCTTATTATTTTATCAAGGAACAATAATAGTTAATGGCATCATCCCCTGTGAAAGCCACCTATAAAAAGCTCATGTTTGACTAGGAAAGTAGGCAGTAGTAAAACAAAGCAGAGATAATAGGAGGCCTAGTTCATATGACTTCCTGATGATTGTATGTAAGAAGTGGTGAGGAGAAAGAA
The DNA here is from genome assembly GCA_011751065.1 of Lasiurus cinereus. Classification (NCBI taxonomy): domain Eukaryota; kingdom Metazoa; phylum Chordata; class Mammalia; order Chiroptera; family Vespertilionidae; genus Lasiurus; species Lasiurus cinereus. Next base: position 29,922,271 of record JAAGEH010002534.1, read on the forward strand.
ATCTAAGGTGACTGACAGGTTTCCAGATAGTGCACTGGCATTTAGATCAGACTTGAAGAATAGAACTCTATTAGATGAGCAGGAAAGAGCCACTGTTCAAGAGTAAGAACAGTTTTTTTTTTCCCCATACATGGCGAGTTTGGTAGACTATCCCTACATTTTGGATACAATTTCTTTGAATTTTTGACTTGTCCTGTGAAGAACTGCTTTTGATAGGTGAGCCATGATGTTAGTTTAATGAGAAATTTAAAAAACATTAGAAAAAAATAAAAAGAACTTAAAATAACTAGAACACTATTTTGGTATATATCATATTTTTTGTTTTTCTACAGTTATTCCAATATTGATTGATTTATGACTATTATAGAAAGGGATTAAATCCTGTTTAGTTGTATAAAATTGTCAGTGTGATGTCTTCCTTTTCTTTATAGGAACTTTGATACTATAGAACATGTAGTCAATAATTAGGATTCTGCATTTTTTATTCTGAGTAAATATTAATGTTGCTTGTTTCACATCATTTTTTACATCATTATTTTATTTATCCCTTTCATCTCTTTATTCCAATAGCTATATATCTCCAACACCCTCGAAAAGAAGCATGGCCTGAAAGAAAATCAAAGAGAGGTATTCTGTGAAATCAACTTCTAACTATCATGTATACCACACCAAATAATATCCACTTCACATAATGCAATTTTGTTAGAATTTCCTAAACTCACATCTAGGTTTGCTGACCCCCCTACCAAAAACAATAACAACAACAGCAACAAAACATTTAAAGGACTCAGCATATAGTTTTACTCACAGAAAAAGATTTATTACATGGAAAGGCCAAAGCAAAATCAGAAAAAGAAAAAGAAAAGGTGTGTGTGAGAAACAGTGGAGGGCAACAGGCACAAGCTTTCAAGAGTCCTCTCCCTGTGGCGTTACCAGGATGTGCTTAGGTATTCGAGTTTCAAATTCTGACAACGCACATGAAATATGTTATCTACCAGTCTTGTTAGACTCAGTGCCAAGGATTTTGTGACACAATAGTCACATGGCACCTTTCCCATGGCATGCACCAAATGTCTAGATTCCCAGAAGAAAAGAAATGTTCAGCATGAACCCCATTGGTTGTACAAAGTGTTTAGGCACCAGGGCCACTCTTCTCAGGGAAAGGTAGAAACCCTCCACAGATTCAGGGTTTCAGACTCCAGTTGAAGGACAGCCATTTAAGCATGACTTTCTATGGATAGCAGTCTTAGGCCTGCTGTATGAAATGTTTTTGCACAGCAGTATAGGCCTGACTGAATTTTTGACATTGAAACAAAATTTTATTTTGAAAACAAGTAATATGATAATGTAATATGGTACTGGTTTCAGTAGCATCATCCATAATTGCTTGCAGTGCTGGTTACTTCTGTGGTGCTTGGTGAGTATTTAACAGGTATTTATATAAAAATAACTAGTGTAATATTAGGCAATTTTAAGGTTTCCTTTATATACAACCAATTTTTCAAGACAATTTTTTTTGGTAAAATCATTGTAATGATTTTTTATTTTAAATTAGAAAAAATGTGTCTTAATTATATAAATTATTTAATTGTAATTTATATTATGCTAAATCCCCATTTGTAATAATAAAGTAAGATATTCAATCATATTTATCAGTTATTTTCCTGCCCTAGTACGCAGTTAAAATTATTGGCTTTATTTATGGTTTTCCATATGTTTCACTCAATTGTGGGAATGATACCCATTTTCTGGTATTTGTTTTTTTTCTTTAAATTTCCAAGGTGACTGTGTCTTGAAAAAAGTACTAATATGATCATGTGTGTTAATAACACATTCAGTGGATACATTTTTTAACAGAAGTCCTTAAGCCTTATTTTTTAAAACAATATTAGGTTCATAGCAGAATTGAGTAGAAAGTTCCCTTAAACCCCAAATCCCCTATATACACAGCCTTGCTCATTTTTGACATCCAGCATCTGAGAATTATATTTATTTCAATGGATGGATGTGCATTGATGCATCATTATCAACCAAAGTCCGTAGTTGTCATTAAGGTTCACTCTTGGTGTGCATTCTATGGGTTTTGACAAATATATGATGTCACATATCCACTGTTAACAGTATCATAGAGAATCACTTAACTGCCCTAAAATCCTCTGTGCTCTCTTATTTATCCCTCCCTTCTCCTTAATCCCTGGAAATCACTTATCCTTTTTACTGACTCCATAGTTCTGCCTTGTCCTGAATGTTGTATATTTGGAATCATACAGTGGGTATCTTTTTAAATGTCTAAAAATTACATCCAAGGTATTTGGATGTAGTTACCCAAGATGTTCTTTTTCCTTTGTGCTTTGTTGTTGTTGCGTATCAGCATAGGCTCTGCTGACATATACTGTCCAAGCTGAAAAAGCATGATTGCCACCTAATGGGTAGGGTTAAGAAAAATGACCTCACACACGCCTGCAGAGCACTAACTGATTGGACCATCCTGAGCTATGATGCGGGCCCAGGTAGACTCGAGTACTGGAAGGAGACAATCACAAGTGGTTATATTTTACACAGCTGCAATCACAAAATCTTTCCTACTTATCTTGCAGATGGTAATGTGGCCAGAAAGAGTCTCTTTCCTATGTTTTGCTGTGCTGCAAAGTGCAGTGCCTAGTAACCACACTTCCTTGTGATAGGGTGTTTCATCCTAAACTGGCTAGTCATCACTGAAGAGCTGGAGAATTGTATTGTGTTAGGGCAAATTAAGTGTACTCTCTTCTAACTGATCTTAATGGAAGAAGTCCAGAAAACTCATGCTACTTGCAAATTTTATTGTTAGTCTATGATTCTGCTTCTACTAGGGAAAAAATTTTCTATGTCTTGTGGGATTTGGTTAGGAATATGTTCACTGTTCATAGGTAAGTATCATATTTTTATAGATACTGTTCAAAGGTAAGTATCATATTTTTATAGATCCCATTTCTCCTTTTCTTACATTTGGTGTATTTTTAAAGAGTGCCCTTCTTTCCTCTTCCATGAGGAAATGTTCTTAATGTGTTAATGGCCTACCAATAATATGATTAATATTCACTCTAGTATAGTCTTCAGGTGAGGTCCCAAAGGAATACTTTTTAACAAAACATTAGTCCAGTACTTTAAAGTCCAGTTTTTATTATTGTTGTTTAAAGTGTATTTTATGCTTTTCTTTAATAGTGAATGTGATGTCTGAAAAAGACTCTTTAATCAGGTAGGATTTTATGGATTTTTAAGATTATATGTTAACTAAGAGAGTGCAGAGAAAAAAACTTAACATTTCTCAAGTGTTCTGCCATGAGCCAGGCACTATTTTATGTAATTAACCTGTGTTATATACAGTAGTCCTCACTATAGCTCTGCAAAGTAGCTGTGCTACTTAGCCTACTTTTTTCATTGAGGCCACTGTGGTTCAGGGAGGTGAATGAATTGACCCATGATTCCATAGTTAGCAAGGGGTTGACCCATGGTTTAACTGTTAACCAGGTTGGCTCCAAAATTATTCCGTTGTTTGTCAACATACACTCATAAGTTCCAGTGTAGCATCAACATAGAGATATGGATGCAAATCAGATAACTCAGAAAGTCAAATCTGACTTTATATTAACCTAATTTAGAGTTTTATTAAGCAGCCAAGTTAGTCCAAACCTTTATCTTACTGTACTTGAACATTGTAGTGGTAAATAGGACCTTGTTCTTCCCACCAAAGCTTTTAGGGCACGTCTCAGTTAGTTATGACCATAGGACCACAGGTTTTACCTCAGCAAGGCTAACTCAGGCAAGTGTTTTTATATAAAATGATATCTCTTCTTCGTGAGATGAATTACTTTTTCTGTAAGTGAATAATCTCTGTGTATATATCGTGATATGTTCATTAAATTCAGCATGTATTTAGAAGATATTCCTAACTGAAGTCTCTATTTACTAACTTCCCAGTGTGGATTTTCCTTCAGGTAGTAACGTTGCCTAGTTGTATGATTTTTTCTTCTTTTTTTCATAGTGCCCTTCTTTCCTCTTCCATGACATACATACATATATTTATTTATTTATTTATTTATTTATTTATTTATTTATTTATTTATTT
>JAAGEH010002534.1:29926385-29944296 GCA_011751065.1 Lasiurus cinereus
TTTATTTATTTATTTATTTATTTATTTATTTATTTATTTATTTATTTTAGTTTCTTTTCTGCTTTATTTCCTTTATGTGTCTTTTATTGTGGTTTTTTTTTTCTCCTTCTGCCAGCTCCAGTGTTCCTCATTTTTTCATAGAAAGAAAGGCATGTAGAATTTCAGGAGTTTGAGGAAGTCTATCAATTAATTAATTGAAATTCCCTGTAATACTTTAACTTGTTTAACATCCTGGCCCAGTGGTTGTTCACATGGTGTATTGGAAACTGGTTTACATTGACTCATTGGGATATAAAAATGGTGGGACTCATGTAAATTCAGGTTGCTAAGTGTATACTCTTTTTTGTCATTCTGTTGGTGAGTTTTAATAATAACATATGAAGATTGGATAGGGTACACAGTCAATAGCATATTAGAATCGAATTAGCAGGACTTTCTAAGTTACAAAAAGAACAACACTGGGTGAAGGTTGGATAAGAGTTTTGGAAACAAGATGAGTATATTCGGGTTTGTGACAAGTTAAATATAAGTATTAAGAAGGAAGGCCCTGGGATGTTGGGAGTTCTCTGGAATGGCTGATTAAAATATGAAGCTCGAAGAAGTCTTGACAAGTCTGCTGCTCTTTTGTTAGTTTGTTCAATTGGAGGAACGAACTATCAATAGCCAAGTTTTCTTTAGAAAGGTATTTTAAAAATGTGAGCTACTGGAAAGAACTTTTGATTGCATAAAGGATTGTGATGCCATCTACCTGAACTCTGGCTCACGGAGTGGGGATTAGGTCTCCTTGAGTCCAAGGGATGGGGATTGCTGAACTACATAGGTCCAATGCAGGTATCTTCTCACTGCTACCTGTTTCCCCAGTTAAACTGATGTGCTTCTCTTCTACATGGAGAGTTGGGCAGGGGGAGGACTAGATGTCAGATCAGTAATGAAGTTGGTAACATGCCTATGTTATGTGATGATTACTGAGACTCCATTTAGATTGTTTTATAGGTGCAAGGGAAGTAGAGAGCTCCTCTTCTTTGTTATTTGAGCCTGTCCTTGTTTCAGGAGACTATGTCCTCATAGGCTGAAGATTTAAAAGTTGAAGACTGGCATGGAGCCTGCAGAAAGTGATCTGGGATGGGAAGGCAGGCTAACAACATATATATTTTTTCTTTAACATTTGGACATTTAACTTTCAACCATATCATGGAACTTCCTGTACAGTTTTAGGGTAAAAGGAAGGAATGGATTCTCCTTAATAAGTGGTTTCCATGTTAAAGAAGCAAAACTGCCATTGTTGACTGACATCGATTAGTCTTTGAATCAGGGACAGATGTTGAGGAAGGATCAGTGTATCGTACTACCTGGATGAAGGTCATCAGATGAGTTCCAGTTCAGGGAACAAAAGTTATGTCTGCCCTTAATTGGTGAAAATAAATTAAGCTCAAGCAAATTGTGCCTTCATAGGTTGGGAGAAGTGGTCTCAGAAATAGGTAACTAAAAGCTTTTTTAAAACAGAGGCCCAGTGTTACTTATATTAAGAAACAATTTCATTTCTAGGTAGCTGATATTTCACTTAGATTTCTTGTTGCTTTTTAAATTTTTTTTCTTTTTTTGTCTAAAATTTAATATATGTCTCCTTTTTCCTGGCTTGATTCCTTGCTCTCTCCCCCCTTTTTGTTGCTTTATTAAAGTAACAAACTCACTCATTTTTGTTGTATATTTTACTGTAAAGACTTTCCAGCAAATCTGGCATTGATGATGCATGGCCTACATCACACAATGAAGACTTCAAGGTAACATTCTCCCTTGTGAAAGTAATTTTCCTGGTCTCAATGTAATTTTGAGTAGCCCTAACTCTTAAAATTTTGTGGTGGCCTACCTGTCATTGTTTTATGTTTGTAATACAAAATGAGTCTTTTGTTGTTAAATCCTCAAGTGAGGATATATATATTTTAAGCTGATTTTAGAGAGAAAGAAATGAGGTGGTAGGATCTACTGAGAGAGAGAGAGGGCTGAGGAGGCACTGATGTGAGAAAGAAATATTGATTGGCTGCCTTCTGCATGGGTCCCAACCAAGATTGAACAGGCAACCTGGGTATGTGCCCTGACTGGGAATTCAACCTGTGACCCTTTGGTTGCATGTGATAATGCTCAAACCAACTGAACAATGAAAGCCAGGATGGAAAATATGTTTGTTTTATTATATGATTCCTTTATATGTAATTTCCACAATAAGTTAATTCATAAAGACAGAAATCATACAAGTTATTTCCAGAGACTTTGGTAGGAAGAATAGAGTTCCTATTTCATGGGAATAAGGCTTTCTTGTGGAGTAAAAGCTTTGGAACTAGAGATGATCATTGCACAACATTACACATGTACCAAATACTACTGAATTTCTCACTTTAAAATGGTTTATTTTATGTTTGGTGAACTTTACTATCTAAAAAAATAAGAAAACTATCATAATCAATCATTTGATCAAATTAAGATCATATTAGTCCTTTTACAACAATCCAATAGGCTTATTAAAACATGTCTTCTGATGAAGTTACATTGTTAATTTGAGATTTTTCTTGTTTTTTGAAGTAGGCCTGTATTGCTCTGAATTTCTTTCTTAGGACTGCTTTCACTATCTACTATTGTTTTGTCATGTTCTCATCTCATTTGTCTCAAGGAATCTTTTGATTTTTCCTTTGATCTCATTGTTAATGCATTCATTGTTAAGTAACAGGTTATTTACCCTCCATGTATTTGTGTTTTTTCAGGTATTCTTGTGTGTGTGTGTGTGTGTGTGTGTGTGTGTGTGCGTGTGTATGTGTGTAATTGATTTCTAGTTTCATACCATTGTGGTTGATTTTGTGGATCTATCCATTGATGTCAATGGGGTATTAAACCCCCAACTATGATTGTATCAATAATGTTTGTATATAATTATGTTCTCCTGTGGTAGGTGAATAATTGGGTATTTCCTGCTATCTTATCTTCCAAATCAAAGGTTCTATTCTCATCCATTTGGCATAGATCACTGATTGAGTGTCTGATCAGATTGATCCCCATTATTATTATATAATAGCCTCCTTTGTCACCTGTTAAAGTCTTAATTTTAAATTTCATTTTTTTCTGAGTAAATATTGCTATCCAGCTTATTTTTGCATTTGAATATTTTTTAAATTAATCTTCATTGTTGCAATTACTATAGATGTTCCTCTTTTTACCCCCATATCTACCCTCCATCTGGTTTCCCCCATCCTTACCCCAGGGTCTCACCACCCTATTGTCCGTTTCCATGGGTGATGCATATATTCATATAAGATCTTTGTCTAATCACTTCCCACACACCCACACACCTACTTCCCTATGAGAATCATCAGTCTTTTCCTTTTCCATGCCCCTGATTCTATTCCATTCACCAGTTTATTCCATTCAACAGATTTTTTATTCATTTGATTTTTTAGATTCAATTGTTGATAGATATATATTTGTTATCACTTTGTTGTTCAAATTTTTTATTTTTGTCTTCTTCTTAAAAAAAAACCCTTTTGCATTTCATATAATATTGGTTTGGTGGTGATGAACCCCTTTAGCTTTTTCTTGTCTGTGAATCTCTTTATCTGACCTTCAATTCTGAATGATAGCTTTGCTGGGTAGAGTAGTCTTAGTTGGAGGTTTTTTAATTCATCACTTTGAATATTTCTTGCCACTCCCCTCTGACCTGCATAGTTACTGTTGAGAAATCAGCTGACAATCGTATGGGCACCCACTTGTAGGTAACTAACTGTTTTTCTCTTGCTGCTTTTAAGATTCTCACTTTGTTTTTTGCCCTTGGCATTTTAATTATGCTGTGTCTTGGAGTGGTTCTCTTTGGATTCCTCTTGTTTAGGGTTCTCTGTGCTAATTGGGCTTGTAAGTGTATTTCTTTCACCAGGAAGGGAAGTTTTCTATCATTATTTCTTCATATAGGTTTTCAATATCTTGCTCTCTTTCTTTTTCTGGTATCCTAATAATTCAGTGTTTAGTATATTTGAAATTTTCCCACAGGCTCCTTACACTGTCCAGCACCAGCACCAGCAGCAGGCTGCCTTGCTTCACAGTTAGGCCTCATCTGGGCTCTTTGAAACTTGATACAAAGAGGAGGACTCTCTTTTCTTTTTTTTGGATTCTTTTTTCTTTTTGCTATTCTGGTTGGGTGTTTTTTGTTTCCTATTTAAAATTGTTGATTTGGTTCTCAGGATCTCTAGTCTACTGTTGAATTCCTGTATATTATTCTTTATTCCAGTCAGTATATGTTTAATTTCTGACTGGTCCTTTTCTTTTCTTTTTTTCTTTTTTTGCATTCTCACTAAATTCCTCAGAAGTTTCTAGAAGATTCATGAGTAACCTTATAACCATGGTTTTAAACTCGATATAGTAATTAACATTCTTTCATTTCTTTCATTTGTGACATTTTTTTTGTCTCCACATTTTGGCTGCTTCCATATGTTTGTTTCTGTGTATTGGGTAACAACTAAGTCTCCTTGAGTTGATAGAGTGGCCTTGTGTAGTAGGTGTCCTATAGGGCTCAGTGGCTCAGCCTCCCCAGTTACCCAAGGTAGATACTCTTGGTGCACCCCTTTGTGGTCGGTGCACATAGTTTTGTTCTAGTTGAGTATTGATTGCTATTGATGTCTCTGGGAGGAATTGACCTCCAGACCAACTGGCTGTGTAGATCAGTTGCAACTACAGTGGGAGAGCTGCTGTGCAGAAGACACCCTTTTAGAGCAGGACTTGCTTCAGAGGGGATTTGGTGCTCACTGTGTCTCTCCCCTGTGTGTGCCACTTATGGATGTGTAGAGTTGTAATCTGGTATGGTCTCACCCTTACCACTGGTACACTGGCCCTTGGGTCTCCAGAGAGGTGCAAAGTCAGCCACTGCTTGAGGTCATCCAGCAGGAGCTACAGATAAATATGCAGATTCCTCCTCTTTGTATCAGGTTTGAAAGTGCCCAGATCAGGCCCAATTGTGAAGCAAGGCAGCCTGATGCTGGTGCTCATTCTTGGGCCTCTTATTGATAGGTTTGGGGTTCCCCTGAGCCAGCTGCAGCTTCTTTGACAGATTTTTAGTCTGAGAAAGGTCAGACCATTCATATGCAAAAGCCATTGAGCACAGCTTGGGGGCTGTAAATTGGGTGGGATGGGGTCTCAGGGAATTACCAGGGCAGAGCAAACAGAAATGGCTACCAGTCAGCCCTACACCAGGGAGGTCTCAGCACAACACAATGACCACTTCAAGTTCCTCCATATGGAAGAAAGCTGCCCCCGAGTTCCTGCCCCAATACCAGACAGTGCAGTTCTCCTCATATGTGCCTGAGTCTCCCAAGCCTCACCTGGTACTGGAGCTCAGAGGAAGTCAGAGCTTGTAAATTCAGTTCATGATTTTGGCCTTTTAACAGCAGCCTATGTGTCACTGAGCTCCAATGCATACTGGTTTTTACAGCCTATAGTTCTTACTGCCTTAGTGACTTCTTTCTCTAGCTCTGGAACCCTGGGCTAGCAATCTGGTGTGGAGCTGGGACCTCTCCCTCGTCTGGGTGGCCTCTGCAGAGGCAATCTTTCTCCTGAGTAAAAAAGCGACACATCCAGGTGCTGGACCAGCCCGTTTTAAGCCGCTGTACCTCCTACCAGTCTCAGTGTGCTTCTTTACTTCTCTAGTTGTAGTACTTTCACTCAGGCAGATTTCCAATGGTTTCAGATGATAGTTGTTCTGTATTTTAGTTGTAATTTTGATGTGGCTATGGGAGGCAACAGGTACAGACATTTACCTATGCCACCATCTTGATTCTCCTGAATAATTTTTTATTTTTATTTTTTTACTTATTGAGACAAAAGAAAGAAAGAAAGGGTAAGAGGCAGGCAGCTAGACAGACAGACAGAGAGGGAAACATCAATATTTTGTTTCACTTACTATGCATTAGTTGGTTACTTCTTATATGTGCCCTGATGAGATATTGAACCTACAAATTTGGGACAATGCTCTAACCAACTGAGCTACCAGGACAGGGCCTTTTTAGTTTGCATTTCAGGAAATATCTTTTTCTATCACTTTACTTTCGGTCTGTGTATATCTTTTGCTGGTGTGGTTCTATTGTAGACAGCACATGAGGGTTCTTGTTTTCTTGTCTATTTACCTACTCTGTGTTTTTTTTTATTGAAACATTTAAACCACTTACATTTAAAGTGATTATTAATAGGTACACACTTATTGTCACTGGAGAAGATGTTTTAAAATGATTTCAGGCTTTTTAAATTTACTGAGGCTTGTTTTATGGCCTAACACATGGTCTCTCTTGGAAAATGTTCAATGTGCACCTGAGGAAAATGAATACCCTGCAGTTTAAGGGTGTAATTCTCTGAAAAAAATCAATGAAATTCATCTCATAAAATAGGTCCTTTAAGAGTGCTGTTACCTTCCTGATTTTTATTTTTTATTTTTGGAATTTAAATGCTCCTCTGGTGGGTGAATAGCCTATATAATAAAGAGGTAATATGCAAATTGACCATCACACACTTGCAAAAAATGGCCACCCACATATGGTAACAAGATGGCCACCACAAGATGGCTGGCAGGAGAGGGCAGTTAGAGGTGATCAGGCCAGCAGGGGAGGGCAGCTGAGGTGGACCAGGCTGTTAGGGGAGGGTAGTTGGGTGTGATAGGGTTGTCTAGGAAGCAGTTAGGCATCGATCAGGCTGGCAAGGGAGTGGTTATGTGGTGATCAGGCTGGCAGGCAGAATGGGTTAGGGTCAATCAGGCAGGCAGACAGGCAGGTGTGCAGTTGGTCGCCAGTAGTCCTGGATTATGAGAGGAATATCTGACTGCAGTTGGACATCCCCCGAGGGGTACCAGATTGTAGAGAATACAGGCTAGGTTGAGGGACACTCTCCTCTCTTCCTCCCAGTGCATGAATTTGGTGCACTGGGCCTCTAACATGTTTATAAGAGTTATTTCTTCTTCTTGGATTGATCCCATATTATTATGTAATGGCCTATATGTCTCTTTTTATAGCCTCATATTTAACTTCTATTTTGCCTGACATAAGTATTGCTACCCAAGCTTTTCTTTGTGGTTGAAAAATAAATTTTTAATATGTTTTATTTTATTTAAAAAATATATATTTTGGCATGTGCCTTGAAGAGAATGGAACACGGGGCCCTTCAGTCTACAAGCTGACACTGTCCACTGAATCAAACCAGCTAAGGATGTTTTACTGATTTGAGAGAGAGAAGGAAAAGGGATAGAGAAATATAAACATCAGTGAGAGAGAAACATCAATATTCTGCCTCCTACATGTTCTCTCCTGGGGATTGGGACTGTAACCTAGCATGTACCCCGACCAAGAATCAAACTAGTGAACTCTTGTTTCCTGGGTAGACACTTGACCATTGTGCACACTGGCAAAGCAAAAATTTGTTTAATTAGTTTTTTAATTTATTGTTTTGAGAGAGGGGAAGGGAGAAACAGACAGAATGAGAGAAACATCAGTTTGTTGTTCCATTTATTTATACATTCATTGGTTGTTTCTTCTATATGCCCTGATGAGAGACTGAACTTGCAAACTTGGTGTATCCGGACAACACTCTAACAAATTGAGCCACCAGACCAGGGCCTTTTTTTTGCTTGCATTTTCAGGAAATATCTTTTTCCATTTCTTTACTTTCAATATGTGTATTTCGTTTGTTGATGTGGGTCTTTTGTAGACAGCACATGTAGGGATCTTGTTTCCCTATCCATCTCTGTCTTATGGTTGAAGCATTTAATCCATATAAAATTTAAGGGATTATTGATAGTACTCCCATATTGCCATTTTATTCTTTGTAATTATTGCCACCCATAATAATTATGTCCCTGCCTTCTTTTTTATTTATATATAGAAGTTCCTTTAATATTTCCTCTAATACTGTCTTTCTTTTTTATATGAACTTATTTAAGTTATGTGGAAAGCTCTTTATTTCTTCTTTAATTTTACATGACAGCTTTGCTGAGTAGAATAGTTTTGGTTGTAGGCCCTTCTTTTTCATCACTTTGAATATTTTTGTACCAATCTCTACCAGTCTGAAATGTTTCTGTTGAGAAAGCATCTGATAGTCTTATGGGTCCTCCTTTGTAGGTAGATATATGTTTTTTCTCTTTTAGCTTTTAAGGTCCTCTCTTTGTCTTTAGCTTTTACCATTTTAATTACGCAGTGTCTTGCTGTGGGCCTCTTATATGGTACTCTGTGTCCTGCACTTGTGTCTCCTTTTTTTTCACCCAGTCAGGGAAGTTTTCAGTCATTATTTCTTCAAATCGGTTCTCAAGTTTTTGCTCTCTCTCTCTCCCCCCTTTATGGTACCCCTATAATGTGGGTGTTGCTATGCTTTGTGTTGTTCCAGAAGTCCCTTGAACTAGCTTTATTAAAAAAAATTCTTTCTGCTGTAATTGGGTGTTCCTGCTACCTTGTCTTCTAAATCACAGATTCTTATCTCACCCAGCTGGCATAGCTCAGTGGTTGAATGTTGACCGGTAAACCAGAGGTCACTCTTTGATTCCATGTCAGGACATATGCTCAGGTTGTGGGCTTGATCCCAAGTGTGGGACATGCAGGAGGCAACTGATTAATGATTCTTTCTCATAAAAGATGTTTTTATTTCTCTTCCTCCCTATACTTACTTCTCTAAAATCAATAAAATTTACTTTTCTAAAAAAGATCCTATTTCTGCTTCATCTAATCTGCTGGTTCATTTAAATGTATTTTTCATTTCAGATATTGTATTCTTTATTTCTGAGTGGTTATCTAACATGGATTCTTTGTCATTTTTTACACTCGTTATCTCTTTGTTGAAGTTCTCACTATGTTCCTTAAGTATCATTGTAACCATAATCTTAATCTCTGTATCTTGCCTTCATTTCATTTAGTTTTTTTGTTTGTTTGTTTGTTTTGTTTTGTTTTGTTTTTCCTGAAGATTTCTCCCAATCTTTCATTTGGGGCATGTTTGTCTCTCCATTTTGGCTGCCACGTGCTATTTTCTTCTGTGTATTGGGTAGATATGCTTTGCTTTCCAGTCTTGGCATAATGCCCTTATGTATTAAGTCTCTAGTGAGGCACATTGGTACAATCTTTATGATCACTAGGTGCTCCAGGAATGTCACTGTGTGTATTATTGTGTTATGTGAACCCTCTTTGGTAGAGTTTTTATTGCTATTGGCCTGTGCATGGATGGGTTTGATCCTCATGCTGGCTGATTATACAAGCTGCTATTCAAAGATTGGCCCCATGTCAAGTAATTCATGCCACCTTGGTGTGGTGCCTGCCCAGATATTTGTTTGGGTGTTTTGCTTATGGAGCTAATTGGTTCATGCTCTGAAGCCCCCCACTGGGTGTGTTGGTTCTGGAGCCTCTTGGGAGGGATTCTGTTGCAAGTCAATGTCAGTCTCTGCCTGTGATTTCCCCTGAGCTACCTGTGTGGAGCTACAGAGCAATCCAGTTTGTGACTGCCTCTGCTGGGCCTCTATGTGCCTGGGAGAGGCCAAGCCGCATAGCAGTGCCTCCTCCTACCAGCACCATGCCCATGGGGCAGCAGAGCAAAAAGCCCATGTTACTCTGTGATCCACCTCCACCTACCAGCTTTCTGATGGGGTCAGTCACTAAAAGAGCTCCTGTTGGTATGTGAGTTGCATGAGGTAAGTAAGTCATCAGGTAGGTGTGAGTGGTATTTACCAGATTGATAAAGATTTAAACTCATCTTTATTTCTGGGTGTGAAGTCACTGAGCACACATCTCAGGGTATGCAAATGCTAGTTATCACCCACTGGAGACCTGGAGACATTTGTGGTAGGGTGGGGCCTCAGGGAGTCATTAGGGTAAGGCCAGCAGAATTCATCAGGCCCCAAGTATCAAGATTTGGCTGTGTGAAGAGAGGACTTGGCACTGGAATGATGGCCTCAATTAGACCAGCAAGGGAATAAAAGCCCCTAGCCCAAAGTCACACATCTCAGTCTCTGACACCCCCTGAGTACATCCTGACCTCCTTAAGATACCTTCATGAAAGTGTACACCTTGGACCCAGGCAACTGGCTCATTTGTACTATGTAGCTCCACAGGGTTGGGGACAAGGATTCAGGATGATGGGCTAGGACATTACCCAGATTGAGGCCATAAGGAAGGGAGGACTTGACCCAGAGGTGATGGCATCTGTGGGCATTGTGAGAGAGGGACTCAGCACATGGAGGGCACCGAGAGGCCATCCCTTCAGCTGTCTCTCAGAGCCACACAAAGCAGTCTCCTCACAGGACTCCCAGGCCACTCTGAGCCACTCTTTTTTTATAGGCTCAGAGTGGGTGGTGGGAATGATACTCATGTGTTGGCCCTTTAAGAGGACTTCTGGGTTTCTAGCAAACTCCCACCTCTTTCTGAAGGACAGCCAGATATTATGTATGCTCCTCTTCCCAGCTCTGGTTCTCAGGGCTGGGAGCTTCATGTCAGATTGAGAGAACATGCTCCTCAGAGGGACCAGTACACTGAGACATGCCTCTGCATTCTCGGCCACCACAAGTGAATGCTGGGGTGGGGGAGGGGCTGCCTTTTAACATCTCTGTCCTTCCTGCCAGTGTAGCTGAGGCTTCTTCTGTAGACCCTTGATTATAAGACTAATGTTCAGCGAATGTTCAGGTTGGTAGTGATATAATTTAGTTTTCATTCCAATTTGGCCTAGTGAGGAGGTGACTTAACTTCCACCTGTTTTACCTCCATCTTGGAGCACCCCTAAAAAATTCTGAAATACACTGCAAGAGCTCAATACTTAGAATATGGTGATGTGAAATATTTTAAGTGATGAAGGAAGCTTTGTACTGTTAAAACTCAGCTAATAATTTATTTTTGTTAGATTTAATATTTAATGAATTGTTTAATGCCAACAGCGTCAAAATTTGGTCCATATTTTTCTTTTTATTTAGGCCAAGGCAAGTTATTTTTTTACTTCTTCACTTCAATCTTGTGATTTGGGAGTAGCTAATCATAGATTAACAATCCTAACAGTTAAGTTTATCTATATTCTAATTTTTCTTTGTTCACACTTGATTACTTAAGGATAAAGTTATTTCAAAAACATGTATCCTGACAGCAAAGACATCTGAAAATCAAAGCAAGCAAATTCATCTTCCATCTTTGCATCTAGAAAAAATGTCTCAAGAATCACAAATAGATAGGGCATGTGACAAAGAGGATACATCTGCATATTCAGGACACCCTTCTATGCAAAAGGATGAGGAAATGTGCATCAAACAAGGCACCTTAGAGCAGAGGAAGGACTTACAACTTTCCAAAGATGAGTCAAAGCAGAAGTCACATGAATTTTCTATGAAATTAAAAATGACTTATTGTCCTCAGAAAGAGCCACTACCTGATAACTCTAAAGAAGGAGCAAGTTTAAGACAAATGCCTTCTAATTTGACAAGTAAAATGCTTGATTGTGAAGGGAAAGATGCATTTGGAATGTCTGTCTCTGCAGCATTACAAACATTTCCTGAAAGAGAAGAACCCATTTTCAAAATTGTTCCTCCATCTGATGTAGACCCTAGGTCCCTGGAAGACTCTCCTTTGTCATCTTCTGAGCATCGTTTAAGAGAAAAGGAATTACACTCTGAAGATGATCACAAACCTGATGCTGAACATGTTTTAAACAAAAATGAGGAGAGTTTTTATAATGATATAGAAATTAAAAAAGTAAAGACCCCAGTAGTTACGTCTGAAGTGAGAGAAGACCAAGAGTTTGCTAAGCAGATGACAAAAAATATGAATCCAAATACCATGGATTGGAAATTAGGCATCAGACCTACACTTCAGTCTAGTGATCCGAAAAGCCATTTTGATTTGTGGCTTGCCCACTGCAATGAAACAAAACCCATGATTGAATTAAAAAGCCACAATATGCCTGCTGTTACAAATACTTATATAAAGCCAAATCAAGACTTGTTTCAGACACTATTATGTGCAGATCATTGCAGTGCTAATTATTGTAAAAGCGTGGACTCTAACTTAAAAGATGAGCATTCCTCTGCACTGCACAATGACAGAACACCTGGAGTATATGTAAATGAAGATTTACAAAGGCTTAAGAATGACTTAGACATGGTAAAAGTAGCGCACTTGGCTTGGAAAAGAAAGAAAATTCAACTTCAAAAAGAGGTAGAACTTCATTTGCTGCTACTCTTATTTTTTCTCTTTATCAATTCTCTTATCCATTCTGAAAAAAATGTTTGTATGTAAAATTAGATTGTCTAAATATGTAATTATAAATATAAATAGATTCAGTCAACTAAGTAATAGGATTTTAGAACATATTCTCAGGTTTGTTCTTAAGTCTTCCTGCCAGTCTTCCCTATAATTGGAAAACTAATTTAGCTTTGTACCATGTCACCTTCTGAACCAGTGAACGTATAAAGGAAAATGTTTAAAAAATGTTATAAGCAGTAGAATTGTTTTATTTTTAAAGTTAATTGCCTTAAATATAATTTACATCCCATAGCCTGGCCAGTGTAGCTCAGTGGTTGGGCATTGATCCATGAACCAAGAGGTTCCTGATTGAATTCAGGTTCAGAGCACATGCCTGGGTTGGGGTTGGATCTGTAATAGTGGGTGTGCAGGAGACAGGCGATTGATGGTTCTCTGTCATCGATGTTTCTTTCTCCCTCTCTCTCTGAAATCAATTTTAAAAATACCCCAAAATAGTACCCCAGAAACAATAAAATTGACAGAAGCTATGACTGAGAGAAGGGATATAAAGAAATACTCCCAAATAAACTCATCTATTTTTAATGCTATTGTGTAAATCTTCTGTGGTTTACTGAAAACCTTGGAACTTAGAATTCCAATATGATCACATCAATATATTTTTATTTTATTTTACTTTTTAGTTACAGTTTATATTCAATATTATTTTGTATTAGTTTCACATGTATAACATGGTGGTTAGATAATCATATACTTTACAAGTAGTTGCCCCAATATTTTAAGTGCTCACCTGTATTGTACATCCCCACTGTAATATTATTTATATTTTTTAACAAATATATGTACTTTGATATTTATTTTTTATCATCATTCTCAGATGTGTTCAGATGAGTTGAACCTTTTCATTGTATCGTTTAAGAAAGTATGCTGATGGCATAAAAAACAACAACGAAACCTCTTACCATTTGTGATAGCATGGATGAGCCTAGAGGGCATTATGATAAGTGAAATAATTCAGAGAAAGATAAGTCCCATCTGATTGCACTTACATGTGTAATGTAAAGAGCAAAATAAATGAATTAAGAAATTTAAAAGATATTCATACATAACAGAGATCTGACTGATGGATGCCAGAGGGAAAGGGGTTAGTATGGTGGGTCAAAAGTAAAGGGGTCAACAAGTACAAATTGACAGAATAGTCACAGGGATATCAAGTACAGCATAGAAAATAAAGCCAACTATCTATATATATATATAAAACCTAAGTGACTGACCATCCATCCATCCAACCGTGTGACCAACCGAGCTGCCAGTACATGTGACGCACACTGGTGATTTAAAATAAACATTGACTTCTGCATGCATGATACATACAAAGCTCTTGCTGGCACCAATGAAACTTCAGTTTCTAGACTCGATATAAAAAGTGAAGTTGCTAAAACCATTAAAAAGGCCTAACTTCTCATTATTGGTGAGTGCTCCATGGCATCCAGTCATGATATAAATGCCATAGATAGATTGTTAAGAGAAATTATGAATTTGAATATTGCACTTGCTGGAAAAGTTCTCTTTGGAGGGAATTTTCGACCATGTCTCAATGTTGTGCCACATGCTCTACCATCAGCCATAGTACAAACGAGTTTAAAGTACTGTAGTGTTTGGGGATGTTTCAGACAGTTGTCCCTTAAAACAAATATGATATCATAGGATTCCGCTTAATAGTGAATGGTTAGTAAAACGTGGAGATGGCAAACTTGATAGCAGTTTTTATTTAGGAATGGATATTACTGAAGTCCCCCATGAAATGATTTTTAATGGATCTATTATTGAAGCTACCTTTGGAAATAGTATATCTATAGATAATATTTAAAATATATCTAAATGTGCAATCTTTGTACTAAAAATGAGCACATATATAAATTAAATGAAGAAATTTTGGATATACTTGATGGAGATTTTCACACCTATTTGAGGGATGATTCCATTGATTCAATGGATGATCCCAGAAAGGAAAATTTTCCTATTGAATTTCCTAATAGTATTACTCCTTTGGTAATGCCATGTCATAAATTAAAATTGAAAGTAGGTATAATCATCATGCTACTAAAAAACCTAAATAGTAAATGGGTTCCTTGTAATCGCACTAAATTTATTATCACAAGATTGCTACCTAACATAATCAAAGCTGACATATTAACAGGTTCAGTGAAAGGAGAAGTTGTTCTGATTCTAAGAATTGATTGTCCCTCTCTGACACTGGCCTCCCATTTAAATTAATTTGAAGAGAGTTTCCTGTGATACCAGTGTTTGTAATGACTATTACTAAATCACAAGGACAAACTCTATACAGAGTAATAATATTCTTTCCTGAACCCACTTTTGGACATGGTCAGTTATAAGTAAGTTGCTTTTTCTCAAGGTAGAAGGGTGCGTGACATTAAAGTTGTAAATATTTTATCACAAGAGAAATTAGTCAAGCACTCTGAAAATGCTTTTACTTTTAATGTGATGTACAGGGAGATATTAGAATAAGTTTGATCAATTTATCAGTCTTGTTTTTATCAATATTGTTTTTATATCATGTTTTTCCTGTTTTTATGTTATGTCTTTGTTGTTATATCTGTTTTTATATCATGTTATTTTTTATTTATTAATCAATTTATATATTCTTTTCATATACATCTTACTAATTTTTCATCTCTGACACTTCTATTATAGAGAAAAGGCAAATAGCAATATTAAAATATTTATTTTAATTAATTTCCTTTCCATGTTCACAATTCTGTGCATCAGGCCACTAGTATTATAATAACTGTGAATGGTTTCTTATGGGTATTGAAATATCAGGGGGATCAGTTTGTAAAGTATCTGATTGTCTAACAACTATGTGACACACCTGAAACTAATACAAATAATGTTGAATGTGAATCGTAATGAAAATATTAAAAAATATAAAAAGAGTTAGAATACCTTCCAAAAATAAAAGCATTTTGACAGGATGTATCATATCGATCACATAAATTATTTGCAATAAAATCAGTATTTTTCTCTATAGGAGAATATTGAGTTTTGAGGTTCATTGATTTTTAAGATGGGAAAAACTTGAGATATTATGGTCCTTTATATAAAAACAAGAGGCATAGTACACAAAATTTATGCATGGGCAGCAGGGAGGGTTCCCTCAGCCCAGCCTGCACCTTCTCACAATCCTGAACCACTGGCTCCTAATTGCTCACCTGCCTGCCTGTCCTGCCTCTACTTGCATCCTTATCTATGCTTACTGCCCCGCATCGGCCTGGTTGCTCCTAATTGTCCCTCATCCCTCCACCCCCGCCTTACTGCCCCTCCTGCCAACCTGGTCACCACAACTGCCCCTACTCTGCAAACCTGGTCATCCCAAACTAACCCCCTCCAGACTAGTCACCCCAAACTGCCTCCCCTTGCCAGCCTGGTGACTCCCAACTGCCGCCCTCTGCCATCCTGGTTGCCCCTAACTGCCCCCCTCCAACTGCTGACCTGGTTGCCCTCACTGGTCCCCTGCTGGCCTGGTTGCCCCCAAATGATTCCCCCAGCCAACCTAATCACCCCTTACACCCCTTCCATTGGGCTGGTCGCCCCACACAACCTACTGTTCAACCCTCATTAACTACCTGCTGGCCTAGTTATAGGCAGCCATCTTGTGAGGGTGTGAGGGTTAATTTGCTTATTTAATCATCCCTCGCTAACTAACCTGCTGGCCTGGTCACCCCACACAGCCTGCTTGTTCAGTCATTTGGTTGTTCCTCACTAACTCCCCTGCTGGCCTGGTCATAGGCAGCCATCTTGTGAAGGCATGAGGGTTAATTTGCTTATTATCTTTTTATGATATAGGATGATATAGGATGTGAATAATTTAATGCCTCATTACACTAAGGCATTAAATTACTTTTCAAAAGTCATACTTAAATTATCTAATTAATTTGATGATTTTTTCTGTTTATTTACCTGATGGATCATTATAGAATTATATCTTTTCTTTTGGTGCCATAAATTGGTAGAAATTGCATCCTTACCAAGTTTGGACAGGTCATTAGCCTTGATTTTATTTCCACTATTAGTAACTATGGGAATAAAGTGAGTAGGTAACTACTTGTATATCCTCTAGCTATAAGATTTTATAGTGATTATATTATTCATTTTCCAGAGTTGTACATTAACCAACAATTCATTGGTTTCATTATGCTCCAATGTTGTGGTAAACTGTGGTTTATATATTTTATGAATGCCCCCACTGTTTTGAAACCCTCAAAGATCTTAAAGAAAAAAGAATTGTAAAAGGTAACAGGGGAAAGAATAGTTTCATGCAGAGAGAGGAAAGCTTCCTATTTGTTATTGATGCACAATGTTACTTCCTCTAAATCTGGCTGTAATGCCAGATAAATGGGGAGGGGTTGTGTAAGGGGAATGTTAGATAGCAAAATGGATTTGATATGAATGGGAGCACAAAATTAAGATAGTCCTATTAGAAATATTAGAAAAGTCGTCTTCTTTACTAAAACAGAAATGAAGTAAAGTTGACAATTTCAACCACCTTTATTGATAAATTTCAACACACAAAATATATTTATTGGTTCAAGTCATAAAATTAATGAAAATACAGCCTTTTTCATGAATAACATATTCTTTAATATCAAATTTTCATCAAAGATTGAGGAAAAAAAGAAGCAGAAAAGCAGTAAAAGGGAAGCATCAGGAAATGTGTATGAGGGTGCTGATGATGACAGGGACAGCATTGGACTGAGTCAGCAAAGCAACAGTGAACGCACTGATAACCAGCAGCCAACTGATGAAATTAATAAAAACACAGTCATTTTCATGAATAAGGTAAACACAAAGCCAATTAATAAAAGCAAAATGATAGAATGAATGAAAACAGTCTTTTTAATGAACAGGGTAATAACAGTATCTCTAAAATCAATTTTTCATCAAAGATTGAAGAAAAAATGGAGCAGAAAAGCAGTAAAAGGGAAGCATCAAAAAATGTGTATGACAGTTTTGATGATAGTGACAGCATTGGACTGAGTCAGCAAAGCAACAGTGAACACACTGATAACCAGCAACCAACTGATGAAATTAATAAAAACACAGTCATTTTCATGAATAAGGTAAACACAAAGCCAAATGATAAAATGAATGAAACTGTCTTTTTAATGAATAAGGTAATAACAATATTCCTAATATCAATCTTTCATCAAAGGCTGAAGAAAAAATGGAGCAGAAAATCAGTGAAAAGAAAGTGTCAGGAAACATGTATGATGGTGTTGATGACAGTGACAGCATTGGACTGAGTCAGAAAAGCAACAATAAAGGCAGTGATAACCAGCAGCCAATTGATGAAATTAATAAAAACACAGTCATTTTTGTGAATCAGGTAGTAACAAAGACAAATAACAAAAGCCAAATTATAAAATGAATGAAAACAGTCTTTTTAATGACAAGGTAATAACAATATCCCTAATATCAATCTTTCATCAAAGGTTAAAGAAAAAATGGAGCAGAAAAGCAATGAAAAGAAAGTGTCAGGAAATATGTATGGCTGTTTTGATGACAGTGACAGCATTGGACTGAGTCAGCAAAGCAACAGTGCACACACTGATAACCAGCAGCCAACTGATGAAATTAATAAAAACACAGTCATTTTC